>JAENPR010000419.1:0-539506 GCA_018135685.1 Themeda triandra | reverse complement strand
TATGTCTATTGGATTATTCCGGGCAAGCGCACAGAATATACCGCTGTAGCACTTCACCGAGGATGAGTATTCTAAGATATCATTATTTGTTTTATCCCATGGGAAAGCAAGGCTAGGATTCCTAAATGAGAAAGAGAAGATATCCTTATGTTTACTACAATTTAGAATCAACTAGTAGGGGGGTAAATGATAGATAGGATAAGTAAGATAAGTAATATAGCACAGATCCTACTGGTAGAGTGTTAGCTAGGTGGGAGGACAACGAGTGAGTATAGGACTCCTATGTATCTAACTTAACTCTGGTAGACTCAATCCTAGTAGATAGTGGAAGTAACTAAACTGGTTCCTACTACTTGCGTGAGGGGAGTAGGCGAGAAAACAGGAGATAGAACCCCTGTTAAAGCGGTTACAAACTTATATACGCCCTTCCTTTTAAGAACTAGTTCGTATGTGAGGAGATCCTAATGTCGAGCAGGGCTTGTCACTCCCCGCCAGTGCGCTCCTACCGTTTGTCCAAACCAGCGGCCTCCAACGATAAGATTAAGTATGAACACCACGTTCACACTCACTCTTACAACTCTAGCTAACGGTCAAATAGCTAAAGCTCCTATGCAAGATAGGACGTTGATCTACACACAAGGAGTTGGTACGGGGACCAATCCAACTAAGACAACTATACTACTAAAACTTAGCACACTACAAGACTGTAAAGGCTTGCACTAAGTAAATACTTAAAGTAAATACCGAGCAAAGTAAAGAAAGACTAATATATTAAAGTAAAGTATTACGTAAGAGAAAAGGTACAAGAGCTATACCGGACTCTCAAGAAGACGACTCGAGACCCCGAGCTTGCTCGACTCTACTCTAACTCCCACTCTAGACTAACAACTACTACTCTAGCTTGATCTCGAGAGATTGAGAATTCTGAGATTCCGAGATTGTTGTACAAGTGTGAACTCAAGCACATATTTATAGGGGAGGTGGAGTAGGGGCTACTCCACCGCCACGTCGGCGATCCGCGTGACATCCCTTCTTGGCCCTTGGATGGAACCGACCTCCAAACCGCCTCAAAGTGGATGGTGTGGATTAAACCGGACGTGAGAGTCATGCTTTGAGTCGGTGGGAACCAACCGACCCTGTTGGCCACCGAGGGGGATCGGCCGATCCCCCTATGACCGGTGGGGCTAGCCAAAGTCGGTTGGCTGGTGTCCCCACTGGTCATCGGCTCTGGCTCCACCACTTGTTGCACTTTTTCACGTCGGTTCTTCTGACATGTGGGCCCATGAATTTCCACCGCGCCACCGCTCAATTGCTCGCGCCGCGGCAGAGGAGCTTCGTGGCGGCCGCGCGGCGGTCCCCGTGCCCGCACCCACTACCTCGGTCCACGCGCGTTTCGCCGTGCGTCACCATGGCCGCCGCCGTGGGCAGGAGGTGGACCACGAGGAAGAAGAAGAGACGACCGCCACCGCCACCGCCGCCGCCCCATCTCTCGCTTTGCGGCGCTATCGCTCGCCGCCGCCGCCGTCGAACTTGCCCCACCGAAATTAGTTGTGCAGCTAGCTTCGCCCTGCCCTCGCGCACGTCTTGAGCCTCTTTGCACCGCCTAGCACCGCCGGAATTGGCCGGACCGCCGTTGTTGTCCTCGCGGATGTCCAGAGCTCCGCCGAGTCAAAGAGAGATGGGGTGGATGTTGTTTTTGATAAATCATGCGGGGCCCAGTCCACGTGGCAGGCAAAACCGGACTGGTTTTGGCATTTGGGCCTGTGATGAACCGGTTGGCAAGTTTGAGGGGTCAGATAACCGGTTTGGTAGTCCATGGATCTATTTGACACGAGCGGGCAAGTCCAGGGCCCGTGGTGCATTTCACTCTAAATTAAAAACACATATTTTAGTGCTAATACAAAAGACCGATGTTGAGTACACTTGCATGCTTACAGTTCAACACTATTCATAATCATAATGCTAATAAAAAAGCGGCAGAACACAATTTGCAGCCATAGTCGAATCACTTAAATAGAAGCCAAGTTGAGGCTTAGGAGACAGAAAGAGCACTGCATATGAATGGTTGACCTTGCAAGGCTGACCTTGCAGCATCATCCTGAAATCACACATAACCATCCATCACTGGTTGACCTGCTTCCTGCTCGTTCCTTCCATGCTTGCTAGCTCCTCTCTCTCCCTACCACAAACAAACAAGCATGTCTGTCAAACATTATACCTGACTATTTGTGTCAAAGTGTCTTCAGAACTTCAGAAGTATGAACATATTTGGAGGTGCCAAGTAAAGATGCCGTGGGCAACAAGGCTGATAACTCAACACTGCAGTAGGATTTCACTTGTAGTATATAAACTTACAGCTCTACATGCTAAACATTGTTTACAACGAGAGTAACAGAGGTCTTTGGATCAAATTGGCTGCTATAATTGAAACTGGAACACTCAGCTGCAGTTTCACTTACGATAAGGAACCAAAATCACATTCCAATAACCTTGAGTAGAAAATGTACCAGATCCATGCTCTATGGTTGTTCAATACACTTTAGTAGAAAATAATCTTTATTCTTTTATACAAGTTTCTTTACGAAGACACTTACTATACTACTTATTAATGTTACATAAAGTACAGTTCAGTATCTAGCAATGCTTCATAGGAAATACATTTCTTAGAAGAGTACAGAAGGCGATAGAAACAAGCTGGTGAACACATATACAGAGCTTGTTACTTTGGCTTTTCATTGTATCTTAAGGTTTCACTGGATTTAAAATAAAAAAGAGAATGAACAATTTTTAAGGCGATAGAAACAAGCTGATGAACACATACAGGAAAATACCCACTGTGATGTACCAGCATCAGTCAATCACCTAGAAGCGCACACAATGTATTCAACGAAGCAAATCGAGAGATCCTGCGGATTCTCTCTTTCCTATCTTAACATAACTTAATTAAAGTAATTACTTGTTAACGAAGATTCAACGAGAGAGGCGGCGGCGGCGGGGATGGCGCCTCCCTCCCTTTGGGCACCCCCTCCTAGGGTTAGCCACGCCCCGTGGCGGTGGCGCTGGTGATGTTCCCATCTTGGCTCCTAGTTGGTCCAATTCATCGTCGAAGAGTCTAGCCCACGTTGCACTTGTGATAAAAAAAGACAGATAGAACTCCGACAACTAAAAAAATTAAAAGTAAGACACTCGTTTGGTGCGGTAAAAACTCTCCTCACTTTCACCCTCACCATGCGATCCACCCGCCTCCCCCACCCATCGCCTGCGACAGATTTGGAAGCCGCGCGTTCTCCTCCCAAAATCCCTCCCTACATGCAAAAGAAAAAAAATAACCGCACACAATCAGCGGGATCTCTCCCCTTCCTTGCGACGTCCAAAAGGAAATAAAAAAAGAAAAAGAAAAGGAAAGAAAAAAATGCACGACATTCTCGCTGCGATCACGGTGTTATGGGGTGAACCTTCCCCGCTGCGATCCCCTACCTGTTGCACGCCTACTGTCTCCGCTGCCTCGACGCTGTATGATCTCCCCTCCCCGTACAACAGCATCGCCCCGCCCCGCCCCTCCCCGCCGCCTCAATAACACCGGTCGTGCCACCGTCTCCACGCCGTTGAACGCCCTGCCGCTAGAAACACCGCCACCTCCACGACCTTCTTGATCATCCCATGCGTACTGCATCCGCACCGTCGTCCTCGCCGGACGCCAGCACCACCGGGAACACCATCGTCCTCGCCACGGGATCGAGTGGGAGCGCTACGTCGTCGTCAAGGTGGTCGCCGCGGATTCGGAGGGGTACGGACAGGCAGGTACCGGCATCGGCGTGCCGCAGGTGCGGGGCACGGACAGGTCGCGTGCAATGGGTGCCCGCGGCGGGCAGATGCTTCGTGAATCACTGGGCGGTTTCGGCAAATCAGCAGGCGGTCGCGGCGATCGCTTGGACGGGCGCCCACGACAAGCGTCCGACAAGGGGTAGCCATGGCGGGCAGTGAGCATTGAGCAGCCGCGACTTGCAGTCCCTGCACTACTGTTTGCCTGACTGTTAGAGTTCAGAGTTTTCAAACGGAGTGACGGCTCCAGCCTCCACTGATTCAGACGGCTGCTACTCTGCTTCATCTTCAGGCTGCTCGCCATGGCCGCTAATGGTGAGCTCATGTTAAACTTTAAGAGTATATGATTTGCGAAGAGCTGCTGATAGCCGTTGACCAGATCCATTGTAGTATGAGAAGTTCCAATGTTTTTTGTTCAATAAGTTTTCAAATATGAGAAGTTAAAGAACATCTTTTTTTAATTGCATTGCTTTGGTATTTATCTTTGTCCAGTAAGATTTTTGAGTGCCAGCTGTCATCTATGTTCCTCAACAGCCATCGGTGTGTATCAGCAAAGAACCGTTGTTGACATCTATGAAGAATGGATTAACTGTGAAAGAAGCTCTCCAGTCAGCTTCTTGTGATCCTATCCTACCCGAGCTGAAATTCCTGTTTGGCTGATGCTGCATAGAATTAAAATGAGCTGGCTAGCATTTGGCTCATCTATCAAGGTCAGCTAACTGCTTGATCAACATTTTACGAAGTGAGCTTGGCTCCTTGGTAGGTGCTAAGCAATTGAGAAAAATGCTCACAGGAAAGCACATGCAGTATAGTTACCATATTAAAATGTTTGTAAAAATTCCTCTCTTGAGCTTAAGTTAATTACCTGAAAATTAATTCGTACGTCACTTGGAGCTGCTATATCATGGTTTACAAAGGAGAGAAATTCGTATATTGCACTGGCACAAATTATAAATGTCCTGAAGTGGCCTGACTTGTTATGATTTACTACATCTTTTACTTTCACATGTTGCATTAATTTGTTCATGAATAAAGTAGCCCTTCATGGAATGTTCTGTATTCTGCATGGAGAAAGCCATGACATATATAGCAGATGTCATCGGTACCAATCTATGGCCTATGCACAACGAATTTCTACATATCCGTCATGGAGAGGTTTATGAGGGAAAGTCTCACTGATGTACTCAAATTTGCATGTATGTAATATCTATCCTTTGGTCGGTGCAGATAAAAAAAAAAAGTGATGGAAATAAGAAGAGAAGCTGAATGAGCATGTTCCAGATGTAAATTGCTACATTTCAAGAAACAGTTTTGCCCTTGCATGGCTTCCTTTTGAATTATCAGACCCATTTTATTTTGAATAAGTCAATTGCTTTTAGTAGATTTAGTTGTAGAGGATTGTTCATGATCTAGGTAAAAGATCCTAGCTTATAGATTAGACTTCCTTGACCATGTATGTTTATGAAAGTGCATCATGTCCCTGCAATCTAAACAGACAATAACTGGCTTCTGAGGTGCTTAGTAAAGTGAACTATAAGCTGTTCTTTTAGGATATTTTTGTCCATACAAAATATTTCGGTTGCCTATGTTTGTACTCAAAACAAAACCTTTGTGCACTTAAGTCATTTCTTTATATATAAATTAGCTAAAAAATATATAGGATTGTGTGAATTTTAAAAACCCATAGCAATGCACGGGTTCAACATCATAATGATTTGCCAGACAGTATTGTTATCTTCCCGTGCGAACCGTGTGTTTTTAGGATAAAAATTTAGTTGTCTCGTAGCAACGCACGACGCTACCTAGTATAAATAAAGATATAAGTAGATAAAAATATAAAAATAGAATAAGTATTGCTAATATTTTCTATAAATATAGTTAGACTTGAGAAACCCTATAGCAATATTCTTTTTTTTTTGACGGAGAGAGCATATTTGCAAATAATATTATTAAGTATAAAATAAATACCATTACATATTATAAATAATAATTTTTGTGCGGTACATATATCCATTTAGAATTATATTTTTTGTACGAAGGCACTACTTTCATCACATTCACTTTTACAAAAGTGAACGTCATAATCATATTCATTCATCCTAACTAGTAGGACCGACGATGACAGCGAACTTACTTTGGGTAGGTAGGTCACTATTTATCAAAGCAAGCATAGTAAAAAGACATACTATGGAGTAAGTACCAAGGTGTAGGAGTGAGAGTGGAAAGAGAGAAAAATGTGACTTGTATTAATATAGAAAACTGACTATTACCTGAGTAGGATGTACAGTGTACACAGCCTGATGTGCGTATTTTTAGCTTTGCTCACTCACGTGATAAAGGTGGATTCCGTGGCTTTTGGCATATCCGCCCGCACACACTTGACACAGTCCCCGCCCGCCCTTATCCTCCGGACACGTCGTCCCTTGCCGCGGCCACTAGTCAGTACAGTAGTCACTACTAGTAGAGACTGTTAAAACTGGCGGTCCAGGCGCAGGCACGCGTGTACGTGCGGCTGCGGCGCCACTCATTTCTGCCCGACCCTACCCTCACGCTGCCTGCTTTTTCCTTTTGGATTGGGAATCTTCACAGCAGCAACGCAAGCACATCAGACAGCACACCGCAAATTCCTCGCTAGGGTAGCACGCCGTGCAGTGCATGTGCAGTCTAGGGTTTTCCTTCCCGCCCGCCCGGCCCATGGATTCTGAGTTTTCTGGAATCTTTGCACCTTTTGATTACAAAAGTTGAGAGCGGTTTTCAGGGCATGCATTGCTACGAATGCTGCTGAAAAAGATTTCATCAGAGGCATGTCAGTCAAGGTGTGATGGGACGGAGGACTTCTCACGATCTTAAAAAATTAAGGTGGTTAAAAAAAGTGACCGGCTGTCCAGCTGCTGGTTAATCTCAGTTGATTCAAATAGTATTCTATAAGAGAAAATAAACCAAAATAAGCTGACACTAGAGTAAGGAAACTAAGCCAAGCATATGATAATCAATCAAATCAATCTATTATTCCGTGTCACAGACACCACGTCGTCTGTTCTTTTCATCAATTGTGTTTTGAAGCAAAATGTAAACCATCACATTGGTTTGGGGATTCCCTTCACATCGTCACTACTTGAGACCGGCAACATCCATTTTCCGTTCCCGTCCGCCCATTAATTCCGTTCACGTGCATACTGTTCGTCCACCTCGCGCCCGAGCATGCATGACTGCCATCGCGCTCGCGCGCACCACGCCACTCAAGAACGCAGATTATGCAAGAACGCAGATTATGCTTGGCATGACAAGAGACTTGAAACATGTCGCAACTATAGAAAAACATGCATGCATACATACTCGGATACTCCTAGATGGTGCACAACGAAGCCAATGGCAATGACAGCTGCTAGTACCACTACCACTCACACTGTCACACACACGCTCTCACTAGTGCCTCCGTTCAACAGTACAGTAACACACGCGCTTAATTGCCTAGTTAATCTACCATTATTACGCACTAATAATGAGAGGGCCGGCGTCTCCTCCCTTCAACGGACCAGTGACCACCGGCCGGCGGCGGCTAGCACCGGTAGCTAGCTCTAGCTAGTTGTCAGCGACGACGGTGCGGATGCGCCCGGGCTCGACGCCGGCGGCGGCGTTCACCATGGCGGACTGGCAGAAGACGACCTTGAGCTCGCCGGGCGCGAAGCACCGCTGCGGCACGGGCTCCACGTCGGTGGCCGTGGTGCGCGTCAGCGGGCACCGCTCCTTGAAGTACCCCGCGGGGCCCTTGCACGCCACCACGGCGCCCGCGGCGGCCCCCGGCGGCACGCGCTGCGAGGGAGGGCACCCGGCGTTGAGGTCCGCCGCGCACCCCAGGGCCGGGCACTGCCCGCCGCCCACCGCCTGCGGGCTCACCACGGCGGGCACGTTGAACCCGTCCACCAGGCTCACGCTGTACGCCGCCAGGTCCTGCCCTTCCGCGTGCACCACCAGCTGCACCACCGTCGCCGGCGGCGCGCTCCCCGTCTTGCAGCGGGAGGACGGCCCGGAGCTGCTGGTGCAGCCCGTGCGCGCCACCACGCGGCCCGCCCAGAAGCTGTCCGGGAAGCGGAAGGAGACCAGCCCGCGCCCGCCGCCGTCGAGGCGGCCTGTGTTCTCGGAGATGGCGGGGAACCCCGTGTTCGGGGTCACCAGCGGCCACACGGGGTACGGGCACAGGTTGTGGAGCGTCAGCGTGGTGGCCGCCGCCGGCGTCGAGGTCGTCGCCGCAAGAGCAAGGACCAGGAGGAAGCCGAGGAGCGGGGACTTGGCCGTGCCAGCCATGGTGGTCTTCTTGGTTTCTTGGCTTCGGAGGATGGTTTTGGTGGAGACACAGGACTGCAACCGCTGGCTTCTAATTTTATAGGCAAAGGTGGCCACAAAAGTGCGGCGATTCTGTAATTTCTTCTTGCGAGTTGCGACCTTGCGTGCGCAGTCTGAAAGTCTTGAAAAGCACTGTGAAGCAAAAAGAGTAATATCAAAAGTCAAACCGTCAGCTTAATCTGATTTTTGATTTGTATTGCCACTTAGTAAGGGCTTGTTTAGATACCAAAGTTTCAGGGCAAAGTTTGCATAGTAAACATCGCGTCATATGGTAGTAATTTTGTTTTTATTTGGTAATAATTGTTCAAACATTGATTAATTAGGCTTAAAATGTTCGTCTCGCAAAGTACAACAAAACTGTGCAATTAGTTTTTTATTTCATCAATATTTAGTACTCCATATATGTGTTGATATTTTGATGTGACGGGGAATAGAAATTCTGCATAGTGGAATTTGGGGGTGAAATCTGGAATCTAAACAAGGCCTAAAATTGATCAGATTTGTTTTTCAAGAAACATAGGGCCGGCAGACTCTCACACAAATACACTCATCAAATCGTGTTAACTTGAGTTTATCAGCCGAATCTGCAACTGTCTACAGATTTGTTATGAGAAAACACTGTTGTGATAAGTTTAAGCGAACAGAGCGTTTATCACTACAAGATAACAGTATGTTTCTAGTTGGGAACTTAATTAGAACTCAGACGAGCAAGTTATAAAGAATCTAACCAACGCCATAAAATGACCAGCTTTGTAGATATACTCCCTCCATACCCATATTAGTTGACGTTTATGACAGGTTTGTGCTTATCAAGAAGTGATTAATTAGGGGTATCTTTTCATCCTTGCCTTTATTAAATAGAGATGCAGTTGCTACCTAAACAACAATGTCTCGTAGCTGGATTGGCAAGGACAGGCCTTAGGCTGGACATCTACGGTTCAAGCGCCCGACAGCGCAATGGGAGGGGCAACCACGTCCATAATGCACTCCGCGGGCGAGCGACGACAGGCTTTGCGAAAACGGGAAACTAGGCCAGAACGTCAGGTATATGGGTATGGTGGGAGTATATGCAGGCTACGCAATTCAATATATCGGAGAATTGGAGATAAGATGAATTAGGGCCACTTTGTCTCACTTCGATTCTTGAGCTTTTACTTCTTGATTATCCGAAGAAGTGAATTTGGTGGGGGAGGAGTGAGAACCAATTCGAAAGTGATTTTATCTATAAACTAAACAACACATGCAACTTTATAGATTATATTTTTTTTATATAAAAATATTTATAGTCACAAACATCAATGTGAAGTTCTCAGATTTTTTAGAATCAAAATATAGTATCTTTGAACAATCTAGGACATTGCCATGGTCTACACAGAAGTTGTAGTATCAATGTCATCTGTAATAATTTTTTATTTAAAGTCATTTAGAGTCCTAATAAATACTTTTTTATATTCTCAAAATTCAAATTTCAAAATTTAAAATTTAGATTTTTTAAATGACTTCAGATGTTGACATGATCTATACCAAAATTAGCACGATCAATAACTATTTCATTAAAAGTTTTTTATTTGAAAATATTTAGTCTCAAATAGCAATTTTAGATTATCAGATTTTTAGATTCAAATGTTTGAATGTTTCAAATGCTCTAGATGGAAACATACATCAAATAAGTTGTAGTGTTTGATGAGATCTAAAATTTGTAGTTGAAACTTTTTTACTTGAAATTGTTGGGCTGAAATATTTTTTGACGACAAGGGGCTGAAATATTCATTATTACATGGTTCATAAAAGTTAGCATATGAAAGTAGTCACAAAGGAATATGTGGCGCATTGGTATATAAAGGGGACACGTGAGGCAAGAGTTTATGGGGTCTTGTTTAGATACCAACTTTGGACATCCAAAGTTGGGGAAAAAACACTATAGTAGCGTTTCGTTTGTATTTGGTAAAAATTGTCCAAACATTGATTAATTAGGCTCAAAATATTCGTCTCGCAAAATACAACAAAGCTGTGCAATTAGTTTTGATTTCATCTGTATTTAGTACTCCATGCATGCCGACATTTTGATTGATGGGAATCTTCTTTTTGCATAGTGAATTCGGACCCAAATTTGGGTATCTAAACAAGGCCTGGGTTTGAATCCTAGCAAACGCACACATGTGAATCTTGTGCAAACGACTTATGACTTACAATGAAAAATTGTTTACTTCCTTCATCCCAAATTATAAATCATTCTCAGAATTTTGGAGAGTCCAAACATTTCAAGTTTGACGAGTACTTCGACTCCTAGTAATCGCACATATTGCTTTGGTCAAACTTAAGATGTTTTGACTCCTAGTGAACGCGGACATAGCTTTTATCAAACTTAAGATGTTTTGACTCTTCAAGATTCTTTTAGCTTCTTTTGAATCATTTAAAGACGAGCCTTTTAAGATGTCTAGCAAGCTCTCGATGTTGACCTATGCTTTTTTTAATTTTGTTTTTTGTTTTTCTTGTTTGCTTTTTGAAAACCATTTTATAGATGTTTGTCCGGGCGTCCGCTTTTGCAAATGGGTCGTCAGATGTGATCATTTCCTATCTGCAAAGATGACCTCTGGCTGCCTTTGAAAATAAGGTTAGAACATATCTACTAGGTAACCTGATATTCTACATCCGATCCGTGCAATACTGTAAACTTGAATTATAAATTGTTCTCCAAATGCTTTTCTAAATAAAAATGTTCTCCAAATACCAGCGACAGTGTCGCTCCAAACTCAAATATTTTCAACCTTTTTTTAGTGCTATTGCACATGAATTTTGTTTCTTTCGCAGTTTTGCTGTTCCAAAATATATGAAAACTTTATGTTTTGAGAACGGACGCAGAACGAATTCTAATCTGCTCCTACATCCCAACAAATTATTAGCGGAAGAAGAACCGTAATCCAACCCACGAGGCACGATGGCCTAGCCCTAGAGCGTGGAACGGAACCTGCCTCCCCGTTTGGTTGCTGGCTCGCTACGTGAGAGGCCCATGGGCTTTCCCCGGCAAGGCCGAAGAGGCCCAATGTAAGGTTCATCATGACACGTCAACCGCTGGAAACGCAAGTTTTAGACCGTACTGCTCGCGAAAAAGGAGAGCACAGGGAGGGAAGCATACAAAACATGAGGTAGGGTTACAAAACAAGAGGTAGGGTTACCTTGATCCATACTTATCTGGATGGACGGAGTCAATGACTGATCTTGAAAAGTGCTTAAGTTAGTGGCCTCTATTGCATTTGGAAAGGAGCACTAGCTTACAATCTTCTTAAATAGCAGAGTGGGCATCGTAACTTGGCAAAGGGGTATGCGTTTGCACGGCCCCTATCAAACTACTTCTTAACTAATTCAATTTCAAATAAAATACAATAAATATTTAAGATGTTACCCTACCAAACTAATTCAAGGTTTCAAGTAAAGTATAGTAAATATTCAACATTTTATTTATGCTTTTTTTCTCTGAGTCCAAGTTCTGTCTGCATTTTTATTTTTATTAAAATTTAAAAATAAATAATTGGTTTGTTATAATTTCCAAACATCAGGCAAGGCCGCAGTTTCATAAAATACGTAGCTATGTCCACGCATGGGCTTCGATCGACGCTGAGAAGTGCCGTCCAGGCCGGCAAATGTCAAAACCTGTCAAAACCAAAACGGTCCTCACTCCTCAGCTATCAAGCCCGTCAGTCTGGCGTGCCGAAGAGCGTTTTCACTATGTTTTCACATGGTTTTATGGTTGAATGACATGATATTCTTTATTGTTTCAGTAGAAAATCCAAAGAAGCATCTTTTCTCAAGCAAAGTAAATTTTACAAGCTACTATATCCAAAAAGCATCATCATGTACAGAAGCTTCAATATATCAATTTCCAATTTATTATTACTCCTTTCTAGTCTAGAAGAAATGTCTCAACATTGGCATCCTCAATGGATTACTTGTGCATACAAGAATCCTACCATCAATCAGTACATTGAATGATAAAGTGAATAGACAGACAGCTACAACTTAGTGCGTCTCTAATAATATAAGCTAATATTAGCTTTAAGCTAGCAAATGGGGAAGAGAAAGTAAATAGCATTTATATTGTGAAAGAGAGGGGCGTTGTAAAACGTCCGAGACTACCTCTGACCTCCATGTTCGTCTCTTATCTTTTTTCACCATTCAAAGAATAAAAAAACAATCTAGTTGGCTCTAAGCTAGACTATTGGAATGCTCTTATAGCACTTATATCGTAATCTATACTTCTTATATAAACAAACCCCACTAAGTTATTTCTCTGCCTTCTCCTTGCGCCATGTCAGCGATTTTCAGCCGAACTAATCCCAATCCCCTTTCAGTTCTTTATTAAGCCATGCATAACTGAAACATTGACAAGCACTCTGGCATTGCCGTCGTTCACAGCTGTATGCCTGCATGCGTTTGTCGAGTAGTAGTTCGATCGTTCCTGCCCACCACAAGAAACAGAACGACACCACAACAGCCTTTTCAGTTCCAATTCCATATTCCAATCCATTGAATAGGATTAGAAGCTGTCGTCACGTCTCCTTGCATTCCAAGCCAATTCACCAGGATGCTCAGTGGCTCCTTCCAGTCTGGCCGAGCTCCAACAGGCTACCTCTCCTCAGAAGAGGTGAGGAGCAATTCCAGAGAATGGAGGCGGGGATCGAGCAGATTGGTGGCTCCTCCATGCCGGGGCAGGTGGGACATTCGACCAACGTCGACGCAGAGATCGGTGGCTGCCGGCGCAACCGAGGACAACCGGCCGCGTCGACGCTTGGTGACCCATGCCGACAGCCACGAACAACCGGCCAAGCCGATGCAGTGCCGGCCCTATGGGGAGGGCAGCAAGGGCGATGGCCGAGGGCCCAGAAGGATTGGGGGCCCAGACCCATGTATGTGAAGACTCCATACCTTTGGTGGATGTGATAGTGGATTGCCTTGTTGGGTAGTTTGCATGTTGAGATAATTAACTAGTGGGGTTTGTCTATATAGGAGATATAGATATAGATACGTTACGTGGTGGCCCATCAAGAATCGGGAGAAGGATACGCACATTTGTTCAACTCCCGTGCCCGTCCATCAGTCCGTCGCCAACGCCCGTCGCTGCATCTTCTATTCTTCTTCACAATCGCAACCTACTTGGATACTCCTACTTGATCTAGAGGATGGCGCCGCCGCCCCGCCAGGGACCAGTAGTCCACGATCGACGAGACGGCACTGGCATCTGATCTTGATCTTGGTATACGTGGTTATTGATTTTTACCCTTTTGCGAATCGTGATTTTGAATCAGTTCATGTCCAACCTCCAAATTTTCTAGGTCCTTAGGGTTTTTTCTTGTTCACTTTTTAGCTAGTACTGTGTACTTATAAAGTCATTGTTTCTCTTCTAATTTAGGTCAGATACTAGAATTTTAGAATGTTACCTAAGAAACATTTGTCCGGAGCTGCGAAAAGAAAACGAAAAAGACAGGAAGAACAATTTGTGAAATCACAAGAAGGTGCTTTAGATATGTTATAAATTAAATATATATCACTGGATTTGTTTTCGTTTTGTAAGAAAAAATAGCGATTATATATATATTTTAAGATTTAGATTTTACGCAAAAAAATTATAAGGTTTAGATATAATTATATATAATCTAGAGGGGCCGTCACGATGAGTTCGCCGAGGGCCTTTGAAATCCTTGGGCCGGCACTGCGTCGATGCACGATCGGCGGCACCAGCCAGATGGGCCAAATGGCTGACCCAGCCCAGGTTTCCGCCTCTAGAGGTCAGGATGCAACCTCATCAGCTTTCCCACGAGATTCTATGTCCCTATAAAATTTATTTATATGTTTGCTGATCTTTGTCTTCTACATGTATTTCTATATATTTTTTATTTTCATGTGTTGTTTACATTCACACGTTCCAAAGGGCTCTTAATTAACTGCAAACTCTTTCGACTTCATATAAAGTTCTTCCTATAGTAACAACTTTATTCCCGCGGCAACGCGCGGGGTATTCACCTAGTATTAACGATGAAAATAGAGCAAGAGCTTTATGTTGTTGTAAAAGAAATACTAATTGGCCCCCACAATCACCAATTTTAGCATGCGTTGCTAGGGCAAAACATGGACCCACGATTCCCGGATGGACGGCCAGAAACATGCCGGCCCGGCCCGGCCCGCTCGACGCTCGCACTTTCTCCCCAGTCCCGGCCCATCCACGCATTCTGCACACACACACTGTGGCTGTGGATACGCGCGCCGCCACTCCAAAGCCTCTGCTCCCGCCACCATGGGCAGCGCCTCCGCCGCCACCTCGCCACCGCCGTCCTCTAGTAATCTGACGCAGGACGACCTCAAGCGCGTGGCGGCGCACCGCGCGGTGGAGTTCGTCGAGCCCGGGATGACGCTGGGCCTGGGGACCGGCTCGACGGCGGCGCACGCGCTGGACCGCCTGGGCGACCTCCTCCGCGCGGGCGCGCTGCCGGGCGTCGCCGGCGTGCTCACCTCCCTCAAGACGGAGGCGCACGCGTCCCGCGTCGGGATCCCGCTCCTCCCGCTCGAGGGCGGCACTATCCGCCTCTCCATCGATGGCGCCGACGAGGTCGACCCGGACCTGAACCTCGTGAAGGGCCGCGGTGGGTCGCTGCTGCGGGAGAAGATGGTGGAGGGCGCGGGCGAGCGGTTCGTCGTCGTCGTCGACGAGTCCAAGCTCGTGCCCCGGCTCGGGTGCACGGGCGCCGTCCCCGTCGAGGTCGTCCCCTTCGGCGCGCCCCACACGCTGGCGCTCATCCGCGAGGTGTTCGACGTCGTGACCGGCTTCCACGCCCCGGCTCAGGACCGTCCCCGCCGCCGCCGCCAAGGGGGACGCGGACGCGCACGCGCTGCCGTTCCGAACCGACAACGGCAACTACATCGTCGAGATGTTCTTCGAGGACGGCATCCGCGGCGACCTCAGGGACGTCAGCGACCGCCTGCTCCGGATCACCGGCGTCGTGGAGCACGGCATGTTTCTTGCATGGCCACCACCGTCATCGTCGCCAACAAGGACGGCACCGTCGCGGTCATCAACAAGAAGTAATAATCTGAAATTAGCCTGTATGTTTGAGTATTGTGTCCGTGTGTCATCAGGCTGCCCCAAGTGTCTGCTGCTCATTAGTCATTACCGTGGTGTAAGTGTAACTATCATCTTAGTGTTATCATCAGTATATCTTATTTATCATCCTTCCAGTTTTATCACACGTTGCTTCTGGACTTCTGGTGATTCTCATAGTACTACACCTCCGTTGCTTCTGGACTTCTGGTGATTCTCGTAGTACCATAGTACTACACCTCCGGTCAATTAAGAATTTAAGGTTGATGTTTCAGGCAATAATAGTGACTTACTTCTAGCTTATTATTATTATATAGCTGTCTTAAATGTGAGCTTTTGCTGATCGGAGGGATTTTTAATTAAACCAGCTACTTTTGCAATTCTATATTCTAATAGATGGAGCTGTTTTATGCTAGTGAATCACTGGATTGCAGTAGATGCTGATTGAAACTACTAGTCTTCCATGAGATTCTTGATCCCGATGGTCTTAAACACATCTTACCCATATGAGTACTTTTGGCATAAGCTTTTCTCATTCTGTAGGTTCAGTTTCGTGAATCACCGGATCACAGTAGTTGCTGACTGAAACTGTACTAGTCTTACATGAGGTTCCTGATCTCGATGGTCTTAAACACACCTTACCCATATGAGTACTTTTGCCATAAGCTGTTCTCATTCTGTAGGTTTAGTTTCTTTCACACAGCTGTCCAATTGTCATATATTGAAATCTGAAACTTCCCAGTTCAGTCCGTGCTATCAATTTGTGCTTACCATGTGTAAGCCATTAAATGATGTGAAGTTTTCCTGATCCATTATGTATCTAATAGCCCAGTGGCGCAAGGGTGAGTTATGCGTTGTTACATCACCCGAGCACACATTTCTAATGATTAATGCATAAATCTTTTATTAATTTCTTTTAAAATACTATGAGGATTGATATGATATTCCCAATAAATTTGGATGTGGTACTGAACAAATTGAAATTTTATTATTTTGTCTGACAGGCCATCAGAATTTATGTTTGATTCCATTCCTGCATATTTATTGGAGAAAATTAAGGCTATTAGCTAACCCATTCTTTACTGCTTACAGAGACTCATTAGGTTTACTTTTGTTTGTGTGATGATATTAGGAGTTAACTGCTGGTCCACAGATTTGGGAGGACAGAATGATGAGCACTAGCACAATTTGCTCCTGGGCCTTGATGCCAAGATGGCTGAAGAACCTTTCTGGCTTCTCGCATGCATGGAACTGTACAGTGATCACGAGTTATTTATTTCTTTTGTTCTCAAAACAGACCGTTGACCCTGTGCTCGCACTATTTTGCCTGTTTATTTCAGTGGCAGGGTTGAACTTGCTGAATGTCAGGTACTCTCATAGTCTCATCAGTTAGTTTCATTGACATTTGAAGGGTGTCATTTATATATATGCTTGCTTATGGGAATGTGCTATGAAATTGCAGCAAAAGTTAGCGCAGTGCTATCTTGCATTAACAAGATTGTTTATTGATGAATGGGTTTGAAATTATAAGATGCCTCCTTTTGTGTTCCAGTGGTTGCTGATCTGGGTGGTTGTATGTTCATAGGCAACAACTGATCCCAAGAAACCAGCAGGTGTGTGCCCGCGTATTGGCGCATGCTGCCACCTCATGCTGAATAAACTAGATCTTTGATACTGCTAGCTTAATTAGGGAGAAGGGATATCCTTTTGCTGATGATTCATGTGAATTGCTTGGAGTTGTGAGTGCCTTAATTCTGCAACATGCTAAAATCTAGCTGAAGTACCTTGCTTAGTCTGGCAACAGCAAGCTCATGTAATATTGTGCCCTAAAAAAATGTGATATTGAGCCTTACCTGATAAGTGGTAACTGCCATGTATGAAAGGTTTAGATGATATACATTACCAATCTGAAACGTAGAAGTTGTTCCCCTTGCTAATAGCACGTTTTGCAGGTCACATCGGATGGAACAATATATGCAGAAGGTTGAATATCTGCTCAGAGTGCTTCTGACCCAAGATTGTTCCTGTTTCTTGGTTGAAACACCTTCCCTCAATGCAAAGTTTAATTCTAAAGTTTTATAGGCATTAAATATGATGACATAAAGAGTTGGTACTGAGGTTCGTCTAGATAAAACTCATTTCTTGCCTATCTTCTTAAATATACTACCATGTCATAAGAAATACTCCCGCCTTTCCAAATTGTAAGTCATTCTAAAAATCTTGGGAGTCAATCCATCTCAAGTTTGACTAAAATTATAGAAATAACTATAAAGATTTCTGACATCTATTAGGTATAATATGAAAATATAATTAACAAATAATCCAATGATACTTAGTTGGCATCTTAAATGTTATTATTTTATCATATAAATTTGGTCAAACTTGAGATGGTTTGACTCTCTAAGATTCGTTGAATGACTTACAATTTGGGATGGAGGGAGTCCCTATTTAATATAAATAAAACTTAAATAAAACTCCCACAAAGGCTGGCCTTTACTAAGGATCTAAAAGTGTTACCTTGTTGTCATTTTTCATGTAGGTCATTGAATTGCTTCCCTCTTTTAGAAAAAATAATCTAGAAATAGTATAATCGGGTCTAAAACTTGTCAAGTTGCAGATCTAGAAAATCATTATTTGTATATGTATTTTTTGGATTGCATGTTGTATCTCCTTTGTACCATGATTAACTGAGAATTGATCATTGAGTCAACTAATTCAGTAATCACATTTGTGCTTCCTTTTCAAAAGTACACAGATCAAGGTTCCTGTTGGACCACTTATTTCAATCTTAATTTTTTCCTTGTTACATTATTCTTTTATTGGAAATTCAAACACAAATGAAGTATAATATATGAGTAAAAATTAGTAAATCACTTAACGTGGTTTAGCTTCAGCTTTCTTGTACATTTTACTTCAACAGTAGTGATGAAACTATTTTTAAGTTGCATCTTCATATGTATGCAAGTTTTTCAAAATTCGTGTTCATTTTTTTTAAAAAAAACTAAAATTAGCGTGTATTGGTCAAACTGGTGCATACTTGATTTGATTGTTCAAACAGTCAGATTTAGCTGCTCTAAAGTTATTCTATTGTAATACAATAATTTGGCTCTCTGCCGTTGCTTTTAGATGGTCATTAATAGGAGTATCTCTTCCATAAGATTTTTACTGGAATAGTTTTTTGCATGAAAAAAATTATGTAAAATTGGAAATAGGGTACATATATTAAAATAATAACAATATGATTTTTTGCACTGTTTTGTGAATTTGTTGTTTCAAAAAACAAAATTTTCCAGGTTGATACGAACTTGGAGGTGGTGGAAATCTAACCTAATCAAAATTAAATATGAGTACATGTTGCTTGATGAAGGAACGGGCCCGGGCATGCATCCACGCAAACGCCGCCGGCCACAGGCCACCACATGCTTAGATCGATGCTCCCATAGTCCCATGTATACACGCCGCACGTACTGCTGTTCGCCAAAACCCGGCCTGCTTTGCATCCCAAAAAAAAAAAGGCCCGGCCTACTCCCGCACGCCGCCGAGACGATTTTCAGCTCTCGCACGCCGCACAGAGGATTTTCTGTTGCCGCAACCTCTCGATCTGCTGTCCATCTCGCTGCATATATATCTCGCCGCCTCAGTAATTTTGGTGATGAAAAGAACATTATAGACAGTAGAATTCAGATTGATATACCTGGAGCTAATGGAATCGTCAACGTAGTTCACGTAAGTTGTTGAGGCGGAATTGAGATTGATTAGATGGGTTACCACGTGCATAAGAATTATGTTATTATTTGGTTTGAGTGGTAGAGGTGGGTAATTTATGAATAGATATAAGTGGTTATCTTAAGTTTTTAATAATTATGCCAACGGTGGAGAATTATTAGGAATTTAATAAATCGAATGGTCATGGTTGATTGGGGTTTACCAATCGATGGCTTATCTTTCTAATTATTGTGAGAATTTATAGAATTTATCTTTTTTCTTAGCGCTTCTTGGTGGAGCCTCTTTGATGCCACCAATTAGTAATAGTAAGATATATAGACAAACTTGCTCACATCAGACTATGTTTGTGTACCTAAGAATCATAGCAATCAGGAGAGATGTCTTGAGTCTTGATTCTCTACCCTATCTTCGTTAAACTGTTTTCCTCAATTTTGGAGCTATCAGCAAACAATTTTTCAGCGGATTTAGCTCCACTCCTGAAATGTTTTTAGATAACAAAAAAACTTCACACTAGAATTTACATCTTTAATTTCTATTGTAAGCATCCAGCATCCATATATGGAGATTTGTGCAATTAGTCACATGATTTAACTACTCAATAACATGATGAATACAATGTCCTGATTCATCTGACTTATTCTTTGAATTCTTGAACCTTAACCATACAATTTGAAAGATTGGTCTCATCGTGGCACAGGACCTATTTGAGTTTCTGATATATTGCTGGCCTGTTCCAACTCAAGCATAGTTTCCTGTCTTGCTTCACTTGCTTGTGCATCATTCTGCGAGTCAGTGCTAGATGCACTGAGATTGACAGTGCTGCTCAGCTCAGAGATGTGATTTCCCATTCCATGTAGGGCATCCAGCTCTAAGGTCTCCTTGAGCTCCATCACAATGTGAGTTATTGTTGGCCGTTCCTGCGATGGCTGCTCTATGCACCGCAGAGCCAATTCTGCAACTTTCCAGACAGAGTTGACATCATACTCTCCTCCCATCCTTGGGTCAACAATGCTCTCAACATTACACATCGAGAGCTTCTGACGCACCCAACGTGCAATGTGGATGCTATCGGTGCTAGTGATAGGGACTGCTGGTGGGTGGCCTGTGATGAGCTCAAGTAGCACAACTCCAAAGCTGTACACGTCACTCTTCTCACTAAGCATGGATGTGTTAAAGTAATCAGGGTCCAGATACCCTAGGGTACCTGCTGGTTGGGTTGTGATGTGGGTATTGAAATCATTTGCAAACACCTTCGTGAGCCCGAAGTCTGATATCTTCGCCTCTAGATCAGCAGACAGCAAAATATTGGTCGTCTTCACATCCCTATGGATCAGTGGTGGTTGGCATGCCTTATGTAGATACTCCAATCCTGCATTTGGTTAAGCAATGGGTGAATTTGAAGAAGCTAGCTTAATTTACTATGTTAATACTATAGATGTGTACAGGCTTACAAACCATGGGCAGAGTCTAGAGCAATCTTCAGACGTTGATTCCAAGAGAGGGGTGTAACAGCAGAGACCTGGCCTGTGTGTATGACCATAACAAATTGGTTATTTCGGTTTGTGCAAAATCATGATAATAATAGCAAGTGGTTCATTGGTGAAATTAGAAAGTGTGCCTTTGCACGATGAACACATAATGTGCCTTTGCAGAAGAACTAGGGCCCCTAACTACACCATGATGGTAGCAATAGATAAGTAAACATGTCTTGTTGAATTGAGTGTGTTTGAAACTATAACCAATCAAATATCCCCATAAGTTATTTGTCATATGTTCTGAAATCTGAAGTGTGTTTGACAAAACTATCTGAAACTCCCATGTGAGTTCAAGAGGTGCTACCATACCTCTTAGATGGTTCTCTAGGTTTCCACCTTGCATATATTCATAGACAAGGGCTAGATGTTTCTTGTCTTTGCAATATCCAATCAAGGAAACAAGGTTTCTGTGATGAACTCTAGCCAGGTGTTGAGCCTGAAACACATAATAAGCTCATTTATTTCAGTTTTCAAGCGCACACAGAAGGTAAGTTCAACTGAATATCTTACCTCAGCTGAAAATTCTTTATCCCCTTGAGATGTTTTTGAACACATCTTGATAGCAACCGGACTTCCATTCTCCAAATATCCTAGGAATACAGCACCAAATCCTCCTTGACCTATTTGTTCTTTGAATTTAGCTGCCATGAGCTTTAACTCTTTGTAGGTGAACTGTCTATTTCCGAACGCAGTCGACCTTTCTTGAGGGCTAGGAAGCCTTGATTTGTTTGCTGTCCATGTAAGAGCCAAACCACATCTTATATGAATAGCCTTCATTAAATACAGATCTTGTGGTATAGGAATGTTACCTTGATGTTTCAGTCTATGAAGGATAAGAAGTACCGCAACAAATAGTAGTGTCGCCACTGCTATTGGGACAACTATTGCGATGACAAGTATTCTCTTGGCATTCTTGTTCTCCGGTTCACAGGTAGAAGCACCATTATCACACATATTTGAATTGTTACCAATCCTAGCATCGGCGCAACACTTTGAGTTGGTTAATTGGAAAAAAAAGGAGTGACTGTACTTATTTGATTCTAGTGGTTGTTTCTTTAACAAATCTAGGAGGAACTGCATAATCCCTCAGAAAGAACCTCTTTGGACTAAATGAACTCTGGAAGTCATCTATGTGATGCAAACCTTAAGACAAGAGATCCATTTTGATATTTCTGTAGTAGAACAGCTGGAATAGGTCCACTGAGTTTGTTGCTTGATAAATCACTGCAGAAGCCCAGCTTGATATGTCCATTGAATTTTGGATAAAGTGGTTTTCTGTGCAGAAATATTTAATACTTACAGGAATGTGAGTGATGGCATTTGTGCTAGAAAATCAGGTACTGGGCCAGATAAACTGTTATTGGACAGGTCCCTGCATTTATATTCTTGTCAAAAGTACTGAGATAGACATTAGAGCACAAAAGTAAAATTTGAACACTATGCTAATTCGAATTTTTGTAACTAATAACAAATTATTATATTCATGTAGCACCAAGCCACCAATCATGTTGCCTTACAGGTATTGGAGGGATTTTAGATCTCCGAATGAAGCATCAATTGTACCACTCAACCCACTAGATGACAAGCGTCTGCAGCAAGTCCAATAGTTAATCCAATTGTTGTAATTAGTGTTCTCTATTGATTTGGCTAGCCCTAGAAGGGTAGCTATATAGTGTAGCATACATGGGCCTCATGGGCCTAGCCTCATGGGCCTAATACATGTATATACTCCAACACTCCCCTTGCCTCGAACTACCGGCGCAATGGAGTTCTAGACTGGACATCTAAAAGAAAGAGCACACACACATGTCCCCCCACAAACACAACTAACCACCGATGATGTTGAGGCCGGAGCGGAAGTCGGTGAAGGTCGACGACGGGAGGCCCTTGGTGAAGATGTCGGCGAACCGGGAGGTGGTCGGTACATGGAGGACCCGCACCTCGCCGATGGCCACCCGATCACGGACGAAGTGAAGGTCAATCTCCACATGCTTCGTGCGCGGTGCCGGACGGGGTTGGTGGAGAGGTAGACCGCGCCGACGTTGTCGCAGAGACGAGCGTGGCCCGGCGAAGGGGCTATGGAGCTCGGCCGGGAAGCTGCCGGAGCCGGGAAGCCTCGGCCACACCATTGGCGACGGCGCGGTACTCGGACTCGACTGAACGGGAGGCCACTGCGGCGCTTGGAGGACCAGGACACCGGGTTGCCTCCGAGGAAGACGGCATAGCCGGAGGTGGACCGTCGAGTGTCCGGGACAGCCGGCCCGGTCGGCGTCGGTGTAGACAACCAGCCAGAGGAAGACCGTCGGTGCAGGAGCAGGCCATGATCAGCAGTGCCTCGGAGGTACCTGAGGAGACGCTTGAGAGCAGTGAGATGAGGCTCCCGAGGATCATGCATATGAAGGCACAACTGCTGAACTGCATATGTGATGTCGAGGCGAGTGAAGGTGAGGTATCAAGAGCACCGGCAAGACCGCGGTATGCCGTAGGATCGATCCACGGGGGCCCTCTCGCACTCGGACGGCTTGCTCGAGTGTCAACCGGAGTGGTGCGGGGCTTGCAATCCGTCATCCCGGCCCCGCTCAAGTATGTCCAGAGTGTACCGACGCCGGTGAAGAAGAAGACCACCGGATGAGGCTCAACGGTGACTCCAAGAAAGTGGTGAAGCACACCCAAATCCTTCATCGCAAACTCCCGCCGAAGAGAGGTGATGATCCGGCGAAGAAGTGACTCACTGGAGGCCGTCGACTATGTCATCCACATAGAGTAGCGGATATGCACTCTCGGCCCCATGGTGATAGATGTACGGGACGTGTCGACTTGGCCTCCACAAAACCAAGTGTCGGGGAGGAAAGCAAAGAAACCCGTGGTTCCATGCCCGGGAGCCCGCTTGAGGCCATAGAGAGACTTGTTGAGCCGGCAGACCATCTCAGAACTGGAGGAGTCAACAAACCCAGCTGGCTGACTGCAGTAAACTGTCTCAGTGAGAAGACCATGCAGAAAAGCATTCTTCACATCCAGCTGGTGCACAGGCCAAGAGCGGGTGAGAGCCAGTGAGAGCACGGTGCGGACAGTAGCAGGCTTCACCACCGGACTGAAAGTCTCATCATAGTCAACCCCAGGGCGCTGAGTGAAACCCCGGAGTACCCACCGAGCCTTGTACCGCTCAAGTGTACCATCAGCCCGGCGCTTGTGGGTCCAGATCCACTTGCCGGTGACGACGTTGGCACCTCGCGGCCGGGGCACCAGATCCCAGGTCTGGTTGGCGAGGAGGGCCGCATACTCCTCTTCCATCGCACGGCGCCAGTGAGGGTCCGCCAAGGCCTCGCGGACGGAAGAGGGTACCGGAGAGATCCCCGGCTCACAGGCAGAGGCGGTGAGGGCCTGCGGGCGGGACGCCTGCCTCGTCACCATCGGGTGAGTGTGACGAGGGTCCCGGTGAAGAAGCGGCGGGTGGTATACCGGCGGCTCCACACGGGCGGCCGGAGGCCGCGGCGGCGGCGTCGGTGTCGCCGGCGGAGAGAGGGGCACCACCGGTGGTGCAGGTGACCCCGGCGAAGAAGGGGCCACCTGCGGCGACGGCGGCGGCGGCGGCGGCGCCGCAGCCCGTCCACGGCGCTGGTACACGTGCACCGGCTGGGGGAAGCGAGCAGGTGGCGCCTGAGGTTGAGCCTGAGGCGGCGGTCCACGGCGCTGGTACACGTGCACCGGCTGGGCGAAGCGCGTAGGTGCAGGTGGCGCCTGGGGCGGCGGCTCGGGACCCCCACCCCCGCTCGGCCCCTCCATGGTCAAACAGGGAGCAGGGTCGGGAGAGGCACTGGCCGCCGGTGAGATGGGGCACGGCCCCGGCGAAGGGCACGGTGCGGTAGTACCTGCAGGAGACAACTGCAAAGGTGGCTCGACCACCGCGTCAGTGGAAAACAAAGAGGAGAGGTCAAGCTCGGAGGCGGAAGTGGTGGTGGGAGGGGTGGAGAAGGGGAAGACTGACTCATCAAACACCACATGACGAGAGATGAGGACCCGACGAGAAGTGAGGTCGTAGCAGCGGTACCCCTTGTGATCCGGGGAGTACCCGAGAAAGACACAGAGAGTCGAACGGGGTGCCAGCTTGTGGGGAGCGGTGGCTGTGGTGTTAGGGTAACACGCACACCCGAAGACGCGAAGGTGGTCGTACCGAGGAGGGGTACCGAAAAGAGCGTGGTGGGGCGTGGGAGCTGGGCAGGCAGCGGAAGGAAGGCGGTTGAGGAGATAGGTGGCAGTGTGCAAGCTCTCAGCCCAGAAGCGCGCAGGGAGTGACGCCCGGGGGAGGGTGCGCGGGGTCTCGGTGGTGGTGCGAATCATGCGCTCGGCCTTGCCGTTCGGGAAGAGGTGTACGGGCAAGACATGCGCAGCTGGACCCCATGAGAGAGAAAGAAGGCACGTGAGGCGGAGTTATCGAACTCACGACCATTGTCGCACTGGACGGCCTTGATGGTGAGGCCGAACTGTGTAGACACCCAAGCGAAGAAGTGGAGAATCGCGGGGAAAGCCTCAGACTTCGCACGGAGAGGAAAAGTCCAGGAGTAATGAGAGAAATCATCAAGCATCACAAGATAGAACTTGTAACCGGAAATGCTGATGACAGAAGATGTCCAGAGGTCGCAATGTACAAGATCAAAGATGTGGGCCGCCTGGGAGGAGGAACTCTGAAAAGGGAGGCGGACATGACGGCCTAGCTGACACGCGTGGCACAGATGCTCATCGTGAGCCCGAGGACACCGAATGTCAGAACTACGACTGAGCTGCATCTGGGCGTCACGACCAGGATGGCCGAGTCGCCGGTGCCAAGTGGTGGAGGAAGTAGTGGTGGCGAAAGCAGCCGACAAGGGGGTCGGCGAGGAAGGCGAAGGAGACGCCGGGAAGCGGAGGGTGTACAGGGGCCCCGAGCTGTCACAACGGATAAGAGGACGCCGGGAGGCCAACTCCCGCACGGTGAGGCCACAAGGGTCAAACTCAACCGAGCAAGAGTTGTCAGCTGTGAAACGACGAATAGAGAGGAGTTGGCATGCGTGGCGGGGAAGAGTGTAGCACCCGCGCCGGCCCCAGGCATGCGTGGTAGGGCTGCCATGACCGCGGTGTCCGGCGGTGGCATGCCCAAACCAGCTGCGAGAGCGGTACCATAGAACCGCGGTGGCTCGCCCGAGTGCGGCCAGTAGATAGGAAGGTGGCCAACGACGGTGGCTGGGTAGAAGGCCGATGTCCCCGCGGCGGCACACCCATGGGCAGCAGGTGGATGCGCGGCAGCTAGGGACTGCACACCCATGGCCCGCACCTGCGTGCCTGCGGCAGCAAGAGCCCGCGCGCCCACAGCAGGAGCAGAGTAGGCCGGGGCGGCGTCCGGGGCCTGCGCAGTTGGGCCCGGAGCCACCCCGCCAGCAGCAGGAGGGCGCTGCTGCTGCTGGATGTCCACAACAGCCGGGAAGGTGGAGGAGAGGCCGCTGCTGCTGCTCATGCCCAGGGCAGCCTCTGCGGCAGCTGCGGCAGCGGCGTCGTAGATGGCACCGGCTGCAGGGAAGGTGGAGGAGAGGCCGCTGCTGCTGCTCATGGCTGGAGGATCGTCCGACTGGATGGCGTCCTCAGTGCCATCGTGGCCTCCGCCGCCCTGTTCCACCTCCGCCCCGTCAGCCGTGAAGGCTAGAGCAGGGACACCCGAGCTGCCGGCCCCGGTGTTGAGCAGGGAGGAGCCGAGGGCGTGGCCGCGCGGGTCGGAGAAGCCGCCGCTCGGGGAGGAGGCGGCTGGGCCGCCCGTGTCGGAGCAGAGGCCCCGCGCGCCCGCGGTGCCGAGGGCGTGGCCGCGCGGGTCGGAAAAGCCGCCGCTCGGGGAGGAGGCGGCTGGGCCGCGCGGGTCGGAGCAGAGGCCCCGCGCGCCCGCGGTGAGGGCGAGGGTCGGGTCCAGCGCGGCGAAAGGGACGCCCGCACGCGACCCCGCGGCGGCGCCGGGAGCGCGCGACCCCGCGGCGGCGGCGGAAGATGCGGGTCCGGCCGCGATTTGCGCCCATGAGTGCGGGTACGGGAGAGAGGGGGAAGAAAGGAAGGAGCTCGGCGACAGAGGAGGCTCGCCGGCCATGGCGGCCGGCCGGCGGGGCGCCGGCGGCGGCGGCGCGGCCCGGCCCCTACCAATTTATCTCTTAAATTTTCTATTAACTTTTCATTATTATTAAAATTATTATTGAATTATTTGAATTTTATGTTCAAATTCAAAATCAAATATTGTTGATCACATGGTTTATCCCCCGTTATGGATTTTGTTATTTATCTCGTCAACTTTTTCTATAACTTCATCTGTCTAATTTTGGTCCGTTGATTTGCGTCAAGATGTGTGCTGTGTTTTTGTTTTGTGCCTGGTCGTATGGGTCCGCAAAACGGGTTCACAACATGTGTAGACCCGTCACCCGACTGTATTTTCCCCAATCCTCTCAGCTTCCCCACTCGCAAGCTTGCCTGTGCCACTCCCTCGCCATGCCATCCGGCGGAGCCTCGCCGCCGAAACTCCCCAAGCTAGCCTCGCCGCCCCTCCCGTGCTAGCCTAGCCGTTTTTACCTCGCTGGTTTGGGCGGTTGTGTTTTTGTTGTCGCGGTGGACTAGAGCTGCAGCGTCGATTGCGGTGTTCCTCACCGACCCTTCCGCTGAGCCCGCGTGACCTTGCCATACCTCCCGCTGACGTGAGCCGTCTCTCCCGCTGTGTGAGATGCAGATGTTTCCCTCCTCGTCCTTGATTTGAGGAGCTATATTTTGCCATTGATAGGGGTACTTTTTTCACTTGGTCACCATTGTTTAGGCCTTGTGTGCTATTTGTAGCGAGGCTTGAATGGTTCCTGGACATCGATTAGTGGTTGTGGTGCTTTGTAGTTGTTGTAATTAGTGGTAGATTTGGGAATTTTGTTTAGATCTGGTTGTTATGCTTGCCGCATCTTTGTGAGGTGGAATTTTATTGGTCTTAGGATGTAATGCATGCCAATAATAGACAGTTTATATTTTGGCATTAGTTTGGGTTGGATCCTCCTTGTACCAAATGAGTTTTAATTTTGGGGCTTTTGTTTATCTTGCATGGACCAAATAGTTGATTAAGTTTGCATTATTCACTTTTTTGTGAGGTCAAGAAGTGTGAAATGTGGTTATTGGGTTTGTTGTACAATTCTTAAAACTTGACTAATAGTTATAGGGTTGTTTGAGCAGAGCACACCGACTATGGGTAATTAAAAGAGAATGTGTCCGAGAGTGATGTTTCTGATGGGGAAATTCAATTCATTTTTTTCAGTTGCAATGTGTAAGAGAAATGCTACCCAATTTTCCGATGAATAGAACCTATATAGCTTAGACAATTATGCTAAAAGAAATGTGTACATTATGGCAATCTGAAGGTAGTGAGAGACTATTTGATGTTTTGGATTGTAGATGATTTGAGCAAGGGAAAATGTTGCTCAATTTTATGTTGCATTAGATGGGTCAAATTGGTTTTGTTTGTTCATGTATTTGCCTATTTGCTATAATATAATTTTGTGGCGCGTTGTTCATAATTAATGAGTTTAGGCTTTGGGTATAGTGGAAATGAAAATTATGGTGTTGAAATATCAGCCTTGGAAATGTACAAGACAAGTTTGTAAAGTAGGAAATGTGTAGTAATAAATGATTGTAGGACCAAGACAGATTTCTCATTGAACTAGTTCCCATTGAACTAGTTGCCCATCCATGAAGGCATTGACCTGAAATAACCAAATAGAGCTTGAGAGACACATTTCATGGAAGAACAAAATTATTAATAAGTCCAAACAATCACAATAGACAAAAGATAAAAAGGGAGAAATAACAATCACAATGACCTAAGGACAATAGACAAAAGACAAAAAGGGACAATAGACAAAAATTTTGTCTAAATCGAAACAAGCACAACTCTGAGAGGGACAATCTTTTCTATGGAAGGAAAATAGACAAAATTTCCACCCTAGATCGAAACAACCACAATGACGGAAGAGACAACTTTTTTTTTCTATGGAAAGACAATAGACAATAAATTCCCCTAGATTGAAACAACCACAAGGTCAGTGAGGTACGATTTTTTTCACCTCGAAACAATCACAATTACAGATGGACAACTAACAATAACAATGACAAAAGAACAATAGACAAAAATTCCCCCAAGATCGAAACAAGCACAAGTACGGAGGACAATTTTTTCTATGGAAGGACAAAGAAAAGAAAACAGTAAAAAATTTCCCCATAAAGCGTAACAAGCACAATGACAAAGGGACAATCTTTTTTCCGTCGAAAGACAACGACGAAATTTTCGTCTAGATCAAAACAAGCACAATTACATAGAAAAATGTCAATTGTCTTTGTGGTTGACACAAATCACAACACTATATCCTAGCAATGGGCTGACACAAGGACAAAATTTTGGCATGGGCTGACACAAATCACAACATAAAATTATGGCATGGGCTGACACAAATCACAACATAAAAGGATAAGGTGTTAGCAGAAATTACAAAGGACAATTTGGTATGGGCGAGTATAAATCATAATTAACAAAAGAAAAGGTATGTTAGCACTAATTACAAAAGAGACAATTTTCTATGATATTGCACATGTTATACACCATAATTGCAGCAATTTATGTGTACAATTTACTTATAAATGTGCAATCAAGAAATGGTTGCTACACACATATTTCTTGTACAATATATGCAACACACAGTTAAAAGTGAGCTCCTACTAGTCTACTGCAATAGCCACAAGACAATGTCCTGAAAAAGGTAATACATTTCTAGATTTTACCCAAAATCTACAGTGGTCTTACCAACCTAAAGTTTGCATATTGAGCTAGGGTCAGCAACAACCTGAGGTTGCCCAGTTGGTACAGAAGTGCTCTGTAGTGATGGAGACCATGTAAGCACAGGAGAAACGACTTGCTCTCCGGGGCAACAAAGTGGATGTAGGCATGATTTAAATCTTAATACGAGAGGCATACTGAGTCTATCAATGCCAAATTGGAAAGACAAGGACAAAATAAGAGGAGTGTGCTAGGACAAGTCATAATAAACAAAAGAAATGCACAGACTTTGATACACCTGTCATTTTAAACCTTGAGATGTCACAAAAGAAATGCACGACTTTGATAGACCTGTCAATTTTTATCTCACATACTACTAGGTCCACATGATAAGATGACTCTACAAACGGAGAACAATTAATAGATGCTAGCAAGGATGCCTGCCCGGGTTCTCCCCGGGTTTCCCAAACACAAAGAAACAAAAAGGCTAGAAAGCAGTGTATATGCTTTCATTGGGAGCATAATGAGTGTGAGTAGTAGTACATTATTGTTTACTTGAAAGGTACATACAAACTGTCCCTCCCCATCACTAAATATTATTGTATCCCGCCATACGACCATTTGTTTTCCCACAAATCTCCACCGCCCGTCCTCAATCAACCACAAATAACCTACCAAAATCCTATAACACGTTGATCCATCAAACAAAATCCTAAAATAATAAGGACAAGCACTCTAGTAGAACGCCACACTTTGTTGTGATTGATGCAGCTAGCAAAACATAGAAGCCAACACTTTTGTCGCATCCCAAGTCTCATTGCTCAAGCACCAAGCATTAAAGACCATAGACCAACGCCCGAGAATAGTAGAAGCCATAACTATCAGTGGAGCCACAATATTTAGCACCCGTGAGAGAGGTCGGAGAGCAGAGCAGACAGTCCAACAAATTATCATCATTGACTAGAACCAACCAAGGACAGAAACAAAAAAACCATGGAAGGGGGCAACGGGAGATTCACCTGTACTCTAGGCCAAGACGTTACAGGAGACCCCGGAGCTCCCCTTTGATGTACTCCACAGCAACCTCCAAACCTGGGCTCCCCTCCTGAAAACGGAAAGGAAGTTATGCCGTTAGATGGAAATTAACCACTGCAATGTTGTAGCACGTAGGTTTCAACTTCCGCTTAAAACCACAAAATCAGTATGGTACCAACAATGTTTCTAGTCAAAGCCACAATGATTGAACAAATACATAATACTTCGATATTCAGATATTCAGGGACTACTTATCACTACTACTTCACATGTTCGATGTTCAAGGAACAAAACCAAAGTGGACAACCATTTCTTTCTAGGAATAAGAACTAGGACTCAAAAAACCCCCGATTCTAAGGAATCATAGGACATCATTAACCACCTAGCTATTGTATTCTACACTTCCTAAATGATGCTTCATAAACCCTTTTTAACCACAATACACCCGGCAACTATTACAATTGCTACGTACATGCATCATGCATCCATCCACTCAACCACTAGTCCACAACTAGCAAAAAAGGAAGTAACATTAACAATTTCACATGGAATGCCTAGATTTGGGATCATAAGTCCATAAGCATGCTAGAGTTATTCTAGTTGAGTAGGATTTTATAGTAGCACTACAAAAGCAACAACTAATTAGTAAGTCAAGTGTCGAAACTCGATACAATTTTCTCTCTAAAAATAAGACAAACAATTATGTTCTGATATAGATAGGCATGCTCAAATCGAAGTGCAATGTGAACCAACCCATTTACAAGGATAGCAAATTCATCATATTCTAACACAAAGCAATGCTTTCTAACCCATCAACACAAGCATGTATTTGACCCGGCCATATCATCATATCTCAACAGCCCTACCACACTTCACAAACTCTCTCAAATGGTCAATAACAAGAATGTATGCGGTCGACGAGTTTGTAAAAACCCTCACTCACCATTTCAATATTCCAATGAATCCCCCACCACACAAAAGCAAAACCCGTTGCAATCCGGAGAGGAAAACACAAGATCTCAATTACCTTGCTATATCTAGATGCGTAGCTCCACCGCCAATGGTATAGAATACCTGAACAAGAAGCAAAAAGCGGGAGATCGCTTAAGAAACAATTTACATTTACGTCTCGTACACCATATAACACTGGAATGAAGTTATAGATAGTTCTCAAATTATTATGCAGTCACATATCCACATACAATTACACCAAATTGTACTCCATTCCACAAGTTATTACCTAAATTCTTTACAAAATAACTAAAATTTCCCAAGCATTTTACGGAATAGCGAGACATAAACCTTGATCCTTAACCTGATTACAAATTATTCTCATAAATAAACATGATTAACTGAAAAACAAGGTTGTTGTGCATGCTACTCTATTTTTCTATACCGAACAAAACATGCAAGTTACTGCTCAAATATAAAATTAGAGTAAACCAATGCAGTCCCAAAACTTAAATTCAAAAACAACCATTGCACCAAAATCAGGCACCGTGTGTCTCATACACCCGCCGTGACAATAAACAAAAGATACCAGAGCAAGATCCATTGGATTACTTTCGTTCCCAGCAGAAACACAATCGACTCGCATCAAAATCACCTATTGCATGTCTAATCCACACGAAAATCACTAACAAAAAGACTCATCTACCCACCAAAGCAAGCATCATCCAAACCCAATCTACGAAGAATCAACCCGGTCATCCCCAACCCAATGAAAATCAACAACACAAACCACCACATCCCCCAAATCCGAGGCAAATCCGACGAAAAAATCCCCAAATCCGAAGCCAATCCTTCTACATCAAATTGTGCGACAACCGTATCGCAAAAAAAATATAAAAGCCTAAAAGTAGAGTGTGAATCATGCAAATCCCCAATTCCCGCGCCTAAAAATAGAAGTAATGACCCCGCGCTCGTCGACATGAAGAAATGAACACCACATCCACGGCCGCGAAAGAGATGCATGCATGACAAGGAATAGAGGACGGCATCAAACAAATATTACATCCACCGCTGCATCCAATCCTCATCCCCTCTTCTCTGTTTCCCCTCCGCATAGCCAATCATCAAGGAACCGACAACATCCTAAGACATATAGGCAGCGGATCCCCCATTTCGACCAATCATCCATTACAAAGGCAAATCCCCCACCAATCTTCGAACCATGCATGTAATCGAGCCAGATCTAGAGGAACAACCTCCAAACAAAGCTCAAATCGAGGGAGAGGAAACCATGATCGAGTACCTGACAACGTGGATGAGGAAGCAACTCCGGCTGGCCTCCAAATCGGCGAGGGAGGACCTCCGACGGGCCTCGAAGGAGAGAAGCACTGAAATCGCCACCTCTGCCAGGACGACGCCGAGAAGAATCGCCCCCTCCCCATTTCCGTCTCGGCGCATCAAGGCCAAGCGGGCGCACACAACATTTTGGACCCATCGAACCCGATAAATGCAAACCGAACCCGTGACCCACCGAGCCACGGCGCGTGGCATCCGCTAGCGCATGCGCGTGACGTGTCGCCCGGACACGGGCGACGGTGGGATAGGAATTCTCTTAATCATTAATTATCCCTCCGCAGGACCCGCTGGATGAGTTAGGTACGATTGGCTTCCATTCAAATTCATTCATATCCCATGATATCGTTCTCAATCTACCGCATGGCAGGGAGGGCGACAGGGCGCGCCGCCGTCTACGGCGCTTCATGGAGCGGAAGCAGGGTGACGACAAGATGTGCTGCATGCGTCTCTCTCTTCTCCCGCCGAGCCGCGAGCCTCCGCATCTGGCGGCACGACGCCGTCCCTCCCGGGATCGACGGCACATGGCGCGGCGGGGACCCGAGCGGTCGCACGCGGCGTTCCCTTCCCCGACTGGCTGCGTGTGGCCAGGCTGAGCGACCTCCCTGTGGTCGATCTGCGTGCCGCCACCCGTTCCCCAACCGGCAGGGCGCGGCATCCTCGTGGGATCCATCCTCTTCATCAACAGTGCATCGGCGGCAGCGGTGGCGGCAATGAACCCCATGCGCCATCTCAAGCCAGCGACGGGGGCCAACATAGAGCCTACGCTAGCTACCTGCCATCTCAAGCCAGCGACGAGGACAAGATAGAGCACACGCAGTTCTGAGCAAATCTACAAGGAGAATCTGGACAAACCTGTTAGTTGCTTTTTTTTTTTTTCATGTTGTGTTCCAGAGATTAGTATACACACATACTCCCTTCTCACAAAAGTATTCACATATATTTTATTCTCAAAAATAGTATGATCGAATACATACTCTGGGTGTTTTTTGTACCTCCATATGTGAATACAGTATGCATGTATATGTACAATACTCCGATCGTGTGGTCTAAGTATGCACCTGTAGTATTTTAATCTTGGCGTATGTATACATACTCCATTCAAAAAAAGTGTGTATAAATACTTTATTCTAAATAGTATGTACAGATATTCTATTTCCAAAAAGCATGTATAGATACTATATTTTAATTAGTATGTTTAGATACTAAATTTTAAAAAGTATGTATAAATACTCTATTGTAAAAAATATGTAAGACACCCCATCCTAAAAAGTAGGACATACTCTCAAAATAGGTATCTGGACATACTCTCGAAAAAAATGAAAGCATACTACCATATATAAAAATGTTCTTGCCTCTGTACATATTTGTACTAGAGTATATGGATATACTTTAGGTATATGGATACTCGTACGTGTCAGTATGTAAATATACTAACTTTGTTTTTAAAATGAAATCCATCTAAAAAAAAGTATACGTAAATACTCCTTTTCTTAAAAAAAAAGTATGACTAAATACTCCGTTTAAAAAAAGGTATGCGTATATACTACTCTTCAAAAAGTATGAATATGTACTAGAGTATGAAAAGATACAGGTATATATTCTTCTTCGCATCCAACTACTCTAAACCGAGAATCACGGCACCAAAGTAGTAATAAATATTATTTTATTTGACTCCTTAATTACCTCTACCGGTTAGGCACACCCTCAATTGGATCCGATTGAGCACATGTGGACCCGTTATGGTCACCGGTGTTGACGCAGCTGTAGTACAAAATATATAGGAGTAGATACTCCCGGGAGTATAAAAAATGCACCATATATATATACACGTGATTATACTAATAGACACGTGTTATATACGCATCTATAAAAGCGTATCAATGTGTTTAAACATGCATCTGGCGTGTCTATGAAACGTCTATTCATTTTATAGATACACTTATGGAAATCGTCTCTACGGAGCCAGACACGGTCCATGCGAAGACACTTCTAACACGCTTTTGTAAAGCGTGTTTACAACCCTATAGAGACGACCAAAAGCGTATCTAGTGTCTAAAAAAAGCGTAGCTATAGGGGGGTATTCTAGTAGTGATCGGTCTTTTCAGCCCGATATTGTTCCATATGACGTTTTAACCATTCGTGATTATCCATTACACAATTGTATTGAGCTGATTGTCAATCGGTTTGAGAGGTAATGGGACAAAGCCACCCTTGGTGTAATCTACATAATAATAAGTAGAGATCTCTACCGACAAGCAACCAAAGGCGCCATGCCCCCCCGGGCTCGGATGAATTGGCAACAACAACTTCAGCCGATGAAGCCGCATGGACAATCTCAATAGCACCGCCGATCCATTGGATGAGATATTGGTGTAGACTAGAAGGCACGCACTCATTGGCATGTATCCAATCACGCCCAAGTATCACATTGTAGCTTCCCTTAATGTCGGTGACGAAGAATGCGGTAGCCAAGGTCTTACTCCCGATGGTCAACTCAACGTTAGCAATTCCCTTGGCCGGAATTGGAGCATATCGAGTGAAGAAGATTTTAACCGTTTAGTCGAAGCAATAGGGGTGTTATCCAGCAACAGGATCATCTTCAATTACCAACTTGAACTGGCGACCCCATCCCTACAACAGGCAAAAGGAAAATACCAACGGTGAAAAAGCAACTCGAGCAACATGGGAGCAAACAAAGGAACCGGAAACAACTCACGAAGGAGGAGGATGATCGAATGATATTCTTCGGAGGCCAAAAAGGAAGAAAAGGCACATTTCCAAGAACAACCCTTATCCGAGTCACAATTTCCTCATTAGAAAGCTTCAACCCAGGTTTTATCATGGATGAATCCTCCGCACCCGAAGATACTCAAATCCAAGATGATCCCTCTTCATAAGAGGCTGGACAACCCGACGAAGGAAGCCAGCCACCAAACCACCACCAGTAAGACCTTGGATATGAACTACATTGATCCAGTCAAGAAGAGGATGGATGGCAACAAGCTCAGCAGCAGTAAGCTTCGAGCTAAAAAATGAAGTATCCGCCGGAAGGACAGAAAGATCATAAGAAAAGTAATCATTCGTCTTGGCAACATAGAACCACTTGTCTGCCCAAACCATCTTATCATAAAAAGATAGAGAAAAGAACTCAGCAGCTTTTCCCTGGCGCATTTGGATTGAGACACAACCAAAAGGAGGAGGAGAAGCACCATCAGCCATCTTCAAACGAATGAAGTGGCGAAAAAGAAGAAGATTGGGAGGGACTCCAAGATATACCTCACGAGAGATGCACAAAGGCGGAGAGATACAAAACACTATTAGGGGTGAGATGGAAAAGTTGGAGCCCAAAGAAAGTCAAGAACTCCATCGAAATTCGAAGGAGGAAAACAAAGGCCCACGCTCACAAAAGCAACAAAGAGGACAGTCCGAGCGGGAGAGGGAGTCGGAATCGATGATCAACGGGAAGTTCATACGGAGAAATCGAATGATCTTGAGCCGACCTCGCTACACCAGCAACTCAAGATCCGCCAATGAAGTAGTCGGCTCGGCCATTGTCGCCGCAACAAAAATAGATTAATCGAGAAAAATCGCCAACCGGACACGAAGCAAAAAAAAGGGAACAATCACACACCTCGAAGACTTGGAAGACTTCCTCTTCGACCCATGACGGTGAGATAAGCGAGGAAAGAGATCAACAAAGCGAGATCGAAGAACAAGAGCAATGGCGGAAGTGGTTAGGGTTTTGAGCTCAAGAAGATTTGGGGACTTTTTCTCGGAGATTACGGATGCGTAAGGACAAAAGGAGGAAAGGAAAAGGCCTACTTATATACAAAGGCCGGCCCAATAACGGCCCAGAAAAAATTGATCACAATAAGGCCCACAAGAAGTAACCGAGAAAGAGTCACCGTAACGGATAAGAACACAAAAGTTCCCATAAGCGCGAGAGGTCCGGGAGGTATAAACTCCATATACCCTCACGGCCTAGTTTGGGCCGACACGCTATCACCAGGCCGGCCCATCAAGCTTCAAGACCGATCGGCTCGGGGTCGGACGACCTAAAACGGGCAAGATTTCCGAAGACCGACAAGGAGGACAAGACCTAGCCGAGATAGGAAAGTTTAGACTTGTAAAGTATGAAAACTTAGTACTAGATAGGCTAGTTCCGACTTGTAACCTTGCTCCTCGTGATATATAAGGAGAGCAAGGACCCCCATGCCGGAGGACGAGAATGCGGCATAACGCACGAACTCATACATCCACATCATAATCGAAACAGAGCGGGACTAGGGTTTTACGCATCTTTGCGGCTGAACTGGGTAAACCTCGTGTGATTGCTCCCTTTTACGTCTTGCTCGCAATCTCGTGCGCCTTCCGCCAATCCATTACCGGTCGGGGCATACCCCCGGTCGGACTATCGCCGATATTTCGTCGACAGGTGGCGCGCCGGTAGGGGGCGCACCGAGATTTCACGTCGATCAAGATGGTTTCCTTCCGGCTTCCATGACTTTCGAAGCCGGCCTCACCTTCAACTTCGGACGTTCACCTGGACTTCCAACTCGGCAACTACAGCTACAACTCTCATGCCTCCGGCTATCACGCCGACAACGGCATCAACAATGGTGGCTACGCCAAACCGAGATCCAACTCGTCCGGTGACCACCATTGTAGTCCCAACCAATCCACCATTGACGAGTTGATGGAACGACGCCAACACCTCCGATCGGTTCAAACCCCTCGCAAAGGAGGCATGTCGGCAACACGGATCTACTCCGTCGATTCATCAACAAGACATGAGGTTGATCGAAACCCATGCCAACTTCGAGTCACTCCGACGACGAGTCAGGCGCGATCTACAACTCGCGCGACAACAACAAGCTCCTAATCCGTCGACACGAGGGCAAAACAACCATCGCAGAGTCACTTTTAGGCGCTCCGAGCGGCCGCGTTTGCAGCCAGTGAATCTACGACGTCACGCTCCAGCAAATCCTCGTGGCACCCGCGCACAACAAGGTAGCGGAGGAAACTCACAGTGGCTCCGACCACGGCCGGCCATCATACGTGGTGGTCGGAGAGGCCAGCCAAGCAATATGCGCGAGAATCTGGCGATATCCAAGATCTCGAGAGAGAGGACTGCACAACGAGCCTCACGAAGCAATAGTAATCCGGTCCGGTCGACACAAGCCCCGGTCAGGGCTGCGCCAAACCGGAGCTACGTATCAACCGTCCATCGCAGAACGCGCGCCCGTAACGAACGGCGGAGACGACGACGGGAAGTTCGACGAGCGGTCGGAACCTACCAACTGCGCCTACTACGTGACACGGCAAGAACAATCTCCACAAATCAACACATCCAACGCCCGGTTGTTTGCGAACGTCTTGAGCTAGCCGCCGCCCTTCGTCATGGTGACCGGTCCCAAAGGGATGAACAACGAAGGGAAAGACGACGGCAAGAGATATTGATCGCCATGGCAACATCGGGTGCAACGGAGCAAAGCGCGAACGGCCACGAGCACGATCAACTCGGTCTCCCTCAATGACAAGAGCATCGGCACACGGGGCCGGGGCACTTGCCGACCGACACCAAGACGTAGAAAGAAAACGAAGGGAAGAGCACCAAAAACACATGGCGGCAATCGAGAAAATCGCGCAGGTTTTGGCATGAATCCATTAAGGGATAGCACGAGGGTTCACCTAACATGGATGAGCCTCGTTGTTGTACCCAACCCATACGACGACCACGGTATACAAACGTGCTCGGAGTCCTCCCGGTCGAACGGTCCCATCCGTCCAAACAAACCGCAATGGTTTTATCACTCCTTTCTTGGACAATTTGCTGACTCAAGAACCAAACTGGAGGCTCCTTGCCCCAACTCCTCCCGAGGATAGGATACCGCCGCACACCGAGCACATATTCCCTAATCCAATAAACCCGGCCAACCTTCGGCGCATCGAACGGTTCGATCACCAGGCGCAAAACATCGAAGGCATGTTTATCAACGGCGAGTGGTACGAAGTAGTTCAAAAAGGAAGCCAGTTGAGAAAAACTCAAGCTCCTTAGATTCCTTTACAGATGTACCTTTTCCAAAAAAGGACAATCTCAATACTACACGGAACGGGACAAGTATATCCGACCATGCCCGACGCCGAGACGATCAAGTCTTGGACAATGACGACCTACTACTCCACACCGAAGAAGATCCGGTCATGATTCAAGACTTGGAAGAAGGAGAAGCGGAGCAGGAAAACTAAAAAGAATGAGAGATACGTCCTTCTCTTTTATCAAGCACAAGTTTTCTTTTTCTAGGCAATTTCCCCTTCAAGGTTTAAGTTAGCGTCAGTCGTACACATCGTTGTAAGTCATTCTAATGACAAAAAGCAATCTAATGTGTACTAGTTTATAATGAGAAATCAAGTTCTTCGTGTCAAACACTTGAGTACATGAATTTTTCTTGTCATTCAAAGAAAAATCATCCCTCAAATCTGACGCGTTACGACATTCTCTAACGCAATAAACACAGGATTCCAAATTCTGAAACAAAATCCTACGGCATAAGCATGACAAAGTCATGAAACAGAATCAAAACAAGAGATAAATAAAAAGGAACCTCGATGGATTCTGACACAAGACACATCCCGAAGGATCCAATTGTTCTTCATTAAAAATATAAATATTATTTACAAAGGAGGACCGATTGTATCTAGATCTGTCTAGTCCTCCCCAAACAAACTTGCCGACCACCGGGTCGACGGGAGTGGCGGCGATGATGGCCTCGGCCGCCCCGGTGAACTCGACGGCGGCGCCCTCCATGACGTCATGGGCCGCCACCGATGCTCCATGCCACGGACGTCAACGCCGAGAGATGGCGTCGACGGTGGCATAGGCGGCAGAGGCACCATGGCGGACGCCATGAACCGCCACTGCGGCCACCTGGCCAGGGATCGCCGCCAGCCGGGCGGTGACATCGCCGCCCTGCGCATTCACCGCATCTGCCGCGGCATGCGCGGCCTCCTGCAGCTGCTCCAGCTGCTCCGTCAGCTCTGCAAAAAACAGGGCAAAAGCTTAGAACTCAAGTACTAAGGGCAAAACACAACAGCAACAGGAAACGACACTCACCGCCGACCCTGATGTCGGCGGCCTCACGCCGCGATGCAGCGTGTCCACTGGACCTTGCGGGCCAGCCTCTCGTCCGCCGCCTCGTTAACGGCGGCATTGGCCTCGCGTCGAAGTCGGCGGCCCGCCGCTTCTCCGGCCTCCCGCTCTCTCCCCGGGCGGAGGAGAGTGCGTTCGAACAGTCGGCGTTCGCCTCGCGCTGTCCCAGGCTGCTTGGTGGCCTCCGTAGAGATCCCGACGTCTTGCGGTTCGCCCCGACAACGGTCGAGCGCAGACGCCAGGGAGTTTGCTGAGACACTGCTCAGCGAACGCGGCGTGGAGACACTGGCGGCCGCCGCCACCTCCTCTGCCGCCGCCTCCTCCGCCACGACGGAGCCGTATGCTCCACCGCAACAACGCCGGCTCCGGCCTCAACGACCGGAGCCTCGCTCGGGGCCGCGCCCGCACCGCCCGGGCTCGCTCCTCCGCTGCTCTTCTTGCCGCCTCGGCGGCGCCCACGGCAGAGGTACCGGCCGCACCTCCAATGGTCAGGAGGGTATACCTACATTGTGAACGACGAATTGCGGTTACACCAAAAGAAGAAAACCCCAAGATTAGTCAAGGAAAAACTCCAATCCAAGCTCACCTCCTTCGCGGCCTCACCTCCCGAGGGGAGTTCACCGACTCCTCCTCCGCCGCCGGGCGCTTACCGTGACGGCGATCCATCTAAGAAGGTGGCGGCGCGAGTATGAGATCTAAAACCCTAAATCTTGAAGGCAGAAGAGCAAGAACAGAGAATGCGCTGCGTGTACAGAACTCCCAGCGCAGGCCGTAATTTATAGAAGAGGTCAGAGGATTCGAGAAGGCAACTGACGAGATCATGGGTAATCAAAACCCCGCGGCCCTCTCGTTCCCCGAGAGCACGAAGCGACGAAAACCGCTCCACCAAAACGACGAGCATTTATACGTTCCCCCCACCTCGGGAACCCCCCGTGTGCTCGCTGACTCCCGCCGCCAGGGAGTTGGAGCGATTGAGTCACTAACATCTCAATCCCATGCCAAAAAAGAGAATTGACCGGACCGGAGTCCAAAAGTGCACACCGGAAAGGACGTGATGTGCCGGTTGCGTGTGCGGTTGCATCGGCAAACGAATATTCTTTCGCTCCACATGCGATCACGACGTGACACGATGGACGAAAGATAAGTATCCAATATCTCTAATAAATTTTATATTTTATTTATTCATCCATTTCAAAAGACCACACTTTGGAAAAACCAGTTTTTACGAATTTCTTTCCTCAAACACGAAGCAAACCAGGAATGCACCGTCTCTGGTTTCATTCGCTACGTGTTCACAGCTCTACGCTCCAACAACACAGAATGTGCCAGCGGTCGCTCCCCAAGGAGAAGGGCTCCAAACATTCCGGCACCGCGCTGTTTGTTTAGGATCATCTAATCCTTAAGGAATTGGTCGGCTCTTGAATGAGAAAGAGACTAGTGTGGCTGAACAATTTTTTCTTCCAAAAATTGTAATAAGCATAGCCTACCCTTACGCATGATAAGAAAATTTTACACACCATATCACTATTCTTTTAGGAACAAAGGCATGATCAAAGCCCGGCACGGGAAGACGGTGGTTCACGGCAAAATACGAGATAAGTGCTCTATTAACCTAACATACATGCCTTCACCGATCTTTTTCACAAAAGATTTCTTTACACGAACTACTTCAAAGTACGTTCGAAAAAACTTTTTACAAAGTTAAAAACACCTTTTTTCTTTGTATCAAATGGCCAAGTACGTCACCCCTCCAACAGAAAACAATCAGCATGCACTCGTCTCGATCAACCCCGCTACGTGTTCACGGCTCCAACGCTATACAACACGGGGGTGTCGTGATCGCTTCCAATGGAAATAGGGCCCTAAGTGATTCGGCAACGCGCTATTCACTATAGGCCACCTACACACCCGAGGACCGATTAACTCTAAGGAGGCGATTACAAAAACCATTCTCAAACAATACATCTTGATACAACTTCGTGTCATAGATTATATCAAATCAATATAATTCAAACATTTACTCATACCTCATTTTCTCTTTACAAAGCAACAACTCGAAGAACCGATCCACAAAGTTGCGGTATAGCATAAACAATTCAACCCACACAATCCGACAAAATGAGCTGGGATTTTTTGGCCAATGATACCGCTATTCTCGCACACAAATAGCTAAACTATTTCATGGGTTTAGATTCAAAACCATGGTCTCACAATACGGCGGGGACCGAGTTAAGTAGCAAAGCTGCCTTAACTTAATCATGACAAAGTCATGGCATGGTTCAAACCGACCAGCCCAAATGAAATTTGGCCTGACTCACTCAAAGAGTGGTCGGAAACACATAAAGCACGATATAATGATTAGTTGTCTTCTTTTTTAGACCTTGACATAACATGTTCCACCTCATCTCAGGCTCGGGGACTACGTGGGCCCACGTCACCTGAGAGGTGACATGGGCTAGATCCTTCTTTTAGAGCTTGCTGCAACATATACTATCTTACAGCAACCTCGGGGACTACGTGGGCCCACGTCATTTGCATGACTCGGCCTGAATCTTTTCTCTTTACAAAGAAGTTTAGTTCAAAACTAAGCTAAGGCAACAATCAATCACGACAGATAACATGTGATGGCGGGCATCACATACTAACGTGGGCCCACGTCTCCGATTTGGGACCCTTTTCAAAATTCTTTTTTCTTTTCGGGAGCATCATAAATCTTTCGGTCAAAACCGAAAACGTCAACCAAGTGTAAGTAAAGTGTGGTCGGAAGCATTAGACGGTCCTCCCGGCCACACTTTCCGGACCACATGTCGAACGTGTGTCCGACCACCCTTTCTCACTCAACCAAGCAAGACGGTGTTTTTTCCCTCAAGATCCATGATGCTCGGGGACTAGGCGTGAGGTATAAACTCCATATACCCTCACGGCCTAGTTTGGGCCGACACGCTATCACCCGGCCGGCCCATCAAGCTTCAAGACCGATCGGCTCGGTGGGTCGGACGGCCTAAAACGGGCAAGATTTCCGAAGACCGACAAGGAGGACAAGACCTAGGCGAGATAGGAAAGTTTAGACTTGTAAAGTATGAAAACTTAGTACCGAGATAGGCTAGTTCCGACTTGTAACCTTGCTCCCCGTGATATATAAGGAGAGCAAGGACCCCCTACATGCCGAAGGACGGAATCTGGCATAACGCACGGACTCATACATCCACATCATAATCGAAACAGAGCGAGGACTAGGGTTTTACGCATCTTTGCGGCCTGAACCTGGTAAACCTCGTGTGATTGCTCCCTGTTTACGTCTTGCTCGCAATCTCGTGCGCCTTCCGCCAATCCATTACCGGTCGGGGCATACCCACGTCGAGACTATCGCCGATATTTCGTCGACGGGTCCACAAGAGGAGATACAAGTCATGAACCCGAGAATAGCCACGATACAAGGAACACGGAGAATTTTAAACTAGAGAACTTGCCAAGACAATACAATCAGGAATACACAAGTCGTGCAACCAATAGTCACAAACAACAACCCAGGGACAAGGCATCATTTACCACATTTATCATAACAAAGATTCGGATTACATCAAGATTACAACGGGGTTAAAGCGGGGTTACAATAAAGACTACAAGAGGATACAAAATTTGATAAAGGAGCGCATACGCTAAAGACAACAAGGAACGTAGTAGAATTGGAGGTTACCAAACCCGTACCAAGATTCAATATTGACAAATGGAAGAACAACCCTAGGATAGAACACCCCTTGAAGGACATACAACCAGGATTGCTAAACATGGTATGGGAACGAAGCCGGGAGTGCCAAGAAGGTGAAGGCCACCTACTTCAGCAAAACAACCCAACATCAGCTATCGACACATAACAGCCGACGTTACTGCCCCAAAGGAAAACAATGGAAGACAGCTCACTGGCAATGCTTTGTGACGAAGATCAAAAGAGCCCGAAGACGGTAACTGTGAGGATCGACAAAGTGTTCGGATAGAGGCGCCGGAGTAAGACTGCGCTTACCATGCTAGAGTAAGACCGCCGCTTACCCTATTCAAAAGACATTTACCATTTACAAGAAAAGATTACAAAGAGAAAAGAAGACGCCCGGGGGCTCGTCAAGCTCGCACACTACAATATCCATGACTGCAAAGACAAGAGAAGGAAGTGAAGAAGGATGAAGAAACACAAGCAGACGGAAGGCACTATTTATAGGCAGGAGGCCGGTGTACAAAGAACAAGTCCACGAGCAAAACGGACACCCACGTGAAGATGGGGACAAAGGACCGATATGACCGGACCTAGCATGCGCGAACAGTAGTAGTAAAGATGGAGAATCAAAAGTACAGGCATGCCCACAAACATGGCAAGAAAGACACTGCAAGTCATTATAGCTCAGAGGCACGCATGAGCAAACAGTACTCAAAGCTGTCAGGCATCCAAGAGAAAAACAGAAGAATATCCAAGAGCATCTAAACAGCAAGGAAGACATCAACGACTGCAAAGAACAAGCAAAAGTGCAAAGCTAGACCCTCCCCTATTCTTTTTTTACAAAAAGAACCCGGAAAGGCTCAGGGGCTGCAAGGTACCCTCCACCAGAGGCTACTTCAAAATTTTCCACAAAAAGACCCTCTAGCTTATTGTCCCAATAAACAAGAGGCTCGGGAGCTACACTCTATGAGTGCAATTTCTTCAAAATTGCGCTCACTTCAAAGAGGAACTCGGAGGAAAAAAGAAGACTACAAGACCTTCGGCTTGTTGTGCCAACAAACAAGAAGCTCGGAGGCTACACTCAACGAGTGTACTTTTTCAAAGAAAAAGTACATCTCGAGCAAAGAGGCAAGAACAAGAAGATCATCCCAAGATTTCACCACGGAAGAACTCGGCTTCCGAAGCTCAATCATAAGATGCTTGGGGGCTTGTCGATAGGGGAACACAGGGGTTTCCTACGAAGGAGACATACATGACGGTGGGCCTGTCGATGAAATATCGGCGGCAGTCTACCTAGGGTATACCGACGGTAGTAGTTTGATCGGTAGAGGTGCGCATGATCAGGAACCGGATGGTTACAGAGATACAAGACATGAGATTTATACAGGTTCAGGCCGCCTTTGGCGTAAAACCCAATGTCCTGTGCTCTGTTATTTGCATTGATCTGAGATGATCTGTCCTCTGGGGCACCCCTGCCCCTCCTTATATACTCTGAAGGGACAGGTTGTACAAGTAAAGTATCCTATTTGGTACTATTACAATGTTGCGCGGTGCACATTGTGTGCCACACGTCTTCGTCTTGTGGATTGGGCCATCTTTGATGGCACGGCCCATGTCGGCCCGTGAGGATATATGAGGTTTATACCCCCACAGCTAGTCCCCGAGCATCATGTATCTTGAGAAAACGCCGTCTTGACGCTTGTCGACCAGTGAGGCTTGAAGTTTATACATGGTTGATCAAATCACTCGAACTGTTGGAGCTTGTTGGTGGTCTGTGACCAGTCGTGGAGAGCGCCACAGGAGAGTACTGGTTCGCCGACTAGGTTGATGAAGAGCCGACCACTGTGTCTGTCAAGTCGTTGTCAAAAGACGCATGTTGCTCCAAGAAAAAAGAAAAAATCTCCACACATCTGGTGACGTGGGCCCACAGTAGCACATGATACTTTGTATCATTGTGTTAAATTAGCTAACATGAGAAAGCTAAAAGATGGTGGAGATCTTGCCTGCGGCACAAAAATTACCAGCCCAAGTCACTTCCAAGTGACGTGGGCCCACGTAGTCCCCGAGCCTGATATAAGGTGGGAAACACGTTGTTTCAGGGTCATAAGTAGAGCCAAAGCCCTGTGTTGAAGCAGCCGACCACCGTTCAACGATGCTTGAGCATACAGCTCAGCTGCCGACCAGTCCCCAGGTCGCCTGGTAGACAAAGCTATGCCTAAGAAAAATAGCTTAGCTATTGTATGCCCAACAGCTCTGCTGTGGGTCTGGTCTCCAGCTCAGCTGGTCGACCAAATATTGGCATAATGCAAGTGCTTGACATCGAGGAGCATGATCGTAGCTTAGCTACTACTTTGGTGCCAAGCTTCGCTTGATCAGTCAAAGTTTACGTCATATCCACAACGTAGCATCGCTGCAGTGTTTATACACGACTTCATCATGGGTCAGTCCCCAGCTTTGTTGAGTGGAAAAATATTAAATCCTTTTGAGCCAGGAGCAAGGATTCATGCTAATAGGATGAATTGATGGTTATACTACTGTGTAGTGTTACTGTCGACCAGACCCCAGCTGTGCTGAGTGGAAATATCGACCACAACTTAGTTGTGTCTAGCCAAACAACTTAGTCGCTGACTAGTGAACATGGCAAAGCGCAAAGGTGAAGATGGGAAAAACGGCTATGCCATTTGTTTGGAGTGTAGCTTAGCGTACCAACCAAACCCCGAGGGCCATGTGTCGAAAAAATCAGGTGCCTGTTCGAGATCCATAGCTTAACTATGGGAGTGTTTGTCGACTAAGTTGCAACACCCAGTCCCCGGCTATGCACAGAGCTATCTAGACGGCGATAACCAATGTACCTTTTGATACATCCTTGCGTAAGACGAAAGTAAGGTGAACTCCGGCTTTGCAAGAGTTTCTAAGTGGACCACGGCTTTGCCGTGTTCGGTCGGAGCTTTGCAGCGTCCTAGAAAGGATGGTAGTTGTCGTAATACTGTGAAGTAGGGGAAAATGGCTAAGCCATAACCCTGACCGGAGCTTAGCTGGCCGGTCGGGCCCCCTTTTACCATCTGTCCAAAGTGAGCCATCGACTATCTTAACTTTATAAAGAGGGATGAAGAAGCTGTGCCTGTTGTACCCAGTCCCCGGTTCATCCGTGGGACTAAGTCAATGGGAACGGAGAAATATGGCGCAAATAGAACAGGATTTTATCGTGCTCGGATTGGTGGTCGGCAGCCAACCAAAAAACGCATTCCTATGACACGCGTCCATGTCATATAGGAAGCGAACAACCACACAAATGCATTCCTAAATGCCACGCGTCCGTGTCAAATAAGAAGCAAGTAGGTCTGTTGTAAAATAAACCGATTGTGGGCACTAGGTGCAAAACAATGGTAGTAAATGAGGAGCAAAACGAATGGCAAAACAAAAGGCAATAAACCCGATTGAAAGACTAAGTCAAAAATTAAACTGTAGCTTTGCTACAATATTGCACGTGGTGTAAAGTCACGGCTTGGCTGTGAGCCTAGTCCCGGCTTTCTTTGTGAGACCGAAGAGTATAAACATCAACCAGTCTTCAGCTACGTTCTGAGACGTGAAGAAGATGAGTGCTAAGTAGTCCCCAGCGTTGCTGGCGATGCTTGCACGAAGTTGATGAAGCTGTGTGACGGTGAAAGCCCTAACGACGAACGGTTGATCGGAGCTCAGCGCCGATCCGATCCAAAATTGCTCCTGTGTGATGATACTAGATATGTTGCATCGGCTATTTATTCTAGTTATGCATATTATGATCAAGAGCCGATGCTTGCTGAAAATTCATTATGTTTTGATTCGTCTAGCAACATACAACATGTAAATCCTTTTTCATCTACGTACAATCAGATTTTGTAGTTCCACTATTAGACAAGCCGATGGATGAGAGAATTGGCTTTGATGATGCTAATTACTCGGCCAATTACTCTCAAAATCCAGCACCTTGTGCTAATGCTCCTATTCATAATTCGGCTTCCAATGACTCAAGCCGAACCAATGAAAAGTCAGCAAGGTGTGTTAAGAGTAGTTCTTATAATTCGGCTTCACATGTTATCACTAACTCAAGCCGAATTAATAAGAATTTAGCAAAGAATGAGAAAACCATCGCTTGTGATTCGGCTTTATATGCTACTAATTCTAGCTCTAGCCGAATTCAAGAGGATTTAGCTCATACTAGAAATCCATATGGCTCCGCTAAATGGAGGGTACCCACATATCATAGACCATACCCATTGCATTATGATTTCATGGAATCCCCTAGTGGTTGGAGCGTGCCCAAGTTTGAAAAATTCAGTGGGGAAAATGATTATACTGCTCAAGAACATATTTCCTGGTATCTTGGATATTTACAAGCAAGTGGTGCCGGTGAAGAAGATTACATGAGAGTGAGAAATTTTCCTTTATTTCTTACTGGACCCGCTTTTGTATGGTTTACATCTTTACCAGAATGTTCTGTTGGATCATGGTCTTATTTGGTAAAGTTGTTCTTAAAACATTTTGGCAAGACCAATGAAAAAAGGCCGATTACAATTGAGTCATCGACCAAAGGTAGATCGCTAATGGGTACCGAAAAAGCAAGTCTTGCTGCAACAAAGCATGAGAAACATCAGAAACCGGCTAGACTTGACTTTTCAGGAGCTAAAGGGGTCGTGCGCTTATCTAGTGATTATCGCATCATTGATGAAGATCAAACCCCTAAAAGCAATAAGGAAGGGTTGCCTGCTTGCTCGAAATTGGTTAAGCTGACTACCCAATCAGCTATGCCAATTGCTTCTGCAGCTTGTCTTGAGTTGGCCAGACCGACTCCCCTTAATGTGTGCCTTGAATCGGCTAAACCGATTTCTAAATCGGATAAGCTGATTTCTTTAGTTCCTGCAGCTGCCGATGTGTCTTCGAATAATTCGGCGCCTGTTGTTGATCATTCCTTGGAGGGAGAAAGCAATATCGTTCAAGTTAAGGATACACATATCTCCAACAAGGTACAAAATGCAAATATATTGCTCAAACTTCAATCTGGTCTTACTATTTCGATTTGCTGCATCTATTAGAGATATTCTTGTAAATAGTTATAAAAGACCGATTAGGAATAGCTTTATATTTGTTGAAGATAAGATAAATTCAGATTCTATCGCCCAACAAGTTGTGCCATATAACAAGGCCGATAGTGCTAGTCTATCAAAGACGAAGCGGTGGCCGAATAGTGCAAAGGTGTGGCCGAATGGATTGATATCAAATCTGGTCCCTTCGTTTGCCTAGCTTTGAAGCCGACTCCACAAAAGAATCGGCTCAAGAAATCAAAGTACACCTTTGACTTACTTTTGTGATCATGTCTTTGATATTTTACTTAAGAATAATTTTATCAAAATCATTGATCACAATTCTTTGCCGTCAATTGAAAACTTAGAAGAGCTTATATATTGCAAATGGCATAATTCTTATGATCATAATACTTGTGATTGCAATATGTTTCGTCGTATGGTCCAATCGGCCATTGATAAAGGCCGATTGAGATTTTGTGAAGCTCAACAAATAGATCAATTGGATTCAATTGGTCTTGATGGCAAACGGTTTCAAATCGGCTTGAATTAGCCAATTCACTTAAAGCTCAAGGCTCAAATGCTCAAGAGAGAGACGTAGAGCTTCCAAGTGAAGACAAGGTTGCTGTCCAAGATGTGCAAATTGAAGATATTTCGAAGGATAGCAATGTCACTTCAGATTCGGAAGACACTGGGGGGCAGGAGAAATCTCTCCAGCAAGAGCCAAAGCCGATTGATCCCATTGAGCAAGAAAAATCGGCTGAGGATCCTTCTTTGGAGCATATCTATCGAGATGGAGAAAAAGAGAAGGATGCTCATATCACTAATGGAGGCAAAGCTCATAACAAGCAAAAAGATAGAAGACCGAAGCTTAGCTTCGAAGAGCTTCTAGCTAAATATGAGAAGATAGGCAAAGAAAATATGGCCAATCGATCAAAGAAGGTCCAGCCATCAAAAATGCCTCCAAAGCACAAGTCTCAAGAGAGGAATTTGCAAAAGAAGAGATCTCACGCAGCAGCAACGTATCCTCCTTTTGAAAAGCCAATTCCCATGTTTTATGGATCACAACCTGGATATTTTTATCCTTATTCATCTTGGGGCTGGTTTGATGATGAGGCACATGTTCCACCATATTTCAGGCCACAACATATAGAATATGCAGCTCCTAGATATTTAGAAAAACCATCATCTTATAATGACCGATTTAATCAAAATCGGTCCGGAGCTCAACCAAAGAAGAAAGCGGTGAAACAAGTTTACCGTGTGAGATATGATGGCCGAAAGAAGAAAAGTTCAGATTTGAATGCAACAATTGAAAAGCCGATTACATTGTTGAAAAATCCGGCTATAGGTAGCAAGAAAGCAAGAAAATCATCTAATGATTTTGTAGGTACCAAATCTGAACAAAAGAAGAAGGAATTGCCGCTGTCCAAAACTAAAGCAAAGCCGATATGCTCAATCGATTTACCAAAGTGGCAAGAGAAGAAGTTGCAGAAGCTTAGTGCGAGAGAAGGCTGAAGGAAAAGGGCATAGTTTGGATTCCTAAAGGAAGTATTCAAGCTCAGAAGGATGATGCTCAAGCAAATGGTGCAACGAAGATGAAAGAGAGAAGAAGATTCAAGAAACAGTTGCCGAGTTGGAGATTTGCACCAAATCATCAAAATCTTTGGTATTCGCATCATCCATCCTCTGTGCCTATGTTTATATGGATTTCATCTCATGGTATGTATAGTCAACCCTCGGTTCCTTATTTTGACCCTTGGTGGGGATCTTCATGTTATGGAGGGTTGCTTTGAATTATCATGCTTATCAATAATCGATAGCCGAAAAATTCTATTTCGGCTATGCGTGCTCATGTAGATGAATTCATATGGTCGATACTTTATTATCGTCCTTAGCATGCAACTAGCCAATGAATGCTTGCAACCATCGTGCTATTGAAAAGACCCCCTCTGTGATTTACTTTGTTAGCTTTTAGGCCCGGGGGGCATGATGATATGATTTGCTTGTTAAAGGGAAGCTTGTTGATTTTGGGTTACTAGAAGTTCTCTAGAGACGATTGATAATCGGCTCCATATCATCATATTATATGAGTTCTGCTTGAAAAAGAACATCATCGGCCAATCTATATAAGCAAGTTGATGTTGGAATTATTCCATGGCCGATGCATAATGGACAAAGCTTAGAAGCCGATTATAAATTCAGTTAATCGAGCTTCTCGTGGATTCTTTATCAACACCACCTATTCTTCGTGCATCCAGGAGTAGAGCTCCGGTCACTTTATATATTGTTGCCGAAGAGGGTGCATCTGTGTTGCTTTGATTCAAGAAGACAAAAGAGGAAGGTGTATCATAAATATTGATTGATGTCTTCTTGATTCCAAATGAGCCGATGTGTGCATGTTTATATCGGCTAATACTCATTGTTAGGATGGGCAAGTGGGCATACACTCTATCTGAATACGACTTGACTTTTAAGCCATTGAAAAATCATTTGAGGGTCAAGTCATTGCTGATTTTGTCATTGAGCATGGAATTGATTTAGGATATGAGATCAATTACCTGATTGTTACCCATGGAGGTTCTATTTCAATTAATCGGCTTACAAAGAAGGTCAAGGTGTTGGCACAATTATTGTTTCTCATAATGTTCGCAAGTTGAGACATCTAGCCGATTAGAACTATGTTTGCCCCAATATCCAAACCGAATGTGAATTCTTTTTATTCGGATTGGAAATACTACACTCCATGCGGGTAAAACATGTTGAGGCTAATGGCACGAAAATTTGAAGGCCAACATGATAAGCTCGACACGCATCGGCTATGGCATCGGTGGATGTAACTTTCATATATAAAATAGTCGATGCATATTTTTCTGAGCAGGTACAGGCAAACCGGCTTAGCCGACTGCTTTAGTCGGCTAGGCCGGCCTATATTCGATCCGGCTAGGCTGACTAGTATAGTCAGCCAGGCCGGTTTGGACCCCACGTGAGTCTAGTCTGCTAAGCCGACTGCTACAGTCGGCCTAGCCGACTCTCCTGAGGCAAATGCCGTTGATTCGCTTGAAAGTGTCTCAAATTGGTCTAGTTCAGTTTCTGGTAATTCTAGTACCAATTTGGAGGATTGGAGGACTCCCACATTGTATTACAAACATAATGCAAACACCATTGCTTGGTGTGTTCGGAATTTGATGAAACAAGATTGTGGGAAAGATCCATGAACTTTGATCAAGCTCATCAAGAATAAGATTGAGGATATCTCAAGGAGGTGGCATTAGAGGATAACCAAGGTTTGGCAAGAAGTCACCAAATTGGAAGAACCTTATAGAGTGATCGAAGTGGTGCTTGAGAACTCAAACGAGCTAGTGGAGACGATGCAAGTCGATAATCTCCCAAGAGCAATCAATGGAAAGTGCCTGAGAAGTATTTTCCAAGTGTTTGGAAAGAAGCCTAGTGCTCTTCCAAATAATGGCCGATACATGTATCGCCCTTAGAACAAAAATGGCCGATGTATACATCGCCCTTAGTCACTGGTCAGCCGATGTGATGGGTATCATGGCTGGTCGGTTTACAGGTCAAGGAGTGTTTTCAAGTTCAACGTCATATTCACTTGAAAACAGGGGGGCATGTGTTGACACTCAAATTGGGCCCATGTTAATTAAATAGGCCCATGATAATTGTTTAGCCCAATCTAAGGAAAAATCTATGAGAGACAAATTAATAGTACCACATTGTTTTTCTAACGGGATAAGACCACCCCTACCCCCTATAAAATAAGGGGTACATGGCCGATTGAGCACATCCAACCAATCGTCAACCAAACACAACCGATCAACACGATCAATCTCTCAGGCTAGGGCTTCGACGGCTCCTTTGCTAGTTTGCTCGGAAACTAGCCGGCTCTTCGTCCCGTAAGCACGTTGATTTACCCTTTGGTGGTTTGCTCGTAAACCTCGCCGCTCTTCACCGCGAAAGGTGTTGGTTATCTCCGGCCGTCGACGGGCTCCACACCGGCTAATCGATCTCTAGATCGGTCTTGCCGGTCACGCTACGTCGCCGCTGCGTTACAGGTCGCCTAGGGCTACCTCGAGGGCGTCTAAGGCCCACGTGCTGTGTGTTGACCTAATTTAGCGTCAACACCTCCAACTTAAGAATCCTTAGCTGTAGACCTCTTAGGTATTCCGGTAATGTCTCCATGTCTGGGTCATTCAACTCCACGTACGATGTCGAGTCTTGGGCCGGCTTCCGGCACCTTGAGTACTGGCGGGACACGATGTTGATGTGCTTGCATCCCGGGAAGCCGCGGATGATCTCGAGACATGGGCAGCCTAGCACTCCGAGCAGCACCACCGAAGGGAAGTTCTCTATTGTAGTTATCCTTTCAACATAAAGCGAGAACAGGTCCCTCAAAGCAACCCTCCTGCTCTTTGGCGAGACCCGCGAGCGGGTGGAGCAGCTTGCATTCGACTATGGACAGCCTCGGAGAGAGGGCGTGGTGATGATATCCCGGCCTTCGGCTTCTTCCTCCCGCTCCCATTCCTCCCATTCGGGCAGCACCTTGAACCTTAGGAATTGCGGACTAGGGAAAGACGGAGTTCTTACCAAGCTGCGGCTTGTTCTTTGTCTCTCTCTAGAATTCAGGCCCCACACGCCTAATGGCCAGAGCGTAGTCGATCAGTAGAGTCTGTAAGCTGGGGAGCCGGCACAGACCATCAGGAAGTTGGGTGCAGAATGGAAGGCCCACCATTTCCATGGAAACCAAGCTATTGAAGTTCGTAGTGCCATCACACACATCCAGCCTGGTGGCTTGCGGCCGATGTAGTTCCTAATATTCAGGACTTCTAGGGCTGGCGGTGGGCGAAGCTGATCCACTACCTCCTCTATCTGCTGGCACATGTCCTCTGTCATGTCTTTCATTTCATCATCAGTGCCCGGTGACACTAGAAGCTTGAAGCACAATAAAACCAAGCCGCGTAGCTGCACTTTATCATAGATCCTGGCCTTGGCAGCCAAGAAGCCGGATGGCACTGCCTCCAGGCATCCAATCTCAAGCGTCCTAAGCAGACGGAGAGGTCCTAGCTCTTGCAGACTGCACCACTCCCCATCCATCTGTGCTGGGAAAAAACCGAGTGTCCTTAGATTTGTGAGCCCACCAAACCCCTTAGGCACATCAAATCTTGTGTCCATCCCAATGACTAGACACCTGAGACGCTCTAGCTTAAGAATGCTGCTAGGAATGCGACCATCAAAGCTGGGACAACTGACAAGACTAATTTGTTCAAGAAACTTCATGTTATCTATGTCGCCTGGCAGCCTAGATATATCAGTGTGAGCCAAACAAAGTAATCTTAGGTGCTTCAGCTTGCCTAGGGACTCTAAGAACCTTTCCGACTCTGCGCCATATACCCACAATGCACGTAGGCTAGGAAATCTACTCAAGGAAAAATCATTAGAGCTAGGCTCAAAACACATCCTACCACAGATAATCAAACTTCTTAACAACTTTTGGTTTTCTGATATACTGCTCCATTTGGGAAATACCACCGACTCTGACTCCAATTCAGGTGACAACACAGAAAGGGTGATGAAAGAAGGGAACTTAATTGATCAGCCCCAACTACTGATAATGCTTCTTCTTTGGCCATGTATCGACCAAAAGAGCGAACAACATCATGCATCGTGCAAATTGATCCATCTCTAGCCATGAATTCATTAGGTTCTATAATATTCCTTCTGATCAAATCCTTGTAATAATGCATCCCTATGTCTTCCACTTCATTCTGTCCTGCCCCGCTGGTACCTAGTGGTACTTTAAGAAACCCTTGGCTCATCCACATCCCGATAGAAATCTGTTGTTGAATACCAAATTCTTTGGGATAAAGTGCCAAATATAAAAAACATTGCTGCAGCTGGGGAGGCAAGTCCTCATAGCTTAGCCGTAGTGCAGTGTTTAGATCGTCATGTGTTTTATCCATTTTCCATGCTGGATCGTGCAAAACACCCCTCCACTCGTGCTCAGTTGCTGCCTTTGTTCTTAGCAGCCCTCCTATCGCTTTAATGGCAAGTGGTAGACCATCACAATTTCTAACAATTTCCATACCAATATGTTTTAGATGATCTAGAGCTCTCTCACTCCTGACATCCTGCCAGTGCCAGAAATATAAGGCTTGTTAGTACTTGATATGGCTGGGTTTATATCTATAGTGTTGCACATATGCATCATAATTATCATGGAAGCATATTTATAGTTTGCACATATGCAGCATATTTATGCATGGAAGCATGATTTAGACAACTCTTGCTATTGAGTCATACTCTATATATGGTATCATTTGATAGCATGTGTATCCTAGTTGTGCACAACACTGCAACTATTTGTATTGGTATTGGAGCTGAAATATCTTACTATTATTAATTAGAGGACCAAATGAAGCCTCCATGTTACTCGTAGATAGAAAAAAAAGATAAATACAATAAATTTCCATATTAATCAGAGACATGCAGTCATCAAATCAAAAGAATATAGCTGTCCATAACCATTAGATCAATTTTGCTTTCTACAAAATTACCCATCTTTGCCATTATACATATTCTAAAGAAAAAAATTCGGTAACAACTTTTTTGTTACAGAGAAAATGGATAGTACCGACGTGCAGTTAGTTAATAAAGTATTAAAAGTTGTAGCGATGTTATGTTCGTTAATAATAAAATATAACGTGAGGCCACTTAGTTATCAATGTATTAATAAACTATATATCGATAATGCCCATTTTAGTTAATGTACTACTGAGTGGATTAATGTTGTCAAATGAAATATACACATGAGTGTTTCCCTAAATCTATACTATAAAAGAGCGAAGAAATTGAAAATAGCTTTTCACCTAAATTTTATTTACCCACCTTATATTATGACCCTAGGATTTGTTTTATTTTTAGATCTAACGGTGCATGATCAATATAACGGTGGACCCGTGTAAGCGTAAGATTATCTTACGCGTTCCTGCCTTTGTACAACGACGGGCGACGCCTCCCTCGCAATAGTTTTTTCACCCATCCGTCGCATACCCGCTCACGTACCCACCAATCGGTGCGCTTCCTCGCTGTGCACCGCCCATCGTTCCCGATCTATACTCCCCTCCTTCCCTTTCCATGAGTTCTCGGAGAATCGATCGCCTCTTTCAATCAGGACCCTAGGAAATCGGTGGCCGCGACGGCGTCGTGGCGAGCTCGGGGCCGATGTCGATCGACGACGATGTTCGATGGCCGCTGCGGTAGCGGCGATATAGCGGCCGGTGGTGGATTTAAAGCGCCCTGCCTCGCCCTCGGTATGTGATGACGACGTCGGCGGAGGCGGCGCCTTGCGACCGCACGCTCCAAGAAGGGGTCGCCGCGCGTCCTCAACCGCTGGCAAGCTCTACGAGTCATCCCGGACGATCCAGTCCACGGACAGCCGCATAACCGCCACTACAGCCGTGCAATCGCCACGCTCGAGACAGAGACACGGACTACAACTACAGGGTTCAGGCGGCAGCACATGGTGTCTAGCGAGAAGACCGGTGGAGGACGAGCATGATGAGGAGGCACTGCCCTTTGCCTGCTTCTTTTTGAGGCAGCCATTCGTTGATCCAGTGGTCACCAAATGCAACCATTACTTCTCTGAACATTGCCGTTTGAAGGTATGAATCAGTTTGGTTTGATTTTATTATATATGCAAGTTGAAGCTGATCGAGGCTCTGTTAGGATGCTCAGAACAAGCTAAGAGGAACGGTAGCTTTTATGGTAATATTCCTTATAGCAAAATTAATTTCTTTTTTGATTATCACATACAGGATGCTCGGAACAAGCTAAGGTCAGTCTCAGTGGGGGTTTCACCGTAGTGTCATGCACATTAAATACAGTGACACATCAGCAATTTGATTGAAACGAGGAGGAGAGAGAGCCATGTGGTTTCACCATGGTGAAACTGGGGTGGCGTCGTTTCCCAGGCATTGAAACCCGAATGAAACCAGCACTGAGCCGTTTCATCTCGTCGTCCCATACAGCATTAAAGTGTATGATCTCATACACATGCGGCAATTAAGTGCTTTTCTAAGCCTGGGAAACAGTGCATTGAAACTGTTGCATTGTAGAGGGTATTTCAATGTTTGTTTCATGGAGGCTTTATTAGCAATTTTGTTTGGGAAACAGTGCAATGACACCATGCACTGAGACTGGCCTAAGAGGAACAACAGCTTTTATGGTAATATTTCTTATAGCAAAATTAATTTCTTCATTGATTATGACATACATGTTATACCTGACTACTCTGAACATTAGTTAATTGCAAAAAGATCTATGAGAAATCTTGTCATTATCATGGTTCATCTTTCTATTAATTTTGATTTGAGTTGCATCAATTTACCCCATATTGTGCCATGGTGCTAATTTCTGTATTTCAAAGTGTCGCACCATTAATGTTCAAAAAGGTGCATCCTCTATTTCTATCTGAGATGCACTGTTCTTCTGTTTTGGCAGGTTTGTCTCTCCTCTTTGTCCATTGCTCGTGTGTCCTCTGCTATTGATCTGGTTATTTCCTTTCTGCTGATGGACCTGAAGCATGAAGAGAGGAGTTAAGGCTGCGACATGAAAGACAGGCCTCCCTTCCCACGGTTGCCGATACATGAAAGACAGGCCTCCCTTCCCATGGTTGCCGATAAGGTTCTCCTCCACTTTCTAGCACCTTCTATTTGGCTAGGAAACTTTAAAAATCAATGTAACCTTCAGTCTATTAGTTTAAAGGATGATCTTAGGTCATCTTTGGCTTGATGCCTTTTAGTTAATCTTTGGATGTAAGAACCTTTCTATTTTACTAATTTAAAATTTCTCACTGTGGGGTCAAAAAAAGTGTTTGTGTTTTTGTCAACACTGGTGTGTCCAGTTATCACCTCTCACCGCGCCGTCTTGGTGTGTGGATTGTTGAAAAATGCAGTGAGAATGCTTCTAATGGCTGTTCTGGTGTACGAATGCCAGAGTTGATCATGGAGTAGCATCCATTATTAAATTTCATTGGGATTTAAAATTGAATTTTTAGGCTGCATCATTTAATCATTTCTGGAAAGCAAACCTGTGAGTAATTTCTTTTGACAATGTTGCTGTTCCTATTTGCAAATTAGGCTACCTAATTCATAATAAGTCATTCCTTATTTACTTCACAGCTATGGACCTTCAACCATTTGTCTATGTTAAATTTTCATCTAAGAAATTTTCAAATGTGTATTATGCATGGCCATTCTCCTTACAGAGCTGGTGAGGCGGTGTGCCTTTCAAGCACTACATCAATGATTTCTTGTTTCTTCATGGACTTGTAGGATCTTAATGGAACCCATTTTTGAACTCTGCAGTCACGGAAAGTTTTGAGCGTAGATGAATATGCATCATATTATAAAGATATTGATCCCATGAATCCTTTCAAGATGTTTATTCAGAGTGAGTTAATGGATTGTTTGTTGTCAGTGATACTGTTGACTAGGGAAGAGATTTACATGTACTTCTTTCATGTATGTGTTCAATAATAGAAAGCCTTCTTGGGCTTCATCAATGCCTGAGCTACGTATTGGTACTCACTTTTTTGGTGTTTATATAAAAGAAAAACAAATAGAAGGAAAGAGGAAAAAGATATCGCTCCCTTGCATTGCATGTTTTTTAAGATCCTATGTGGTCCTCTTTGAATTTCATGCTTTGAATATATTGTATAAGATATACCTTGTGCAGAGTGATATTATAGTTGTTCCAAGTCGTGGCTGGCCTTGGGAAAAAGCTGATGATCATGGTCAACTACAACGACGAAGAGAAACGAACTATCTGCCAAGACGAAGGATGTCGTTGAGGCCTACCTCAAATTATTTAACTGTATTACTATAAGCATCATTTTCTAAAGTTTTTTTATATTGCTCTATTTTGAATAATTGTTTTACACAATTTTTATTTCATACATATTTCAAACAATATATGGATATATGTTGAGTTGATTCGTATTCAATGTGTATCAAAAAGTTTTCATAGCATGTACGTGTCGCACGTGCATATTTACTAGTTATTTATACAACCTTCTTTTTGACAAACAAAAATCATTATTGACAATTGTAGTCATTAGATCTGTGCCATTTTCTAAAAAAAAATAACCCACCTCTATTATTATAAAAATAATGTAATGTGGCATCTAAATCTTGCTCAAAATCATTCACCACTACCGTTATGTAAAAGGAACCCAAACTAGACCCCTAATATTCTTCTAAATTGCCACATAAGCTATTATGAAAAACAATATAAAGTAATAACCACAAATTTGTATTTGAATTATCCACCCACACTATATTATTAATAAAAATGTAAAGTATCCTTAAATCTAAACTTTCTACATATACTAAAAATACTTTTACAGTCATACTATTACTAGTTAGAGGCCCTAACAAAGGAAACATAAAATTATCACCAGATGCGCCAGGAAAAAGATAACTTTTAGAAATTCTTATAATAATTCGAGACATCTGGCCTTTAATATGTAGATCTTAATCATCATCATTTCTAATAGCCTTTGGTCCCTTTATAAAAAATTACTCACCTCTATGATTATGAAAATTCATATAGTAACTACCAAATATGTTTATAATTACCAGCATTTGTACAATACCAGCTTTGCCATTATGAAAAACAATTCAAAAAAAAAAAAAAAAAAAAAAAAAACTAGGTAGGCATCACGTTGTCAGCAGCAAGTTGATCATCCTTGAGCAGGCTGGCACTGGAGATCAAGCAAAAACAAAGGTGAGCTTGAGTCAGGAGGGTCCATGATCCGGTCAAAACCTTTTCTAAAAAAAAAAATGATCCGGTCAAAATATAGGCAAATGAATCAGACTATAATCTGCCATAATGTGTTTCAAATGAAGATAGGTGATACATCGCATAAAGTGTTGCCTCTGCCTCTGCTGGATGGCACTTGCAGCACTTGGTCCCTCCACTCCCCTGCTTTTCACCCATCATTCAGAATTCAGATGCTCAGCGTTTTTCAGGTTTCTCAGCTCATACAGGTGCAATTTTCTCAAAGGATGCCTCTTGTTGCTGCTGAGGTTTGGTGGAAAGCACCTCAGCTTACAATCTTCTATTATGAGTGTCTCTAGACTCCTAGAGTCAGGGCCAAGGATTTGGGATTCGGCCCGAAATCCTCGAAATTCAGTGGGTTTCGTCCAGTTCGGACAGGCCCGAAGAAAAATTGAACCGGACAAATTAATTCGGCCCATTTTTAATTTGCGGCCCGGCCCAAGATCCATGTCGGCCTGGTGATATCCTCCATGGCTATAGAAAGCACGAACCCTGCTCTAGAAACCCTACGATTTCATTTTCCCCCCTCCTCTTCCACTGGCCGGCGGCGGCTCACCCAGCTCCGCACGCAGCGACCAATATGTGAGGGCGACGGTGGATCTCTCGTTCCACTCCTCTCCTCTCCTGAATCAATATCTTGAATCCTCTCCAATCCCCAAACCACCATTGCTACTGTAGTTTGTCCGTTCATTTGAGATGAATCTTGTGCGATTTTCTAATGTTCTTGCAACTCGTCGTTTTGGGTGCAGGTCCTGCTCATGGAGAGCAGCCTTTTACAGCACGAGCTCGGTAGCAGTAGCATTGACATCAATCAGCAGGACGAGGGCCTTGCTGAAGCTGCAGCGCCACGGATGCCCATCTGGAGCACCGTCCTGTGTTTAAAAACTACTAAAGTGTTTAATTTACATGCCTTGATAGAAGCATGGTACACTCTTTTATTGTTTTTAATTGATTTTGCTGCTGTTCAGTTTTTTATCAAAATTTCGGACTAAATTTGTCAAATTTCGGTCAAAATTTGGTTAAAATTCGGTCAAATTCGAAAAGTTTGACTGGTCAACTTAACTGAAAACCGGTCTGAAATTTCCGAATTTCGTCCATTTTGGTGAGCACCGAGATATTTTGCATTTTGAATCCCAAAACCTTGGTCAGGGCCTGGCTTCGGCGTCTTTCACATCGCACTTGGATAGCCTTATTAGATTTATCTCAGTTCGTCTTGGAAACTGGTGCCATTGGCCCATTGCAGCATCAGCTCCGCCTTCCACGCACGTGTCACGTGTGCCATCACGCACCATTAGCTCCACCTCACAGTCATTCGACAGGGATGAAGTCCCGCACCAGCATCTTGCTTGCAGGGTCCCTCCCCTGTTCCCTCCTTTGCTACGCGAGATGGCTACGCGAGTGAAGTGACGATGGGCCGGGGATTCAGGAGGCCCAAAATGGGGTGGTTCATAGGAGGCGATGTGGAGTGGTGTGTGCTTGTCGGGAAATGCTTGGACTTGATAACAGAAAATCAAATCAAGATTTACCAGTGGCATGGCATGGATGCGTACCACCTCTTCTCAATCAATCAATAGTCCAAATTAACCAGGGAGGGAACACATGTTCGTCGACATGTATTTCTGAAGCCCACAAAGCAGAAGATAAGGTGTTTGCACTTTGCAGGGACCGATCAGGAAAGCAGAGGAAGGACAACATTTGCTCTGCTTGTTTGTGTTCCAAGTCAGCTTGCAGACTACTATATATTACAACAGAACATTCCGTTTATCACCACACCTTCACTGTAAATAAATCCAAGTCCCCACATCGATTAGTTCTACAAGCACACGGGTACAAGAATATGAATACACAAGCGCCAAAGTTTCAACACAAGGACTATATTCAGCACTCTGTTTCTCACCAAATAATTTGGCTGGCATCGTCCAGCCCAAGTCAATGTGTATCTCACTAGAAATAAAATTCGGCCAAAGCAAAGGCAAACCAGATAGTGCAGAACTGAAATCTGCGTGCTAGAGACGACGAGCTCCCACCGATCCGACTCCATTCCATTCCCACAGCAAAGAATTGGCATATCGATACCTGCATAAATCAAGTTCGCTTCAGAACACGTACTAAGCGAGCATTACGCAAGGGACTATGACTGCATTACTTCACGTGAGACAGAAAAGTAACTACCGGTTTAAATAATTAAATATATGTTACCTGTTTCATTTCTGATCCGGTGGTGCAGCAATTAATCTTCATCTTCAGGGAAGTAGTCGATAGTGCGCGACTTGATATGACTGATCTTGTCATTCTCAGATGAGCTGCTGCCTGTTATCAAGGACTCGTACAACCTCTTGCTGCAAGTCAACTTGAGATATCTCGGGCGTACTGCTGTCACATATTCCGGAAGCGTCTCCATGGTGTGGTCCTTTATCTCCATGCTGTCAAGTGACCCGACTCCTTCTAACACCTCCACATTTGGGCAGCCCCAGATATCGATTTTCTGCAACTTAGAGAGATTTCTGATCCTTTTCAGCTTGCGGCAGACTGATACACGAAGTTCCACAACTGAAGGGAAGTTCTCTATATATGTCAGGTTGCTCAGCTCGTACAGGCGCAGTTCCCTTAGAGCATGCCTCCTGCTACTAGCGAGCCCTGGTGGAAGACAGCTCAGCTTGCAGTTAATAATTTCGAGACCCTTGAGTGCAGGCATGGCCACGGCATCTGCAGTCAAATCCTCATCCCGCTCCTCCCAGTTCCACTTTTCCCATTCACACAAGCTACCTAGACTAAGAGTTGCCAAATTAGGAAAACCTACTACTGACCTAGTAGTAACAATACCTCCACCCAATGGCAGGGAGGAGGGTGTTTGAAACTCAGGCCCAACACTCTTGATGGCAGGTGCGTCAGTAATGTCCAGATTCTCCAAACAAGGAAGCAGGCATAACCCGTTGGGTAGTTGGTTGCAACAACAAAGGTTGTCCATCCTTAAAAGCCTCAGGCTCTTAAAGACCCCTGTTGCTGGAAACATCATCCAGTTTGGTAGCTGGCTACCAAAGTATCCTTTAATGTATAGATGTCGTATGCTGGATGGAGGGCAGAGCTTCTCAACTACCTCCTCCACTACTCTCTGCTGCTGCTGCTTGTTGATTTCATCCCTCAGTTCCATGAATCCACTGCTACTCCAGTATAGTGCCAAGTAATCAAGGTGCTCCTTGCTACTAATCATGGCCATTTCAGCCGACGAGCCAGCAGGCACATTTTCTAGACAATGTAAACTAAGCTCCCTAAGCTGGGAAAGGGGCCCTATCTCTTCCAAGCTGCACCAATTGCTGCCCCCATTCATGTCCAAATGTACTCGGAACCCATAGAGTGTTCTTAGTTTTTTTAACTGACCAGACCCCTTGGGTAATAATACATTTTCATTGGAACCAAACATGTTAAGAGTTCTTAGATCCAGAAGCTCTGTAATGCAGCTAGGAAGATGGTCTAGCTGTGGACATCCACAAACCACAATGTGCTGCAAGAACTTCATCCTATGAATGTCTCCAGGAAGCCTAGATATATTTGTATCCTCGAAGTGGAGGTATCTCAGGTGCCTCAGTTGACATAGAGAGTTAGCCAATCTATCACAATCAGTACCACTTATAAAGAGCACTCTTAGGGTAGACAGACTCCCAAATGAGTCACTAGGCTTAACACTAATTCTGTGATTTATAATTAATGTTCTTACTGATTTGTGCTTCTGTAGAATATCCCATTCTAGTGACTTGGTTGATCCAATAGACAAGCGACGTACATGGCTGTGGCTGCTGCCACCTCCATCTTGCTCATCCTGGAGCACTATTGATTCTCCTCTACACATGAACTCAGCAAATGATCGCACTACATCATGCATGGTGCATTCGTACCGAGTGATTACTTGAGTTGGTTCAATAAGATTCCTCATGATTAGCTCCTGGTAGTACCCAATTGCTATTTCTTCTAGCTGATCACCATATAATGTACTGCTTCTGTCCTCTGGATGGATAAATCCCTCACTGATCCACATCGAAACCACTATAGTTTGCCAAATACTTGTACCTTTTGGGAAAAGTGAGCAATACAGGAAGCATTGCTTGAGCTGGGGAGACAAATCCTCATAGCTCAAGTAGATCGTGTTGTCCAATTCCTTAGGCAATCCAGCTACTGACCATGCATGATGGCTCAAAACTGCCTCCCAATCACCCTCACTTCGGGACTTCTTACTTAGCAGTCCTCCCATCACTTTGATAGCAAGTGGTAAACCACCACACTTATTGATAATTTTCATCCCGACATCTTTCAGGTGATGAGTTCCATATACCTACCGGCACAAACAACCATTTCCGCTAGTTAATAAATCATTGAATTTACAGTATCCAATTTGTCGAACAATTATAAGCAATTATATGTCCAATTTGTTAAATTATAATAATTTCATGTATGCCCTCACCCCTCACCCCACTCGCGCTCAGGGAATAAGCTAAAATAATAGATACTTCCTCTATTCAAAAAAAACATGAACTATGGGACTCGTGCGACGACAAAATATCAAATAAATAATATTAGTATATTAGTAAATAAATTTATGCCGTCAATAAAGTTATTATAAAAATATATTTTGAAATATTTTTTGTACTTTTTATATAAGCATTGTTAATGTTTAAATTATTTGACTTCTCGATAAGTGGGAATTGCATTGTTTCTAGATGGAGGGAGTAAGGTTCTGCTTTGAACATGTAGGCCCACCTCACATTGGGATCTGTCCATGGAAGTTCTGCCCAAAGCATTGGCTAATTGATCGATGCAACTAATTTTTGGTTTTCATTTAGTTTGCTACCAAAATTTGCCAATATTGCACATTTGGATTGCCAAATCAATGACAAACATTTTTGTGCAACTTATCACAATATTTAATTACTAAATACTATTTGGCAAGGAAAAATTTGGTAGCCAATCATGCATGCACTAAATATACATAACTTGCAAAAATTAAATTATCATCTTTGTGGCCAATCTTACATGTAGATGGGGTCATAATTTAAAGGAAATAGATGATACTATCTCTATACCAACAAAAAACCAATTCTATGTTTAGATTGAGTCTAATTTTCTTTTGTTTGACTAAGTTTGTAGAAATATTATTAGCATTTATCACTCTAAATTGGTATACTAAAAATATTAGTGTATGGTTAATCTAATGGTACTTATTTGATATCATAAATGTTAATACATTTTTGTATAGGTTTGTTTCAACAATGTATTGCCTGATCGAACTGCTACATTATTTTCACGTTAAAGAAGTAATGGATGTAATCATGCTTATTTCACATTCAAGAATAGTATTGCCTTTTTCTTTAAACTTGGGCCAACTTTAAATAGTCTAACATAAACCAAAATAATAAATCAAGCTTCTTAGGGCCAAATGAAGTAGTTTCATCGTATATTAATAATTAAAGTGAAAGTGACAATTATGTTTGTATCAGAGGTACTTTGGGTCTAGTTTTCACGAAGGTAGTGATGAGTAATTTATTGGAGACTTACATGTAACCTTAGGTTATATGTGTAGTTCTAAAAAATATTAATAATTTTGATGCTAATTTGGAGGTCTATTTATTATTATTTGTATAATTGTACAATTAAGTCGATAATTGAGATATGTTTATGTTACCTAGATTATTTTTACCAACGAGAAATGTGGGTAATTTGGTCACTTTTGTTAACTTTCATGATGATAGAGGTGAATAATTTGTATGCATATTAGCGGTTTACGGTAGGTTATTACTAGCAGACATACATGTACGCTGCAATGCAAAGTTTGTTGTGTGGTATCATGGACAACTCGTGTGTTGGAGACTTATTTAGTGATCACTTAAGGTATCATCTAGAATCAAACTCTATTTTGTGCCTTGCCAGACTCTATTTTAAGTCATGTGGCCGGGAGGTTTAGTGTCCTGTCAATAATTGTGTTATGTATCACTAATTCATTTTGAAATTGGGCTATGTACCACAGTAACCTGAACACTTAACTTGTACAACCATAGCTAAAAGTGGTGGACCTTGGAAACACTTTGTATTTCAATTTGTTTTGAAAATAGACTTTGCATTATGCTCAGATGCTACTATATACACAAATTGAAGAGATTGAGTCAGTTGGATCCCCATTGTGCGGTTCTAAGTGATCAAAGTCAAATAGACCTTTCTGTCATTAATATATGAAAGAAGACCTCATTGCTATGAAACAAGGCCTAACAATTTGAAAAAGATGTGTCAAATTTGATTGGACATGTTTACCTAAAAAGAGTTTCAAGTTGGAGCAATTTGAGGAGCTATAGGTACTAAAAACATTTCCACAAAGTTCTCAAAGGTTCAAGGTTGTACTGGAGCACATTTAACATTTTAGTATCGACAATTTAGATGCATAATTGTGAGTTACTTTAGATTCAACAACAATGCTCGATAATTTATGGCTTTACTTGGAGTTATTTATCATAACAAAAAATGAGGATAATAATACACATCATTTCTTATAAAACAACTATAGTTTGTGATACCATAGTTTTCTTAACCTACTATGTAAAAGAGGCCCTAAATAGATAGAGTCAAGGGAATAATGTGCATTAAACTGCAAACAAAGGTATGTGTTCACTAACTTGATCAGGTGTTGGCGGCAGCTGTTTGTTGAGCAACAACCAAGCATCGTCTTCGTTGAGTGGGCTGACATGATGTTGGTAGAAGGAGGCTCCCATCTGTAGAGCTAGGTCTTTTAATCCTGTAGTGATTAGCACAGAATTGCCCAATTGATTTTTACTGGCATTCCTGACTGGAACACTAAGGACATTGCTCCATGCTACATTATTCCACACGTCATCCAGGACCAGGAGAAACCTGCCCGTGGACAAGCTGTTGGTGAGGTTCCGTGAGAGGAGGGTCTTGTCTTGCACCCCATGGTGGATTCCGCCGGCATGCTCGATTGCTGTCTTGAGAAGCTCAACCTCGTCAAAGTTTTGTGTGATGCTTAGCCATATCTTTATTTTGAAGTGCCCTTGGACTGTTGGCTCTTTGAAGATCTTCTGGGCCAGGGTGGTTTTGCCCATGCCACCTGTACCCACAATGGCCACTACTCTGATGTCGTGGTGTCCATTGATGGTTAGCAGCTGAGCAAGCTCCCTTGTCTCCCTCTCAATCTTCTCACCAACAATAGATGACTCAACAAACTCAGATGTCACCTTCTCTCTAGTGGACATCCTCTGTTCTTGGTGGGTTTCTAGATTGATGAAGTTGAAATCGTGAGCCTCTTTGTATATGTTGTCCAGCCTCTGGTTGAGCTCCTTGATATGGCTGCCTATCTTGTGTGCGAACACAGGATTCCGTAGGCAAGAGAGCAATGGTCGGCAGCAACCTGGAGCCTTTTCAACCATGCTGCTACCTTTCGATTCCCTCTGCTTCTCAGCTTCGAGTTGACATAGGTCTAGGATGTCAGTGGCGTCATACATGGCATTCTTGAGCTTTTGCACCCATCTTTGCACAGTCAGTTGAGTGATACGCTTCCTCTCAGCATCAGCAAGGAAGGATTTGAGGCTTTCCATCTTGTTCTCTAGCTTCTCGATCTCGCCAGATATGCCCAGCAACATCTTCACCTCTTCAGTGGCCATGTCAGCTATCAGCTGCATCACGTAGGGTCCCATAGCATCCAAAATGGCAGCCATTGCTCGATCAGATGCCTGTCCTATAGGTATACAAGTACATCAGAATCATACACATGTTTCATAAGAACAAGCACAGGATCATTTATTGTGCCACTTGCACTAAATCACCTTATACTAGACCTTCATTATTTGGATCACGATCATTCTTTTTTTTTCAAACTAGATCTATTGTTTTAAAGTGAATGAGGATACAAAAATGATGTTGTTTATGGATCAAGACGTTTAGTATGATTACTTACACCAAAAGCCGAGCAGCAGGGAGTTCAAAGATCAAGGCATTTATTATGCTACCTTGCTCCAAAAGGCAGGCATTTATTATGCTACCTTACTCCAAAAGGCTGTTGTGAATGACGGCGAATAAACGACGAAGAATACAAGATCAAATCACAGTGAGACACAAGATTTAACGTGGAAAATCCCTCCAATGCGAAGCGGAACCCCTCCAATGCGAAGCGGAAAAACCACAGGCGCCAGCCAGCAAACACTCCTCACTATTATCAAGAGTCGGGTTACAACGCCGTGCGGCAGCTTACAAGAGAATGAATGAATCAGTCGCTCCGTCAGAAGTCGGCCTTTGTCTTGGGCAATGAATTTGGAACATCTTCCACAAAGGCGAGCAGCGGGGAGTTTAAAAACTAACGCTGGGATAGAAGCAGCCTCGCTCTAGCTACCTATTTCGTGCATTCCTTTCTCCTTTTTACAGAAGGATAGAACATGCAGTTAACATGTAGATTCGCTACAGAAACATTATACAGGCATGATTCCGCTTTAAAATGAACAGAACATGCATGCATGTATAGCTAGCAAAGAAAACAAACTTAGAGCATCTACAAGATGACCTCTTTATCATAAAATTTAGAAAACAAAACAAAAACTCAGGCTCTTATAGTAGATTCTCTAAACCACTCTCCATCATCTCTCTTGCAATCACCCTTCTTCTTTCCATCAATAGAGAGGCTACACTGCTCTCTAAATTCAAGATATGCTAGTTCTCATGAAATTTTCACACAAGAAAAAAAATGTGGTAATAAGGTATTAAAAATATACAAAACAAAACTTAGAGACATATGTAGGAAATATTTTGGCATGGATCTCAAAATACAGATATACTTGAAGTTTAGAGAATCTGGCCTTGTTTAGTTCCTGAAATCTAACCCCAAATTCCACTATGCAAAAAGAAGATTCCCTGTCACATCAAAATGTCGGCACATGCATGGAGTACTAAATGTAAATGAAATCAAAAACTAATTGCACAGTTTTGTTGTACTTTGTGAGATGAATCTTTTGAGTCTAATTAATCAATATTTGGATAATGTTTCACAAATACAAACGAAATTGGTACAGTGCGCTACAGTGTGTGAACGCCCAACTTTGGCATGCCAAAGTTTGGAACTAAACAAGGCCTCTGTTGTAAAAGGATGGACGAAAAATGCAACCAAGCAAGTAAGAAGGCATTACAAAAAAACTTCAAAATTGTCAATGAATATATAGTTGCGGGATAGAGAATGGAATCACCTCAATTTGCAGGTGCTCCTTGCCGCCTTGCGTCTCAGTTGGGCTAATTGCTCTTGAGGATGTAAGGCGATATACAGGCACAGTGGCGGGCATGAGCCCTAGCTTACATATAAGATGGACCAGCTGGAAAAAGGAAAAAAAGGTGAAGATCCCCATCCTTGCTATACACTCTAAGAATCCAGTGCCAGACTTAGAACGAAAGCAGACTTATATCAGCAATTCCTTTTTCTTTCCTACAGCTCGAGTTATGCCTTGCTTGATGGTTGATAAATGCACTGCTAATTAATTTTAACAATTACTAAATTTGTGCTGGCACTACATCTACACCTTATCATAGGAATCGGAGGCAGACATTTCTGGAACTTGAATATCCTATATAGTAATCGAAGTTGTTCTTCTCCAACGTCCATAGGCACGCAACGCAGGTATTCCTTGCTTCCGAACTGATTCTGGGTTTTGCATCTAGATGGATACGTTGGGTTACCAGCTGCTGACAACTGCCACCATAGCCGGTTTTATTAGTGGTGGCAGGGGAAGCTTGGCATGAATGAAAGGAGATGAAGATACAGTGCTCGTTACACACTCTAAGAATTGCGTACATCGCAAGTTGTGCCTTACTTGATGACTGATAATTGCAAAAGAGTCATTTCTAGTCGTGTAGTCAGCATCTGCAATGCAAAGCAGAGCATCTGTGCATATGATGATATACTGGTGCAAAGCAGAGCACCTGCAGAGAGGATAAGGAGCTGTTATTAGCATCGAAAGTGGGTGCCCATGATCCCTTCATGTGGATAATGCAATATTTTTTTTCTTAATAAGTATACATTAGTAGATAATATTATTAATGTTTTTTCTATTAAAGCTAATTAATTTTGAAATAGTTTGATTTCTCAAAAGTGAGATTGCATAATTATTTTTTGGACCCAGCTTATACTACTTCACAGGATAAATATGAAGTTTTTCTTTAAAATCCCTTACATAGATGATTTTTCATCAATTCAATTTTATTCTCAAGTATACAAAAGTCTCCTCATTTGAGTCATGGTTTGACCAGCTTTTTCCATACGTCACTTGCAAACTTCTTACTCTCCCCTGTCTCGCTCCTCCAAGCCGCCCTTCCCCTGTTTCTGCAAAAGTCTCCGTATCGGCGTCCTCCCGTCAGGTAGCAAGCAGGGATAGCCGGCAAGGTCGAGGTCCCTGCCATCGCGATCGACCTGGGCACCACCTACTCGTGCGTCGGCGTCTGGCAACACGACCACATCGAGATCATCTTCAACGACCAGGGCAACCGCACCACCCCGTCCTACATCGCCTTCACCGACTCCGATCCGAGAGCCTCACCGGGATGCTGCCGAGACCCGAGAACCAGGTCGCCGTGAACCCCCTTTTTTTTTCGAAATCGTGCATTGCACGTATTGCTCTAAGAGAAGTGGGAATGGTCAAAAGACCTACACAAACATGATACAAAAGGAGTCGCAGGTAATCCATGGATTACCAGCGAAATCCTCAACACAACACAAAGCAAGAAATATGAAGAGGGGGGTGACCTCCGCCTAACAACCCCAGCAAGCCGCACCTAAAACAACAAAAGAACACAACACCTAGGTAGCAGCAGTGGTCGGAGCCACTCCCAACGGCCATGCATCCGTCCCCACCTCAGCGACCTCAACGACCAACACGGCGGAGACGCATCCACGGTGGCAAAGTAACGCTCCTCCGAGTCACAGGAGCCAAAGCCCCCGGACCACGGGCGAGGAGGAAGAGAAACTGCAGCTACCACGGACACTAACTGGCAAACCTAGGTGCGGACATGAAGCACAAATAGGCGTGGCGCGACGACCAGCGCAGCAGAAGGCACAGCACGACGAAGCGGCGTCACCATGGCGTGGACTTCAAAGGCAACGCCCTCAAGAGGGATAGCGACGCCATAGCGCCACCGTTGCCTGCCCAACCGGGCTAGGTTTTCACCTTGAAGATCACGCAGGACGCCAACCCACCAAGCCAGGAGCGGAACAGAGCAAAGAGCGGTTGTGCACCACCTACCCTGCCACCATGGCAGGGTACGCGGGCCACAAACCACCACCGGTCTTGCCACCACGGCAACACCAGAACGGTGCAAGGAGCGGCGTACACCACCGTCTCTGCCACCATGGCAGAGCACGAGGCCACACCACCCCCGGTCCCACCACCACGGCAGCACCGAGCACCATCAACAGCAAGCTCCACCCGTGGGGGGGGCGCGGACGCCACAGCTCGCCCGGGAACGCGCACCGGGAGGCCCCCGGCCCCTGGACGCCCAGAGAGCCGCCGCCGCACGCCGGTCCGGCCGGAGACCGGCCACCGCCGGGGAGGGAGACCGGCCACCGCCGGGGATGGAGGGCCGGCCGCCACCGGAGCCAGATCTGGGCCCAAGGGGCCTGGATCCGGCCGGCAAGGGGGCGGAGGCGCCGCCCAGCAGACACCCGGAGAAGAGGGCCGCCGCCGGGCCCCCGACGCCGCCCGCGGCCAGATCCGCCCACAAGAGCCATGGATCTGGCCGGGCATGCCAGCTCCCGGCCGCCATGGCCGCCGGCGGGGAGAAGGTGGAGGGGGGTCGGGAGGAGCTGGGGGGTGGAGGGAGAGGGAGCCCGCGGCGGAACCCCTTGTTGAGGGCTACCGCCGCTGGCCGCCGCCGCCGCAACGAGGAGAAAGGCGGCGACGGCGGCCGGAGGGGGAGCCGGCGAGGGGAGGTTCGGTGGGGCGGCGGGGAGCCCCGAGTCGCCCGCTCTCGCGAGCGTTCGCGGGGGGGCGGTGTTTGGCCAAGCGTTCGCCGCCGTGAACCCCCATCAACAACCGTCTTTGGTGAGCTGACCCAGACCCCTCTCCCGCCCCCTTCATTGTACTGAACTATTGATGATCCCTACTCTGCTGGTTGTTGGGTTAGATTAGATCTGGAGATTTCGATTCCGTTCAGGCAAATGGCTACTGGATCCGCGCGCTTGCTTAGTTCTGTAGACTTCGTTGCGATAGTTGACTTGACTTCATGTTTACACTTGTTTAATCTTTAGGATATAATTGTTTGTATACTTAGATTCATTGCGACACCATTTGCCTCCACGTGCTCTGTCATTAATCTGTTGTGTGTAACCCAGAAAAAAAAAAAGACCTTTTTTAAGGGGGCAAATGAGGATACTATATCCATAACACGCATCTGCATCGGATGACGACCAGACTACATCATGCACTACCATCTGATATCCTCTCACAAAAAGGCCTCCTTTTTTATCTTTTCTTTTGAAGGAGCCGATCGATGCAATCCAACAGTTAGCTGAATTTCATTGGGTTTTCCCGTCTGAGAGTTTATTTCCTTGCAGTGTTTCTTAACCTGACAAATGTACCCAATTGACAAGCTGAGACGGGGCTTCATTTGGGCCGGTGAGGACAAAGTAGCTGGTGGCAAGTGCAAGGTGGCATGGATTACCGTCTCCTTGCCGAAGGAGTTGGGTGGTCTAGGTGTCGCTGATTTGCGCAAGGTTGGGGTGGCTCTGCGGGCGAGGTGGGTCTGGCGTGACAGAATACTGGGCCGGCAGCCAAGAACAACGGAGCGAGCTGTGCTGGCCCTCGCGAATGCGGCGATGGCGTTTCAGCTTGGTGATGGGAGGTCCATTTTCTTCTGGACTGACCCGTGGCTGAACGGGAGTTCCATCCAACACCTCGCTCCCACTGTCTTTGCGGCGGTGAGGCCCAGAAAGCGGAGAGCAACGGTGGCTGAGGCGCCGCCACAGTATGCTTGGGCGGACCACTTTGCGGGGACTGTGACCATGCCCATGTTGGTCGAGGTGGCTGCTCTATACGACATGCTGGAGCCGGTACAGCTGACGGACGTCCCGGATTCTTTCACGTGGACGCCGTCGCCAGACAACAGCTACTCGACGGCCAGTGCTTATGGCGCCATGTTCCTAGGCGCTACGATCCCGTGTGGCGCTAAGCAGATCTGGAAGACGGCAGCGCCACCCAGAGTTCGTTTCTTCTTTTGGCTTGTACTGCATGGGCGTTGCTGAACGGCGGAGCGGCGTTTCAGGCATGGACTGCAGGACTCGGATTCATGCGCGTTTTGTGACCAGGAAGCTGAAACCATGGATCATATCCTGGTTGGATGTGTGTTCAGTAGAGAGGTGTGGCATCACTGCTCTAGCTGGACTTCTGGGAGCGGTCTCGTTTTTGCTCCACATGGTGACGCCATCCCGTGCTGGCTCGATGCCCGGCGTCTGCTGCCGCGGGAGCGCCGGGGAGGTTTCGATTCTTTGTTCTTCCTCGTTGGTTGGAGGCTGTGGAAGGAGAGGAACAGGAGAACGTTCGATGGAGTGCGGACGGAGGCAAGGCAGCTTGCGCGGGAGATCCAGGAGGAAGCGGAGCTGTGGTGCGTGGCGGGAAACAGGCGGCTAGCTGCGCTTCTTGCTGGATAACCGTTGTTCTTGCTCAGTAGCCAATTGTTTAGCAATGTAGTTCCTTGTGTTAGAGTGGAGGGGTGAGGTTTACCGTGGTAACCTTGGTTAACGCGGGTTCTTGTCACTGTGGGTTGGATTCTATTCTGCTTAATGAAATACACGTCCAAGGGACGGACGTGGTTGCAAAAAAAAAAAAAAAAAAAAAAAAAAAAAGGGTACCCAATTGCTGAAAAGTCCATGGTCAAAATACAGTCACCATCTTTTGGCTGAGGTTGCGTGCTTTTACTTAATGCATTGTTTTAATACGTGGCGAAGTATAAGAGATTCGTGCAATGCCGTTTGGTATATGACACATGGCCTTTTTTTTTTTTGGTATATTGGCTTGAAATAAGGCAAATAGTTAGGAGGAAAGGATCTTGTGTCATTGGTTGCTCCTTAATTAGCCTCCAGTTATTAGTATCCTGGTGAATAATTTTGATTATTCTAGACTAGAATAACCATATATCAGTGATCTGCAGTTGATCTAATCATTCCCCTGCTGTATGCTCATTGTGTGTATTATTCTAGCTATTGCCTTCAGTTGTGAGCTTAAGATCATCATTAATTTTTTAATGAGGAGTTTGTAGTCCACATGATTTAAATGAATGTTAGCCCATACCATTTGTAGAACAGTTATCCATTTCTGAATGTATTATACTTGTAATAGACAGTTACTAGTCCTTGTATTAGCATTACATGACGTTTTACTTCCCTGTAGGAAGTCTATGCTGATCTGTATTGGTGATTTCTCTATTTATTACTAGATTAGAAACATATCATTTATGTGTACAAAAATTATACTGCAATTACTGACACATAATAACCTTTTTGCAGATGCCAAGCGACTCATTGGTAGGAGATTTACGGATGCTTCTGTACAGAGCGAGATTAAGCTCTGGCCCTTCAATGTTATTTCGGTGCCTGATGACAAACCCATGATTGTTGTTCAGTACAAGGGTGAGGAGAAGCATTTTGCTGCTGAGATATGTCCTCTATGGTTCTCATCAAGATGATGGAGATTGCTGAAGCTTACAATGGGAACACTATCAATAAGCGCAGTTGTCACCATTCCTGCCTACTTCAATGACTCCCAGATGTGGGTCACCAAGGACGCTGGGGTAATATGCTGTTCTAAATATCACGTGTATCATCAAGGAGCCAACTGCTGCTGCTATTGCTTATGGTCTTGACAATACCAGTGCTGGTGACAAGAATGTTCTTATCTTTGAGCTTGGAGGAGGTACTTTTGATGTCTCTCTTCTCACCACTGAAGAGGGTAATTTTTAGGTCAAAGCAACAGCTGGTGACACTCACCTTTGTGGTCAGGACTTTGGCAACTGAGGTGAACCGCTTTGTCGAAGAGTTCAAGAGGAAGAACAAGAAGGATATCACTGGCAACCCCAGGGCTGTCAGGAGCCTGAGGACAGCATGTGAGAGGGCGAAGAGGACCCTCTGCTCCATGGGGCGGCAGATGACCACTGAGATTGACTCACTGTAAGAGGGCATTGACTTCTCCTCCACTATCACCTGTGCCAGGTTTGTGGAGCTCAACATGGATCTGTTCAGGATGTGTATGGAACTAGTTGAGAAGTGCCTCTGGGATGCAAAGATGGACAAGAGTTTTGTGCACAATGTTGTCATCATTGGTGAGTCCACTAGAATTACAAAGGTGCAGCAGCTTCTCCAGGACTTCTGGTAAAGAGCTGTGCAAGAGCATTAACCCAGATGAGGCTGTTGCCTATGTCGCTGCTGTCCAGGCTGCCATCTTTAGTGGTGAGGGCAGTGAGAAGGTTCAGGACCTCCTGCTGTTGGATGTTTTTTTTTTGAGAACATGCATTGGCATGTATTTCATTAAGCAGAGATAAACCGAGGTTTAAGATCTTACAGCCCACGGTAACCGAAGGTTACCAACACCTAACCTGCTACTGGAAGCACACGTGGTTGTGTATTACATAGAACAATTGTGCTACTTGATGTCCACGAAGGAAAACTAGATAGGTTCCTCGTCCAAACCGAGCATATTCAACTCAGTAGCCACTGGGTCGAGCTCGGTGCCTAGAAGAAGCTCCAGATTCCTGCTGTTGGATGTTACTCCACATTCTCTTGGCCTGGAGATGGCATGCATGTTCTGATCCTAAGGAACACCACCATCCCAATCAAGAAGGAGCAGGTCTTCTCTACCTGTTCAGACAACCAGCCTGGTGTCCTTATCCAGGTGTATGATGGTGAGAGGACGAGGACCTGGGACAATAGCTTGCTAGGCATATTTGAGCTCCCTGACATCCCTACCGCACCCAGAGGTCTTCCTCTGATAACAGTTTGTTTTGACATTGATGCCAACGGTATCTTGAATGTTCCTGCAGACGACAAGATGACTGGCCAGAAGAACAAGATCACTATCACAAACACGAAGGGTAGGTTTAGCAAGATGGTGATTGAGAAGATGGTCCAGGATGCTGAGAATTATTGGTCTGAATATGAGGAGCACAAGATTGAGGATACAGTTGATGGCACTGTTCAGTGGCTTGGTGGCAACTAACTTGCTTAGGCTGATGAGTTTGAGGACATGGTGAAGGAGTTGGAGGGCATCTGCAACACTTTCATCAGCAAGATGTACCAGGGTGCTGGTGCAGACATGGCCAGTGGCTTGGTAGAGGATGCACTTCCCAGAGGCAGTGGCGCTGGCTCGAAGATTGAGGAGGTCAACTAAGTGTGAAGAGCAATGGTTGGTGCTGGCCTGCATTATTTCTTCTGTTAGTTTTTTGAACGCAAATTATGTCTTCTGTTATGCTAGTGCTTCCGTGGTTCATTCAATGATCCACAGGATGTCATGGATTTGATGGATTCAAGCTGAATTACTGGCTAATGTCCATTACGTATCCTGGCTATATCATTATGGTTGGCTAGTTAACTGTTACTTCTTTGCATGCTTATTTCATCTTCATACATTCTTATTCATTCCTGTGCGATTTCCCTGGTATTGAACAGCTTGGTTGGTTCTGTCATATACTGCTGTTTCATTGACGAGGAGGATGCACCCTCGCTCTGTTGGAAGCAGCATTACTAGCCAAGGAGTTTAACAAAGATACTGTTTCTTTAGGAGAAATGATGGAATAGAATACCCCCTCTTGAATTCACGGGATGGAACAATTCAGTCAAGTGTTTAGTTGGAACAAGATTGTTCCTGCTTAATTTATGTTTAGTCTTGTGATAAAGAAAGTGGAACGTATGAGTCACTGACACACGGAACCCAATCTTTTTTTTTTCTTGTTTCTTCCTTTTTCTTGCTCCTTTGCTTATCTTTTTTTTCCCTTCTGTTGGTTCTCATCAGATTAATATGGAGGTGCTATTGGGGACCTTCGTTAGGAAGAGTGTTAGTTTTTTTTCTTGCTATCATAATATGTAATGAGCTAAAGGCTAAGATTAAGATATATGAACCCTCTTATTGCTTTCCTTTTTATGAGTTCATGAATATAGTTTAGCTCTCAACTTTTAATATAGTTGCTGCAATTTTTATTTGAGATCTAACATTTTTTTTTGAACAATCAGGAGGAGCCAGGGGCTCCTACTGTAAATTTATTGAAATAAAAGCAAACAGAGTACAGGGTTACCAAAAAGACCCAAAAAAAATAGATTCACCATATAATTCACCATATATCAACATTCTGCTAATTCACCATATAAATATACATATAGTATTATATGACGCACCACTGTGTTCCAGTGTGGCCGGGAAAAGTAGAAACTTTTGCTTCCTCCTGGTCTGCAATTGAAAATATGGCGTCGTCCAGCCCAGAGGCCAGGTGACATCTATCCAGGCCGAGACCGGCACGTCTTATTTTCCAGCACGTGGACCAGATGACCACGCACCGGTTTCTTGGCTTCTCAAATTGGGGTCCTGAGACTGTCGTTCATTGTTCAAGGAAGGCAGCTTTGAAGACAACAAGGTTACTTACCATTGGCCTTCGACATTATGGTCCGAGTGTGTAAGTTGTGCAAGTAGCTGAGTGTGTATTATGGCGTCGCCCGCCTGCGTGCAGTGTACGAGCCAGAGCACTCTTGTGTCAGGCATCATGTATGAACCTGAAGGCTCTTCCTCGATATGATGTAAACCTTGTTCATCTGAACCCATCCCCACTTCTACGTTCTTCCCAAATTCCTCTTCACCCCCTCACTGCTGTTAACACTTTGCAGATCGATTTTCTGGTGCTGGATTTTGATCTGCTCTGTTACATTTCCTTAGCATGTAAAGCAGGCTAAGAAGCAGGGGAGTTGGTGTTTGCAAGGGTCCGAAAACCAAAAGGACAAATTCTCGACGGAGGAGAATACCATCATGGCTCAAAAGTAGCAGAGTTGCAGGTGTTGGCTCTTTGCTGGAGTACGCTCTCTTATGCTTCACTTCTTTTGAAAGCATATATGATCTGTATATGGTGCATATATATATTGGTGCAGGGTACAAAGCAGAGAATTGGCATACAGTTCTTGATTACAGAACGTTTCGTTCATCCAAGACAGAACCTTGATTAATTTACAAATACGCAAGCAAAAGAATATGAAAACACTAGTGCCAAAGAGTGAACTCAAAGACTATATTAAGAACTCTGCTTCAGTTTATTATAATTCCAAGCGTCGTCCAGCCCAACGTAATCTGTACAGAGTTCTGTGTGTCTCACTAGAAATGATTTTTGGCCAAAGCAAGAGCAAGCAGATGGTACGGAACTGAAATCCGCGTTTTGGAGATAATGAGGATCCGCCTCCTCCATTCCCGCTCCCACAACAAAGATTGCTTATTGATACCTGCATAAATAAAGTTTATGTTAAAATATTATGCAATTTCTAGATTCAAACTAGAATATAAATTATAACAAATTGATGAACTAGATTAAGCAAGTTTTAAGTACTAGCAAGATTGAACAACATGTTGCAAAGCATGAATATGATAACTAGTGTAAACATAGGTCATACACTAGATAGATTGGAAAGTACGAACGGCAAGATTAGATCATAAGAATTATACCTGCCGATTGTAGATGTACTTGTCGGTGGTGGGGATACAGACGGTGCCGATTGTAGATGTACTTCCACATTCGGGTAATGGAAGATCCTTATCTTCTGCAACTTGGAGAGGCTACTGATCCTTGTAAGCTTAGGGCAATCAAACACGTCAAGTTCCACAACTGAAGGGAAGTTCTCCACCGACATGGTGTCACCAAGACAACAGGAAAGAAAAAAACAAGAAGAGACTACATTGGATGACCGGATATCTAGCAGACAATGGAGGCTAAGACACACAGATATATAATTTGAACCAGAGGATCTATGCCCTACTGACTGGATAAGTTACAACAGCTTCAGACTGACGTGTTTTAGATCTTCCTTGAGCTGGCTCTCCAGATTTTCCTTCAAATTGCTTTTGGTTCTACTACCCAACCGAATCTCCTTGAGGTTTGTGAGAAATGCTAGCCCTTGCATTTCTGTCAGAAAGTAATCATCGGAATGTATCAGCTCTAGCTTCGGCAGTGCGTGTTCTTTAAATAATAGCACGTAATGATACCATACTCTGTGCTCTAGTACCATGAGACTCGGGAAAGATGGGCCATGAAAAATGAGCTCAGTCACTGTAAAAGCATCATTACGCAGATCTAATACTTTAAGATTTGGTAGTTGTCCAATAGCTTGTATGGGAACAGCCGAGTCAATTTTGGTATCCTCCAGCTGCAACTTCAAGAGATTCTGAAGCTTATTGATCCACTCAATTACTCTGACCAGCTTACCCTCCAGCTTGAGGCTCTCAAGGTGTATTGGTGGCAACAAATCCCCACCCAAATAACTATCTAATCCATGACCCTTCACTGACAGAGATCGGAGTTGCTTGTGACCAGAAATGGCAGACCAGAACTTCTTACTGTATTTGCTGTACACTCCAGCCACACCAAGCTTACGAAGCTGTGTAAGCTGTTGAAGCTCTTTCAGTGTCGTCTTTCCCCGTGCAACATTGACAACTCCTAGTGTGTGCAGGGCCTTCAATTTTCTCATTCCTCTAGGAGCTTCGACACCCCCAAATACAAACAAATAGAAGGCGGACTGTATGTTGAAGACATCCCACCTATTCAGACCATCACCTAAAGCTTGTGGCCTCCAGCAAAAACTGCAAAAGGACAAGCAAAAGAGGGACTGTGCTAGACACATGCGGATGTGGTATAGCAAAGATGCGCAGCAATTATGCTTTCTGATTTGAACATTTTCATCGACGACACTTTGTCTAGAGTCAGCTGACATTTCACTATACCACAAAAGAAAAGCATCTTGGACAATCCTCGCGATGGCATCATAGGATACCCTTGGGTCATCAACTAGGTGATCCTCCATATCTGGAATGACAAAATCAGCACTTCTCAAGAAAACAGTGCTGAGCCAAAAAATTGAGGATTTTTCATGTCCATCGAGTTGGTCCAGTATATCATCTTCCTGGCCCTGTTGTCTTCCTTCCAAATCATCACCAGATGCAAGAAGATGTTCTAGCTTCCGTAGCTTGGTGATTGTAGATGGCAATCTAACTATTTTGGTACCTCTACCATCCAGAGTTTGGAGATGTCTCAGATTTCCCAAAGAACTAGGGAGGCAGAAGATATTGCGACATCCTCGTAAAGAAAGGTACCTCAGGTGAAGGAGCTGCCCAATTTGATGAAGATGATGATCTCTTAATCCTAATGTATCCCCCAAATCGAGGACTCTGAGAAACCTCATCTTATCCGAAATAAAAAATGATTTCCAGGCTCCAAACACGGTCAATGACCGTACATGCGACAAGTCTAGCATGCTCAGTACATCTTTATCTCTTTTCCAGTTCCTGCCTATGGCAAGATGACGTATTGTACCTTGTGCATTGCTCAAACAACACCCTTCCTCTAGAGTAAAAGCAAGGTTTTCCTCCCTTGCCTTTAGTATGCATATTTCCCGGATAAGGTCATGAAGCTGACAAGAATCAAATACCCCACCATACTGAATTCCCCCTTCCCAATGCAAAATCATGCTCCTCTCAAACAGCTCATCAAAATACTTCTCACCAACTTCCTGTGCAGTCATGCCATGCATTTCCCTACAGTAACCCTCAGCAATCCATCTCCTTATCAAACGTTTCCGCTTAATTCTGTAATCTTCTGGAAATATGGACATGTACAAGAACACGGACTTGAGATGGTATGGTAAACCGTCATAGCTCCTCATAAGAACTGTCTTTATACTCCTAAGTTCCGGATTGATGTCCAGTTCAGCCCTAATGTGATCATTCACCTTTCTCCATTCAGTGGCAGTTTTAGGCTTAGTAGCTAGGAATCCACCTATAGTAGATATCGCAAGGGGAAGTCCATGACACTTCTTAACAATTAGTGCTGCTTGATCCAGCATATCAGGGCCTAAATGGTACTTTTCAATGCCGTCTTTAAACACCTGCAACAAATATAATGAAGCTTAAATACTTGAAATGAAAAATTAGTTATTGTTAACTGAAAGTAGAAACATCGTTGTATTGTTTGACCAGTAAATTGTTCTATGATATCAAAATCTGAATTCTAGATTTTATAATCACGAAAATCAAACAAACTTTTAGATCAATAAAAAAACCCTAATAAAATTGTTGTAACCTACAAAGTTGTAGATTGGCACAAAGCTCTACAATTATTTATGAATTGTTTTGTCACAACTATTTATAGAAGTGCGACTCTCGAAACTGCAGCTTTTGAAAATCAATATTGAGAAGCGTGATTCCTTGGACGCATTGTTGATTTATAGAGGTGGTAGAAAAAAGTGACATCTCTGTAAACCCATGTAAGAAAAGGTCTCCAGGAATTATTTTTGCGGTGGTGTCTTTACCGAATGTGAGTTCCAAGCGTTGAGTACCATGGTATAAGTGGTTTAAGTGGCCATACACTATTTGTGCCGTGGCATGAGGCATTGATAGCCGCAGGAGCATCACAGTACGTAGGACACAGAGTACCAAGGCAAGCTAGCTGGTGACGTAACTGGCTCGCAATATTTATTTAATATATCTATATCTATATATATATCTATATCTATATCTATATCTATATCTATATCTGTATCTATATCTATATTTTATAATCGTAAACCTCATTAGCTCTGTCTATCTCAACATACAAGTCATCCACATCGGTAATGCACTATGACATGCAAATAAAATCCTCTAGCACATACAATTGTAATGTCCACGTCAGCAAGACACACACAAGCACATTTTGTCATCCATAATAACATATCATGCAATCCACTAATATGTAATTCCTGCAGCAACACATGAGGTATGCTTCTAGTAATCTGTAATCAACATTGATAATAATAACTATTACATTTATTTTGTTATAAAAAATGCACACATGCCATTGCGAAAAAACAATATAAAGTAAGCTCTAATTTGAAACATTCTAGTATTTTCTTGTCAAATCTGTTTTAGAGAGTAGCTAAATCAATAAATTTGACTACTCTTTTTGGCTAATCTCTCGGATTTGGATGCACTAGATAAACTTTAGTCGGCTAAATTTTGCTGCTAGGCATCCAAGCAGCCCAGCTAAAAGATTAGATAAAGTTTAGCTCACTTTAGCTATTTCAACTCAGCTAAAGCCAGATAAAATTTGGCGAAGTCTATTAGCTGGAGCATCCAAACTACCCTAGATAAAGTTTACATGGGAAATTTTTAGCTAGCTAAAGTTTAACTTTGAAATTTTAGCTCACTAAATTTTAGTTGGGTGCATCGAAACATGCAAATGAAGAAAATGTAGAACTAATTTGATCAAATTTGATTGTCATTCATTTTTTTTGTCACGATACATGGTGTACAAAAAGTTTAATGTAATTTAGGCTAGGATTTCAACAATCAATATGTAGATACATAGAGATGTGATGCAAAGGGGAAATATGAAATTAGATGGCGAACTATATATAGTATTTAGTAAATTGAGTACGGAACACCAAATGGATGTGTATGAATATCAATAGAACAATGAGTATTTGCATTGGAGACTGCAAAACCCTATACTCGCTAGTAGACAGATGGGTTTCAATCCCGATTGGATTACAAATCCAGAACTAAAAGTTCCAGCCTCTAGTTCCGGGTCACGAACAACATGACTAAATCCCATTCTTCAGACAAGAAAAAAATTATTTAAACCCCAAAAGTATCTCTTGCAATGTGTGAGATTTGAACCCAAGACCTCTTGAACGCCTCATATATAGCTTGCTTACCATCTCAACTGCACAACACACATGATATAGTCTTGGGTGCACTACTTTTGATATCACTTGTGAGGGATCTTTAGTTCTAGATGTGAGACCTTTAGAACGTGTTGGTGACATTATTAACTAGTATTGAAGGGTTAAGCTTCTTTATTAGTTCAGGTTGGTAACACCAACCAGGACTAATGTAGACCCTATAGTTCGGGTTGGTAACACCAACCAGGATTAAAAGTCCTCTGATGTACATGGAACTTGGACCTAAGACTAATGCTCACATTAGTCCCGTGTTCAATTCTAGTCGAGATTAATGTGCTGAACTTAAAGTCCTTTTTGTATGAGTGACTACTAAATAGAGAGAATAGCCTTTGTCTTACAGAAGCCACAATCCATTTGGGTGGTTGGCTTGTGATGGTTAATTCGGGTTAATTTAGTTCAGTCTTACAAAGGCTTGAAACTCACTACACAATGGACTGAGAGAAGACTGAAGTTTTAGAGGATAATGTTGTCATTGGATGGTTGGATTGTGATGGTCAATTCTGGTTAATTCAGTTTAGTCAATCTTTCATATGTTTATGCACTCCTTTTTTGAGGTCCCAACGAGGGGTACCGAAGAAAATTGAACATTATAGTTAAAGATTCTTTTCGAATTATGGTCAACAAAAAATAATGCTTGGCAATGAGAAGCTATAGTAACAACTACTATTGGCACTAAACCTCTTAATGTATCTTTTTGAAACGCATTAGTAGACAAATAAGTCGCTATGGTGGCAAAATTTGATAGCATGAGTAACTAAAATTGTTCTACATGTACAAATAGACATCTTTTTTTGTTTGCCAAACAAAAATGGTTTTTTATTCATGGAAAATTCAGTGTCTAAATGTATTAAAAACATAGGCACAAACATTTCCCACAAAGTTTGGTAGCCCAATATACTACCCAAAATTTTATAAAAAATTGTGGTTTATAAAGAGGGAGGTTATTCTAACAAAAGATAATTTAAATAGAAAACCTAGCGGCAGCAAGGTGCATGTTCTGTTACAAGAACAAAACATGGCCTGTTTTTTGATTGCATTACGTAAAATCCTTTTGGGGGTTTGCTAACTTGGTTTTGAGGTCTACAATATCAGAGAGATATTCATGACCTCTACCATAGCTGGCGCAAACAGAGGATGACTTGAAAAAAGCTTTGTTGTTGATAGAAGGTGTTACTTTTTTGTTGGATAATATGGGTAAATAGGAAATGTAGTTTTCGAGAAATGCGGACCCAAAACATTTTATAGTTTCTATTCAGAATATCAAATTGATTATGTCAATGGGAACGCTGAAGCCTTCAAGGCGTGCATCATCCAAGTGATGCAATTTTTTTAATCGAATGTTCAAATAATGCTAGAACTGAGTTTTCAGTTCAATTCTTTTGTTACCAGTTATGCTGGTCTGATTATCTTGGGCTACAAGCGATGAAGCCAGGGTTATTTCATTTATCTAAAAAATTAGTTGCCTAAAGCTAGTTACACTATAGTTACAGACACTTCGCTTGAAAAAAATGAGAGTTAACTAGAGCAAAATTTAAGTAATTCACTGGTGTAGAAAAAATTTAACTGGCGGCACGTTTCATTTTTTTATTTGTGTTTGTCGCAACTGCAAATGTGAAAGGTCAATAAAGATCAACAAACTTCACTGGTGTCACATAAGAACTGCCTATGTAAATATTGACACTAGCAGTTTTCTTAAGGAAGCCATCATTGTGAATTGATTTACACTAATAGTTTTCTTTAGGATGCTGGCAGTGTAAATGGTTTTCTAGAAATTGCAAATCGGCTCACAAAAATTGAATCTGGGCAGGCCCCACCTAAACTATGTAGTCACACGAGATTTTTCACATTTCTTTCTATTTTCGCACAAAATATACATGCAGTTTGTAGGAATCAAACTCAGAACCTCGTGCTTTGTGCATTACTGTTGTTTCAGCCCTTTGGGGTTGCACCCCCTGAAGGACCAAAACAGGAGATAATGGAAACGCAGAACTACAAAACGAAACGAACAACACGAACCTTATATTCCTTGTGCTCCGGCTAAAACGCACGGAGTCCAGAAGTCCCCTACAACATCCCCTGAGGGGTCTATTTATAGGAAGTCGTGTTGCATTTTGTACAAGAATGCCCCTGGCAACCCTAATTTCAACGTACAGGAGCAGCCGACACGGGGCAGACAAGTAAATGGCCCAAGGGCCCACGCTTGCCGGTTAACAACCGACCAGGACACATTCGGGCTCTCCTTTCTGCCTGGCCGCCAAATGCGTCCAGGCTCGCGCCGAATGCGCGTCTCCCCGCGCTATCGGGGCTTTCCGTCCCGGGGCCTGATGTCGCACCGAATGCGCGCCTGCTCGCGCTATCGGGGTTTTCTCCTGGCGTCCGTCGACGCCGAATGCGCGTTATCCCGCGCCATCGGGGCCCTCCATCCCGGGCCTCGATGTCGCACCGACGCGCGCGCCCGCGCTTATCGGGGTTTTCCCCGGCGCCGTCGACGCCGAATGCGCGTCTTCCCGCGCTATCGGGGCCTTCCGTCCCGGGCCTCGTGTCGCACCGAATGCGCGCCGCCGCGCTATCGGGGTTTTCTCCTGTACCTGCGCACACCAAACACATGAGGCGCACACGATTAGGGGGGACGGGGTGGCCAATTCCACTCCTGCCCCCAACAGTAGCCCTCCGGTCTTGCCCGGAATGGGCGGCCCCTTCCGGGCAAGGCCGCCAAAACGCTGACACGCCGAATGTGTTTTTGCCGAAAGTGCAATGCGGCCGAAAAGACGCTAGCTCGCCGAGTATGACCGTGCCGAATGTGCCAGCGCCGCCCCCAGGATGAGGAGACTTTTTTTTTTGCCTCGATTTGCGCGAAACGACGCCTCGATTCGCGTGAAACGACGCGTCGCCCCCCCACGGCCGCCCCCGCCTATAAAAGGCAAAGACGCGGGAGGGGGCGGGCACTTTGCCCCCGCGCTCGACGCCGACGCATTCGAGGAACGCTTTCGGTCTCCGCATCCGGGAACTTCCTCCAAATTCGGTAAGGTGTAAATATGCGCTTTCTTTTTCGTTGGTTAGGTTTCCGGGGTTGGGTTTGGGGGCTTTGGGAAAGGTGAGCGAGTTGCTTTTGGCTCTATTGAACGCATTCTCGTTTTTCTTCATAGCTCGGAAGCCCGGGCACCCATTCGGAGCAAACGCCTATGTCCGAAAGCTCCTCATCCGGGGATTCGGTTGGAGCGGCCCACGACACCGCATCCGGGCTTTCTTCCTTTTGCGCCGAACTTGCTGCCCAACTCGCACAATCCGGGCCGAAAATATGTCGCATGACTCGGGGTCACTTGGGAGAACCCGAACTTGTAAAACCTATTCGCGCTATAGCACCCGCAATATCGGCGCCCGTGGTCGATTTACCTCCCGGAGAAACCGGCAAAGGGTCGGGGAGCGCTGGAATGGCATATGAAGAAGATGCCGAATCTGCAGACTATAATGGGGCCGAAGGAGCGCAGCCGCCGCGTGCCCGGATGGGGTGAAGGAGTCGAATCGGCCTGCCCCGAGAAGCCGCCGGTCGGGATTGAAGGGCACACCGGCATTATTTGCCGATCCAAGATTGACGAGGAGCGATCGGACTCATACCGCCGCAACGGGCTTCTCGCCGCATTCGAGCGCGAAAGGAGCCGGGCGCGGGGATGAAGTGATCCCGAATCCGGAACCGTACGAGGCGGTCGTGTTCCGCGACTTCTTTATAGCCGGATTGAGATTTCCATTGGTTCCGTTTTTCGGGGCCGTTCTGCGAAAATTCCGTCTGCAGATCCACCACCTCACACCGAATGCGATCGCTCGGCTCAGCATATATGCCATGGCCATGAAGATGATGGGCCACGAGCCGAGTGTAGCCCATTTCGTGAAGTACCACTGCACCCACTTCCACTCGAAAGTGGGGAAGGTCGATGGGCGGCCCAATATTCGCGCCGAATATGGGTCTTACAACTTCGTGCCGGCTCCAGGGCAGGAGCGGAACTGTCTGGTGCCCACCTTTAAAGAAAAATGGGAGGACTGGAACAAGTACTGGTTCTACATTCGCGTTGCCTCGGACGAAGAGGTGGAAGCTGCTCAGAGGGTTAGGCGCCGCCGGGCAAACCCCTTGGTGTCTTTGATGACCGTGATGATTGGAGAGAAACATCCACCTCACGACGATTTCGGTCCACCGACCACGCCGCGCGGAAGCGTATGCTTTGACCGCCAGCCGGCAGATCAGCCGAGACCCGGCAAAGAGATGATTGCTATGGACGAGTGGCCCTTATGTGATTTGGTGAAGTTCGAGCCTATTCGGGACATAAACGGCTATCGTGGTCCCGACTTCCTTCTGGAGCGCCCTGCTCATTTTGACTCTGATGCTGCGTACTTGGCTGCGCTGGAGAAAAAGGCTACCCGATTGTGCGGGCCATACGGAGAAAGGGAGCACAAGAAAAAGATGGTCCAGCTTGGCAACTCCCCTAGGAAAAACCGTGCCTTGGATTGCATGGGTATCCCTTATTCGGAGAGGCCTCCACCGGCTCCTAAAGCGTCCAAGGCCAAGGCCGGTGACGGCGCTTAACGAGCCGGAGGCCAGGTGCGCCTAGCGGCTCGCCGGGTGCCCCTAGGCCGGTACCTATTCGGCGCGCTCCTCCTTCCGCGCCGATTCGAGCAACTACAACGGCTGCAGCCGAGAAAAGAAAGCGCGCGCAGCAAAGCCGAGAGCGCCCGGAACCAGAGGCCCGCGACGTTCGTGTATGCCGTGAAATGGCTGGACGGTTGTGGACTAAGCCTCTAAAACGCAAAGGCTAAGTTCTCATTGGATTTCCCGGGGTCCCGGAACCGCCGCATGCCGAAATGGTAGAGCGAGAGATGCTTTGCGCATTAGGGCATAGCTGTTGTATTCATATTTCGGGTGATGTAAACCGATCCGACGGTTTCGCTTATGCTTTGCGACGATACCGGCGGGCCGAGCTCGATGGCCGGGACACGGAAGAAAATTTCGACCCATGCCGCCTACCACCGAAAGCGCACCCAACGCCGAGCTCCCCGGGTGTCGCTTAAAAGGCCGGGCAGACGCCCGGGGTGCTTTCGCGATGACGAAAAGGCCTAGGGCTTCGGGTGCTCCCGCAGCCGCCGCGGCCCCGCTTCTATGCCGCCGCTTCCGCGGAAGTTTCCCGATCGCGACCGTAACCCGAATCTGGCCAGAGAACCGGTAAGTCCCGATTCCACCGCGAGCTCGGTCCGCATGACCCCGAAACCGCAGCGTGTGTTCTGTTTGGGCACGGCAAGCTCTCCTTAGAGCGAGCCCCGCACGAATGCGACCACATGCGCGTGTATTCGGGGTGCTCATCTCCCGAAGACACGAGCCCGCACCGTGAACGGACTTACCAACTTGCTCGTGCTCTAGGGGCGGCTTCGGACGCCCGCTTAATCGCGGGGTGGACTGCCGCGCAAGCGGCGTGCCGCCGGCGTCGCGGGTGTCGCTTTCGCGGACCAAGCAGCACCTCCTTTAGTGCCACCACCACCGAAAGGGATCTGGCCAAGGTGGATCGCCTGGAGCTCCTCTCGGCCATCAACTTCCACGCAATTTCTGTAAGTTGTCGACCCCGAATGGCCTAAGTCTTTTCCTATTCGGGTTGTTTACATTCTCACTCCTTTTTCTTGCGCAGCAATCTGTTATAAGTGCTGCGCGCCGCCAAGCGGATTGCGCCGGCCGCTTTCGTTGAGTCTAAACTCACCGAAAGTGAGGCCGAGGTGCGCAGGCTGAAGGAGGAGCTGGCGCAAGCGCGCACCGAACTTGATAGGGAGAAAGCTGCGCGCGAGGAGGCCGAAGCGGACGCCCGGACCGCCAGACCGAAAGGAACACCTGAACCGCGGCTGGCTGTCCGCCCGTCGCCGCCAACGCTTGATGAACTCAACCAGGCCGCTACTATCTTCGCGCGCCCGGTGGCCGGAGTTGGCGAGGAGGTGGTGGTGCCCGCTGGGAGGACACCTCGGTGTTCGATTTCACCCGGTTCCTCCGGACCGGGCTCGCCGCCTTGAGGGCCAAATGGAGCTCGGACGCCGCTGGGCTGCCCTTGAAACCACCCGTGCGCTGTGCAAGGCGCTGAAGGACGCGGGCTGTCCACACGCGGCAGCGCTTCCGGCCCCCGATGACGCGGACCGCTTCTGGGTCCCGATGGGGACGCGCACGAGGCCGCCGTGAAGTTCTTCAGCGGCTTCTGGAACGGTGGCGGTCGCAATCTCAGCTTGCTGAGAGTGGCACTGAGCGTGGCGGAGGTAAAAGTTGCCGAATGGCGCTTGTCGTTTTTTAATGGGTCCGGTTGGGAATCTTTTGGCTGACTTGATCATTTTCGTGTTTCCTACTTTTAGGGAGATGAGGCGGAAGAAGCCATTATCCGTGACCGGGTCATGGCCTACATTCGGGATAGGGACGAGCGCGAGGCGGCTGCAGCGGGCAACACGCCGTCTTCCAACACGCTGCGGTCGCCGGAGATGGCCCTTGCACCCGAAGGTACCGCACAAGGCGAACATTCGGGTGCCGTGAACCCTTCCGCGGCGGCGTCCACCGAAGCTGGCGCGCCCCGTCCCCAATCTCCTGCAGCCGAAACTGCCGCCGACTCTTAATCTCTCTCTTCTTTATAAAAACTTAGCTTTGCTGTATTTGGCCCTGCGTGGCCGTGTATGTGGCCCTGCGTGGCCAGGGTTCCGGGAACCCTTGAACAGTTTAAGTCCTTTTGGTGGCTTATTGCCATATGCGACAGTTATTTTAGTATTTGGTTGCTTTTCTACATATTCGCGTTGTCGTTTCTACCGGAGTGATGTTGAGTTGCCCTTGCGAAAGTGGCTGGAAAAAGGCGCATTCGACCAAAGAGGTTTTAGTACTCTTCTAGAGTTCACTTAGCTTTAGGACCCCGCCCCCCAAATTAGAGCGGCGGAGTGCGTATTCGGGGGAATTTTTGCTAAGTCCCCCGAACTTGAGGAGTTTTAGGGCGCATTCGTAGAATTTTTGAGTGTCTTACGGCGCCGCCCCCGAATCCGAGCGCGGGGTGGCGCATTCGAGATTTTTTTAGGTTAAGCCCTCCGGCGTTGCATGGAGACTTAGAGCGCCGCCCCGAATTTGAGCGGTGGAGGGCGCATTCGGGAGTTTTTTAGGTTAAGCCCTCCAAATTTGCATGGAGACTTAGAGCGCCGCCCCCGAATTTGAGCGGTGGAGGGCGCATTCGGGAGTTTTTTAGGTTAAGCCCTCCAAATAGTTTGTTTTCTCATAGGGTTTGTCATGGTTGTTACAAAGTGCATATGCGCTCGCACGGCCACCGAATGGAACTCGTATGGCCCTATTGGCTGAAACCGGATGAGTCCTATCTCGAAGTGGTAAGACTCGGCTTTCCATACCCAAATGGGCGCGCCGTGCCCTTCCTCGTTTATGAACGGGTAGGGCACTAAACCTCGTCCGTTGACTAGATCCCGTGCCTTATGTTTGCCCCACACTTTCGTGGGCCGGAATCCCGAATATGGACTAGTCGCCGTGCGGAGCCGGAACTTCCAAATCATTCTTGGGAAAAGGGAGGCGCGCGATTCTCGCGCATCTCTCGCTATTGCGCGCTTGCTGCTTTTGCTTAGGCGCCTATTTGATCCCGGGCTGCACCTAACCGCTCCACGCTCACAACCGAAATGGGAGGACTAGTACCGACTCCCCTCCCCGACTCCTCCCGAGTTGAACTCCGGCGTGCCTATTTGCTCGCGCTCACAACTGAAACGGGAAGACGAGTGCTGGCTCCTTTCCTGACTCCTCTCATTCCTACTAACCTTAGTTTTGGAGCGGGATGAGTTTGTTTTGACCGACATGGCTTTGCCTAATGGGGGATGTTCTGTATATATAATACCTCTTGGGTCAAAGTGCCGTGAAACACCTTTTTATGCCATAACGTCGCCGTATATTTGTTAGGTGAGTCATAAATGTCTTAGAGGCTGAGTGGCCTGATTATATAATCTGGTCCAAACTTTTGGTTTTTGTCATGGCTGCAAAGACCCCGATTTTTGCTTTACCAACCGCATACCCTGCTTGTGTCGTGCTGGAATGGGAGGTTTTGGGATTTGCGGTGTCATCAGGCCAAATGCTGCATTCGCTACCCAGCCCTCACTAACCATATCGGGCGTAGCCTTTTGGCCCTTTTGCTTGTAATGTACGACACATTCGGGTGATGTTCGCCCGACCATGGTGCAGTACAGCGCTCCTTTCCAGAGTCCGAGGAGCTCTAGTCGCGCGCATTCTCGAGGCGTTGCTCGATATAGAGGGTATGTTGCTCTTGATTGTGAGGTTAAACGCCACAAGCACTTATGGTGTAATTACAGCATCAGAATATGATGAATAAGAAGTTTGATCTTGCGGGTGAAAATGATTGTTTGCGATTTTGCGTTATCGCAACCTTCGGGTCTTTTTCTCCGAGGCTCGTTTCACCTAAGGCGTTGTTTGCACGCATTCGGCTTCTTGCCGATTTCGCGATACTTCGCGTTTTTGCCGAAGTTCGCCTCCGCCGCTTTGTTTCGCGCATTTGGGTTGTTTGGTGCATTCGTGATGCTTCAGCGTTTTGCTTTGAGTTTACTAGCCGTTTTTGGCTTTTGGTTGCTTGCAACCTCGACAAAAACTTCTCCGAATAGGGCCGTGACACATATGGCACCGACTTTTCGGATCGGAGAAGACGTTACGCATCCACACTTTAGGGGAAACGTGAATTGAAAAGTGTTAAACAGGGGTACATAGGGACGCCTCATTAAAAAACCTCACACCTCCGAAAAGGCTTCCCCGCGAGGAAAAAGAGCGCGCCCCCGAATTGTGTTCCGTAGAATTAAGAAAAGAAAATTACAACCCCCGTGGGGCAATTTCATGGGTAAAAGCGGCGTAGGTTGTCGGCGTTCCTGTGTGGCTGGACTCGTGCCGTCCTCCTTCACCGTGTAGACTCCTTCTTTTACCATTCTCGCGACGATGTACGGCCCGTACCACGGCGATTGCAATTTGCCTTGCTTGTCGGGTTGCCGAATAAGGACCATATCTCCCGGGTTGATAACCTTGCCTCGACTTTTTTATCTCTCCAAGTCTTTGTTTCCTGATGGTATCTGTCGAGGTTTTCCGCCGCCTGTAGCCTTAGCGAGTCAGCCGTTTCGAGCTGAGTGTATCGTTGTTCTGGGGTAGTGGCCATGATCTCAGTTCGAAAAGATCCCAGCCGAACCTCTTCTGGGGTAACGGCTTCTTCCCCGAAGAGAAGTCTGAAAGGCGTGAAACCGGTTGCGCGCGACTTGGATATATTGTGCCCCCAAACCGTAGCTGTTAACTCTTGAGCCCATCTACCTTTCTTCTCGGTGTTTTCGAGGGTCTTTGATATGGTAGTGAAAATGTCACCGTTGACCCGTTCCACCGCACCATTCGATTCTGGGTGATTTACTGAAGCAAACGTCGCTTTGATCCCCAGTCTTCGCGAAAGTTCTCGAACTTGGTGCCGTCAAACCGCTTCCCGTCCACTGTTATGTAGGATGGTACCCCGAATCTGCATGATTCTCTCGCCACACAAAGTTGACTAAGGTGCCGATGATATTGTCGCCAACGCCTTAGCTTCAACCCATTTGGTGAAGTATTCCAAAGGCCACGGCAGGTGAATTTCAGATTTCCCGGCGCCGGCGGAAGCGGTCCGACTATGTCGATGCCCCATCTCTGCAGCGGCCAAGTTGGGCATATCGGGGAGGTTAGATTTGCCGGGGCCCTCTGGTATTTTGCGAACTTCTGGCAGCCCTGGCACGATTTCACCAATCGCTTGGCGTCCTCGATAGCGGTTGGCCAATAAAAGCCTTGTCTCATTGCCCCGTGAGCGATTTCATGCGGGCCTCTATGGGCCCCGCAAGTTCCCGAATGTATGTCGTGCAAAAGCCGGACCCCCTCGTTCCGGGCCGATGCACTTCGCAGTGGCGCTACGACTCCCTCCTTGTACAGATTCTCTCCGATTATGGAGTATTGCTTGGTTCTCGACTCCATCCTTTGCCGCCGCTTCCCCGTCTCCGGCTCATAAGTTCCGTAAATGAATGCCCATATCGGTGCTCTCCAGTCGTCACTCGCGATAGCGTGAATTACCGCCGGTCGCTCCTCCTCCATCCGCACCGCCGCGGCCGTCAAGACTTGGTAGAAAACATCGGCGGGCAAGGGAGTGTTCTGGCCGGCTTTTGCCGAATCCGCCTCTGTGTTGTCCGCCCTTGGAATGTATTGCGTGAGTGAAACCAAGGAAGTATTTCTCCATTCGCGGACGGCCTCCGGATACCCGGCCGAGCCGGTTCCTTTGCTTGTGTATTCCTTTCGGATGTGCCCCACAATTACTTGCGAATCGACTTGATGACGCATCTCGCGGATTCCTAACGCTCGGAGTTTCCCGAGACCCAGAACCGCCTCGTATTCGGGCCGTGTTGTTGGTGGTGCGATATTGTAATCTTGCAGCGTATCGCAGCTTTGGGCCGGCTGGAGGTGTCAATACCGCGGATATGCCCGCTCCAGCTGAACACCAGGCTCCATCCGCGTGCACTGTCCATTCTGGTTCCTCGAAGCTGAGAGCAGTGTTATCCCCACAAGGGGTCCATTCTGCGATGAAGTCCGCTATGACCTGCGATTTGATGGCCGATCTGTGCTCGAAGTCAATGACATATTCATTCAGCTCAGAAGCCCACTTGCCTATCCGCCCTACCGCCTCGCGTTTCGAACAGGCGTCTAGGGGCCGAGCGCATACAAGACCCGAATGTGGTGAGCCCGAAAATAGTGCTTGAGCTTCCGCGACGCCATGACCACCGCATACGCGATTTTCTCCAAACTCGGAATAGTTTGCCTTCGCCGATGTCAAAGCTTCGATACAAAGTAGATTGGGAACTGCGTAACTTCCCCTCGTTCTCTTTTTCTTCCACCAGACCGCGCCACCGGGCCGGGGATGCTGCTACATATAGTAGCAAGATCGCATCCGGCGATGGGCTCGATAATGTCGTGGCCTTTGACGTAGGGTTTTAGGTCATCGAATGCGCGTTGCCGATCCGGGCCCCATCCGAAACCTTCGAATTTTTTAGGATGCGGAAAAACGGAAGTCCCCGTTCCGCGCTCGGATATGAACCTCCCTAGAGCGGCGATCCCGCCAGTGAGCTTCGCACCTGCTTCTTAGTCTCGGGCGGTCTCATGTTTACAATAGCGGCAATCTTGTCCGGGTTAGCTTCTATGCCTCCGGCGATACCGACATCCCAACATCTTGCCCTTGCTAACCCCGAATATGCATTTTTCCGGGTTTAGCTTCGTGCCGCTTGCTCGAAGGTTCACAAAAGTTTCCTTTAGATCCTCGATGTGTGTGCTTTTTTTATCGCTCTTCACCACTATATCGTCCACGTATGCGACTAGGTTTTTCCTCTTTTTCTGCTCCCTAAAGACCTCGTCTGTCATACGGGAGAAAGTAGGGCCTGCATTGCGCAGTCCCTCGGGCATGCGCTTGTAGCAAAAGGTCCCCCCGGGAGTGATAAAACTTGTTTTCTCTTGATGCTCTTCATTCAGCCATATCTGATGGTACCCCGAGAAACAATCCAGTAAACTTAACAGCTCGCAACCCGATGCGATATCGACTAGCTTGTCGATCCGCGGCAATGGGTATGGGTCTTTGGGGCAATGTTTGTTTAGATCTGTGAAATCCACGCACATGCGCCATTTGCCGCTTTTCTTCTTGACCATTACCACATTGGCTAGCCATTCCGGATACCGCACAGTGCGATCACATCTCGGTCCAAAAGCCTTTGCACTTCTGCGGGCCGCCGCGTCTCGCTCTTTCGGATGACATCTTCCTCAACTTTTGCTTCCTTGGCTTTGCTGTTCGCTAACGTTGAGACCGTGCCGTGCCAATCCCCCCGTCAACCCCCTTGAGGTCTTTAGTGGTCCACGCGAATACGTCCTTGTTCTCAGCCAGAAATGCTAGCAGCTCCGTAGCGTCCTGTTCCGACAGACTTGCCCCGATATGCACGCACTGATCCGGGCGGTTCGCCGATAAAGGCACTCTTCTCGTGCCCTCGTCTGGCTCTGCTCTCCGCTCTTTCCGCTCTGGGGCTTCATTAACGTCCTCTTTCCTTGCCGGCTTTTTTACCTCGTGCACCATGCTGTATCCCGGTATAGGTTTGCCATCTATCTTTCTGGCTGCGATCTGATCGCCATGCACCGTGATTACCCCGAATGGGGAGGGCAGCTTCATGCACAGGTAGCTCTGCTTGATTATGATGTCAAATTTGTTTATGATTCCTCTTCCGAAGATTGCCGTATATGTGTATTCCATTTGTACCACATCGAACGATATCTCTTCCGCCCGCACTTTCTCTCCTTCGCTAAACGCTACAGTGAGTGTCTTCTTCCCAAGTGCATCTATTTTCTTTCCACCAAAACCGAATAGGGCATTGCCCGCCTGATCGAGCGATCGCCTGTCGAGCTTCATGCTGTCGTACGCTTTGGTGAACAAGATGTCCGCCGAACTCCCGTTGTCAATCAGAATGTTGTGCAAAGTGTAGCCGGCTACGAAAGCAGTTGCAACGAAAGCGTCATAGTGCGGGTAATCCCGGACCTGATTATCTTCTTCAGTGAAGGTGATGGGCTGAAGCTTCCACGCGGCCCGATTCGCCGGAGCGGCTGATGATACTGCCAACACGCGCCTCTGATATTCTCTTCGCGTTCTCTTGCTGTCGTGCTCTATATTGGAACCTCCAATGATGGCGTATATGTGCCCGTTGGATGGCATCACATTCACGGGTGCTACAGTGTGTACGATCTGCAACTCCTTGGAAGTTTCTTGCTTTGCTGCCTGTTGCTGCTGCTGTCTATTCTCGGTAGGCGCTGAGGAAGAAGCCACAGCCGATACTGGCATCGGATGCGCAATCATCGGCTGGTGGTATTGTTGGTACTGCATACTCGGCGACCCACCCCAATGTGCATGGACATGTGGGGTGAAGTACGGATTCCCCGGCTGCCCAGCTTGAAAAGCAGCCGTTTGATGGGGGAAAGCGTAGTGTTGTGACGGTGCCGTGTGGAATACGTGCTTTGTGGGTTCGGATTTCCCTATAGCGTCATCTCTTTCCTTCTGCTCTTTGGCCTGCTGTGTGTATTTGCAGTCTCTGGTGAAATGTCCCTTGTTTTCGCCACACACGCAACAATATGGCGTTTTCGGGGCGCCGCCGTTGCGCCCTCGACCTCGTCCGCCTCGTTAGCACGGCCCCCCGGCCCGCTCGTCCTCCCCGGGTTTCATGAAACCGGGCGTCGTTTTGCTTCGGGGTGCAGGGTTGGATGACTCCTCCCGAAGGTTGTTGACATAACCTTGATTCTCGTCCCCACTTCGCCGATTCCCGCTTCGGGGTGTTTTGCTTGAGGCTGTTTCTTGATACCTTGCGCTTCGCAGTCTTCCTCCGAAATGGCGAATTTTCTCATCTCATCGAACAACCGCTTTACAGCTTTGGGTACCTCCCCGGTCAAGACTTCGCGGCGCACGGCCCAATTTTGAGGCCTCCGATTGCCGAAGCGATGACCGTTTCGCCGGACACATTCGGGACTTGTGCCCGCATCTCGGATGATGCGTTCCAGTACTTGGCCATTGGCTCGTCATCCGGTTGATACAAAGTGAGCAGATCCATAATGGTTTTCTTGTCGGTTTGGAGCCCCCGAAATGTTGCCGCCAGCTCCTCTTTCGCCCGCTCCATGACCGAATGGATAAAGGACGCAAGGACATGTACCAATCATGTGCCACATCTTGCATTGCCGTAATCAAAGTCTTGGCCGCAAGGATTCGTTGCCTCCGCGCTGAATATATTGCAGCTTCGTAACTTGATATGAACCTTCTGGGATTGGATTTACCATTAAAGTGCGGGATTTTGGGCTTGTACCCCGGCGGCCATGGGTATTTTTGCAGCTCAGGGGACAGAGGGGACGCCATGTCAACCATATCCGGGGTCCCCTTGCACGATCCCGAACCCAGATATCTGACCTCGCTCTCGCCGGTTCTGCTCCAAGTGCCCGAATCTCCCGCCGTAACCTTCGGGCTTTCTTGCTGCGTGATCGACCGCTACCTGGGTCGCTGTTATCCTGTTTCTTGCTTCGATATCTCCTTGCAACTGATCACGGTATGCCTTTAGCTCTTCGATTCTGGTCGTGTGCTCATCCAGCAGCTTCAACAGCTTGGAGTTCTGCAGCATCAGTGCATCCACCGCATTCGGGGCTGCTGGGTCCGGGTCAGCTTCCGCGTCTTCCGCCGCCCCCTCGTCGACTACAGCTTCCACATTGGGTGGGATCGGCGTTCCGTCAGCTGCTCTGACGGCATTTTCTTCGGCGACCGGATCCGGCTGCGGAGGCGTCGGATTCGGTGACGGAGGCGCCGCCCCTGATGCAGTGGCTTCGGGGAGTACCGGATCCGAGCCGGTTGCTGCTGAAGGAATGATTTCGTCGATGGTCGGCATTTGCTTTCTTGAACTTCTAGCTTTTCCCTTTGGTGGCATGACAAGCCCGGGCGACAACCACGGTGGGCGCCAATGTTGTTTCAGCCCTTTGGGGTTGCACCCCCTGAAGGACCAAAACAGGAGATAATGGAAACGCAGAACTACAAAACGAAACGAACAACATGAACCTTATATTCCTTGTGCTCCGGCTAAAACGCACGGAGTCCAGAAGTCCCCTACAACGTCCCCTGAGGGGTCGATTTATAGGAAGTCGTGTTGCATTTTGTACAAGAATGCCCCTGGCAACCCTAATTTCAACGTACAGGAGCAGCCGACACGGGGCAGACAAGTAAATGGCCCAAGGGCCCACGCTTGCCGGTTAACAACCGACCAGGACACATTCGGGCTCTCCTTTCTGCCTGGCCGCCAAATGCGTCTGTGCTCGCGCCGAATGCGCGTCTCCCCGCGCTTATCGGGGCTTTCCGTCCCGGGCTCGATGTCGCACCGACGCGCGCCGTCGCGCTTATCGGGGTTTTCCCCGGGCGCCCGTCGACGCCGACGCGCGTTATCCCGCGCCATCGGGGCCCTCCATCCCGGGGCCTGATGTCGCACCGACGCGCGCGCCCGCGCTATCGGGGTTTTCTCCTGGCGCCTGTCGACGCCGAATGCGCGTCTTCCCGCGCTATCGGGGCCTTCCGTCCCGGGGCTCGTGTCGCACCGAATGCGCGCCGTCGCGCTATCGGGGTTTTCTCCTGTACCTGCGCACACCAAACACATGAGGCGCACACGATTAGGGGGGACGGGGTGGCCAATTCCACTCCTGCCCCCAACAATTACTTTGCTTACCACTGCACCCCAAAGTCACTTGGACTTAACATCAGAAACATTCCTCTTGTATTAACTCTACCAAGTTTTGAAATAGAGACTTAAGTCCCTAAAAGAATCCACAACTTTGCTTTTAATCATTTTTCCATCGACGGTCATTTGTGAAATTCAAAGAAATATGAATTTCAGAGTCATTAATTTTCAAACCTAACTTTTGGCCCCAAAAGATTTTAAATGAAAAGGTAGTCAACTACAAAGTTATAGATCTTTTCATGTACTATATGTTTTGTTCAGATCATTTATCTATGAGATCATTTGGAAAATCCAAAAATATTAATTTCAAATTATTTGTAGTGGTGCTACATTAAAAAAAAACTAATGTAAATGCATCTTTACTAGCATTTTTCTTAAGTCTACCACCACTAAATAATTTATTTACACTGGCAGTTCTCCTAATGATGCTGCCCATGCAAACCTGATTTACACTGTTGATCGGTTAATAAAATCGTCATTGTAAATACATGATTTATCCTTTCGGTTGACTTAAGAAAAATGACAATAAAGGCGAATTTACACTAACAGTTTATAGCCATGTAACCAAAATTTCATTTCTAATGGTGCCTATACGTTATGAACCTTCATTGGAAAAACCACAAGCGCCAGCAAAATTCATTTTTGTACTAGTGATTAGTGAACTCTTAATGGAATAAAGAAACAAAAAGTATGTCTAGAAAGACTTAACAATACTAATGCAAATTACACTATGTCTCTGATGAACCAATAGCCAAAGCAAACTCATTGCAATTTGAATAAAACAATAACTATGATGTTAATCACTACCGGAGACACCCTCTTTGCTGAGTGCATAAGTCTTTGCTGAGTGTATTTGATTCCAGTAGTGGAAGGTGTCTCCTAATATATAAAACAAGAACTCATGTCCTTTTGGTTGACTTTAATTGGAGTGAAGAACCATTTCTTATGTCTAGGTGAATTTAAACTAGGAGATAGCTCCCAAATTTGTTTTGACCACGAACATATTCAACTAGGAAGATGTCCCCTGGCTAAAGGCTCAATATCTGAACCCATGCATTTCTGTTCAGCAGAAACATCCTATGCTAACGACTATTCTTGGAATTGTACCTCTTAATGTCTTTTCAAAAAGCATTAGTAGAAAAATAAGGTGTTGACACGGCAATACTTGGTACGGCGAGTAGCTAATACTGATCTACAAGTAGAAACAGTCACCATTTCTTGTTTGTTAAACAAAATGGCTCATTCACAATAAATTTTATATCTGGATCTATTATCGGCATAGGTATAAAGGTTCGCCATGAAGTTTGGCGCTGCTCAAGTTACTACTCTAAATTCAAGAAAAACATAGCACCTAAAAAGTGATGAAGGTTGTTTTAGCTACAAAAACTAGCAGCAGCAAAGGTGTATGTCGGATTACAAGAACGAAACAATCCATCACGCCTCTGGAGATATTCACAACCTTTATCATTGCTGTCACAAACAGAGAAGGCCTTCAATTAAAGCTTTGTTGTTGATAGGAGGGGTTACCATTTGTTGGACAATACGGGCAATAAGGAATGCAGTAATTTTTGAATGTGGACCAAAAAACATGTTGATTATGTCAATGTGCACATTTATAGTGTGCTGACACTGACAAGGTGCCCATCATCCAGCTTGCACTGTTTTTTTTTCTACCTTTGGATGGCCAAATATTACTAGAATTGAGTTTTGAGTAAAATTGTTTTGTTACTTTGTGTTGTAGTAAGTGGTCATATTCTCTTGGCAACAAGAGATAAAGACAGATTTATTTCATTTCAAGAAAAATCTATCATAAGGGGAAGCAAAGCTAGTTACACTATAGTTGTTGCTTCCACTTCAGTCTTAAGAAAATCAGAGTTGATTAGAGAAATTTTATGTAATCAGCAAACTATATTACATGAGTAAACAAGCAAATAGTTTGGTTAGAAAGACTATAAAATTCTAATGCAAATTATACTATGTCTGCGATGCACCAACAGCCAAAGAGGACACTTTTCGATTTGAATAATTGATATAAAAAAAGAGGTTCAAAAGTACCTTCTTCCTGAAGAGGGCAAGTGCCTCGTCTTCTTGGAGGACTTGGAGTTTGTGCACGTTCACGTGTGTTACGGAACAATGTATGGCAACAATATATTCTCTTGTGGTGACCATGATACGTTTAGCTTTGGCCAATTGGTGATGAATCAAGTTCCATTCCTCAGTGGATGATAGGTCATCGAGAACAATGAGACACTCATGATCTTCTAGAAGCTGCATTAACTTTTTTGTTAATTCATCCAATCTCATATTTGCTAGGTTTTTCCTTTCCTGTTTTGTTTGACTTGCAACAGCTGGATCGTCTGTCAGTAGTTGCAAAGCCAATGTTCTGATGAGCACTTCAGGGTTGAAAGGACGTAGAGCAGTGACCCAAGCACGCTTCCAGCCACTAAGTTGTTGGCTTCGGTAGATGCTTCGGACAAGAGTTGTTTTCCCCAGGCCTCCCATTCCCCACACAGATATAACTTTGCAGCCTTGCATGTCCATAGGTTGACCAATCAAATCAAGCACTATGGATTTCTCTGTCTTTCGCCCAACAAGCACATCATCATTCAGTGCCATTGTCTTATTGCGATCAAACTTCTTTCGAGCAGTTGAGTTAAAGAAATTATTTCCACCTGTACTCTCTGGTTCTTGATATTCTTCCTTTATCTCACTATATTCTTCTTCTATCTCATTATATTCTTCCTCTATCTCACTGCTAGTCGTTGCAGGATCACAGATGGGCTCTGACTCTGGTGAAGGAATAACCTGATGAATGCAGAAATTAATTTGTTTCAGAAAGTAATTAGCTTGCGGTCTATAGAATTTCACATTGAGCTGCCTGTCTTTCAGGTATTCACATTACACATTCAGGAAGAATATTATGTCCACAAAAGTATCTAATCTTAAATGTGCCCCCATAAAACAACCACAACAAATTGTTCAATGATAATAATAATAATGATAATAATAATAAGTAATGTCATTCGGAGGCCTATATGCGTACAATACATCTGAGGATACAATCATTTTTGTGCTTGTTAAATATTCGTTAAGCCAACCGGATCAGCTCTGTAGTATAAATCTAATAATAAATGTAGAATATAATAATAAAGTAACAATAAATGTATAATTTGTCAAACTTTACAAGGTAAATTTCAGATGACACAAAATATTTGAGGGTGAAATGCACGTCACGAATGAACCATGCATGCAAGAAAACATAATATGTGTGTCCACGATTTATTTGTAAAATGAATTTTCAGTAGAGCGGAAACCATTAACTAGGAGGAATCAAGTAAACAAGGAAAGAAATAAGCTCAAAAGAAATAACCCATAGTTCCTGTGTTACCTTGAGATTTTTATTGCTGTTCACATTTGATTTTCCCTCCTCTAAATCAGCAGCCTTGGCTTTGTTTGCTTCAAAATTTGATACACCAACAGTTTTGTTGCCCTCCTCTGAGTTCTACAGTCAGAAATGGAATCAAATAAAACAACAATTGAGTCGTACGTAAAAAGGAAGCAAAATAATAAGCGGAAGATGTCATTAGATGGAGAATTACCTTCTTATGGAACACATAAAGTGTTTGGTCATAGGGCAGCTGCTTGAGCTCGGACATTTGGTATGGTTGCTCTGTGCACAAACTTGCAACCTCAACTTGCTGAGTCGACACTATGACTCTGCTCTGTTTCTTGTTGTCAGGGAAGTACCTTCTGATGCAATGCCACTCTTCTACTGTCCGTAGGTCAGATATTACAACTAGGTAGCTATTGCTACTCAACTGAGCAGTAAGCGTATGCACTAAATCACTTTGATTCATATTCTCCATCTTCAGAAGAACCCTAGCCCCAACATTTGTTACTTCTTTCCCCCCTTGATCATGAAAATTTTCAAAGAACTGCCTTACCATGCTATGAATAAACTCTTTTGGATTGAAAGGGTGAATCAGCCTAACCCAAGCCCTGCATCCATACATTGAGGTTACCCTTGGATCATCATAAACCTCATGGATGGTGCCCGTCTTCCCAAGATCACTGGTTGTTCCCCACACGGCCATCACCCTAAGGTTCAACTCCTTGGCAGTCACCAGCTGAAGGAGGTCTGCCTTGGACTTTTTCTGCTCTTCGGCACCAATCATGGCTTTGTTTATGCCAAGCATTGCTGCACCATCAGAGTCAGCCTGCTGCGCCGCACCAGCAGGCGTGGAGTTTGAGCCATCCTTGATGAGGCGGTAGCGCAGGTTTCTGTTGCTTACATCTTCCACCTTGGCCCTTAGCTTCTTCACCTCCTTGGCTATGCGACGTCGATCACATAAGTTACGGGGGATGCACCCCCAGATTGGCTTCTTGTCAGTGTGGAGGCCAAAATCCATGAGACTATCCTCCACGTTGTAAGCCAGGTCACGGACCTGCGTCACCCAAGTTGTGAGCACCTTGCTCTGGCTTCGCTCCTGCTCGGCTGTCATCAGGAAGGACTGCATCATCTGCAGCTCGTCCCTGATAAAGATCACGTCCTCCTCGACACCGAGCTGCAAGGCAACCTCCTCTGCGGCCTTGGACTTGGCATAGCTGAGCGCTCCACCAAGCACAGCCTTGCCCAAGCTCATCGCAGTGGCCTCCATGGTTGTCCTCTTCTGACACACAAGATTTGTGGCAGAGGAAACGCTGTTATTCTCAGCACCAAGCAGCTGCAGATAGGTGATGATAAGGGAGGTAAGCTGCAGGGCACCGTGAGTTTTTGGGCGTGGTTGTGGGTGGGTGGGTGGTTGGTGAGTCAATGAGGCTGGAGGGGAGAGTGTTTTATGCAACGGCGACTATTTGCGTTTGCGCATTGGATCAAGAAATTGTTGTGCTAGTTAATTTGCAATGCGACTAGTGGCTTTTATACTAGTCCATAAAACTAAGAAGGTGACAGAGAGACCCCAGAGCAAAGCAACGGACGTGATTACACCAACTCATCAACATTTCGGTCAAACGGAGGAATTATGAGTCGTGCTGGTGGCCTTTATTTGCAATGATCTTGATGGCCAGATAGCCGTCTGGAGGATGGTCACTGCGCTTTCATAGACCTGCTCTTGTAGATCTGCATTTTATAACCCAGCTCGATACTTAATTTTAGTTTTGCACAAGCACGGGATAATATGATCAACATTTTTCTCAAATCATGCCGCATTTCTACCATTCCATTTGGCCCAGTAGATAGCAGCTAAATAGAAGTGAAAATATGTTTTCCATGTGGTTGTTTGTGATTGGAGACCAAGCACATAGCTAAACTACATCAAACCAACTTCGCAACTGGACTCCAAGAAAAGGTCACCAACTGTTTCACTGTCACTGCAGAAGTAACAGGAAGGGCCTGGTTGCCACTTCCTTCTTAGCAGATTATTCTTGTTTAGTGCTTGAGTACATTCGAATATAGATCATGATCGTATAATTCCTTCTTGCCCAATAAACAATGTAGTCCTAAATAATCTTGCCCAGGCCCATACATTAGCATGTGCAAGTGGGGCGATTGTTCACGGCCCAAATTTACACTATGTAGGAGTAATTAGCAATTAATCCTAAAAGAGAGAAAAAGAAGAGACGACCAACCTGAGCCTGCAATTACTATTAACTGGAGCATTGGAGAAATAGAAGGTATTATTTTGGCCATGAAAGTATTGGAGAATTGGAGAGGATATTTGTTTATGCCATTAATTGTTGGAACACGGTTCCAGCAGGTTTAATATTAACTCGTAATCACAATTACAAAGCTAGAGTGTGAAGAAGAGAAGTTCTTCCACTCCAAGAGTCATCATCTACAACAGGGGCTGGGGGGCTCCTTATATAGCCAGCCCAGCTCCCAAGTACGAAAAGACATTACAGCCCCAAAGGGGAAACAGGGAAACCCTAATCCTACGTCCCTTCCAGGTGGGGCTGGCAGGGGCAAGGTCGTCCATCGGAGTATTCAGCGGTCTTTGGGCTCCTCCCGGGCATGCCAAGTGCTCTACGTCTCCCTTGCTCCTGGGCCGTTGATGGGCCGTCTTCCATGGGCCAGATGCCTTAGCGCAGGCCGATGGTCTCCGCCACCGTCCCGATGCCTCCGCCATCGTCCCGCCGCCTCCGCCTTGAGGCCTTCGACTCGATGCCTCCGACGGAGGCCGAGGTCTTCGTCTCCGGCCCGGTGTCTCCGACGAGGCCGGAGGTTTTAGTCCCCGGCCGACGCCACCGCTTGGGGGCTATGGTCTTCATCGTCGTCCCGACTCGATGCCTCCGACGGAGGCCGGGTCTTTGACTCCGGCCCGGTACCTCCGCCGAGGCCGCATGCCTTAGCCTCCGGGATGCCTCCGCCCGGGGGCTAAGGTCTTCATCGCCGTCCCGATGTCTCCGCCCTCCAATTGGAGGTACCGCAACGCATCGGCCGCCGTGGTCTCCGATCACTCCTGCACAACAAGTAGAAGCATGTATAACAAAATAGGCTAAGTGCGGTGTCAATCGCCTGCGAGCATGTGCCATGTCTCCGCTGCTGAGATGCCTTTTCCCAACATTCCCCCCTTGAGGGTTAGGTCCAGCGGAGGCGGGCCCTGGCCATCAATCCCTGGCTTGATCAGCGGAGACCATGGCCCCCCGGCACGTCTTAGGTGGACCTTGGTTTTTCTTTGGCATATTGAAGGTCTTTTCTCGTCCGTTGGATCTAAGGTCGCCGATTTCGACCGTGCGATATGTGACCGTTGCGGTGGAGGGACGGTTCCTTCTCGGACCCGTCGCCCGGCCACTATAAAAGGGGAGGGGGTAGGTGTGAGTTTTTTACCCCGCGCCGTACCCCGCGCCGTAGTTTTCGACCGCCTCTCACGCCAGCTCCGCTCTTGCTTGTTGCCTCTGCTCGTGACCGTGGCACCTCCGCTGCGACGCGTTTGCCTCCGCCACCACTACACCGGTCCTTATTCCCGGTTTCAGAGAGTGAAGGTCGGAGATTGGCTGGACATCTTTGAGAAGTGTATGCTTGTTGCGGCGAAGGCTAGGGACCTGGAGGAGTCTCTTTCTGACGTTGAAGCCTCCGTCGAAGACCTCATTCCTTCACATAGCCCCGGAGGTATGGCGGCTATTACCTACGATTTCGGTCCTAGCAAAATGACCAAGGCGATGATCGAAGACCTTGAGCAACAGGGCGTTATCCCGGTCGGACGTGCCAAGCTCCCGGGGTCAGAAACTGAGCCCACCCCCGCCCGGGGTATGCGGTCGTTTTCGGATTTCTTCACTTGTGGCCTTCGGCCGCCGGCCCATCCTATTCGAGGAGAGTTTTGGGGAGTTCAATGCTCGGATCCACCACCTTACTCCTCATGCCTTCTTGAACCTTAGCAAATTTGTCTCGGGCGGTGGAGTCTTATGGCGGAGAGATCGATGTCAATGCCTTTGTGAGGCACTATGAACTGCAAGCAACCACGGTCGTTTGGCGAGGACAAGGTGAAAGCACAGTTTGGGGCCTGTACCTTTATGGCGAAAAGGTTTCAGGATGAACGTTTGGAGATCTCGTGGTGCCAGAAGGGCAAGTGGGAGCCGGCCGATTGGATGGAGTACTGGTTCTACGTGCAGACCATCGGTGTCACCGGGGAGGATGATGATGGCAATAAGATTGTGAGGTACCCCCTGGCCTCCGCTATGACGGCGATGAAGCCGCATACCAATTTGAAGCCCCTTCCAGCGTCTTCCGCTGCAGCCGCCGCTCGCGAGAAGTCGTGCCGCAAGGCCTTCGCGCTTGCTTGCAAGTACTCCGGAGGTCGCGACCTTCTGGAGGAGATAGTGGCCTCCGGCTGCTGGCCCTTGGCCAAGGACAGGCCTAAGTTTGAGATTGTCCGTAAGGAATTGCCTGTTTTCGGAGAGGCTGCCGGCATACCGTGCCCTATCTTCGGTCTCAGCTTACCCCGAGGGGAGACTGGGACCAATTTCGTCAATCGAATTGAAAGGAAAGTTGTGGAGCTGATCGGAGAGGTCTCCGAACGTGAATACCTTGCGCGGAAGGCGGAGGCTGGTTTTATGCCGCGCCTGAACCGCGTCTTTGAGGAACTTCAAATCCCGTATTCCTCCCGGCCTGTCCCTGGCAAGGTTCTCCGGAAGATAGAGTCAAGGGCGTTGAAGAATGCCTCCGCTATTGCTACAGTCAAGGCGGAGGCGTCAAAAAAGAGGAAACGTCCGTGCGTTGGCCGCGGGCCTTCCAAGAAGGAGAAGACCTCCGAGGCGGAGGTTGTTGAAGCTTCCGCGTCTCGTATCTCCGGATGCGTCCGAGGCCGGCTACCAGTGGCGACGACGGGGAGAAGAGGTTGCCAAGGATGCGGGGGCGTCTCGCTAAGCCCTTCCCTACGGCGGAGACGAGCCGGCTTCACAACCTTCGCTTCCGCACGAGCTCCGTCGCCGGAGGTGTCCGTCCAACCCTTTCCTAGTGCTTTTGCCGAGCCGTCTAGCTCGACGACGGCGAGGCCGGTGAAGAGGAGGAAGAGGCGGGGAGGACGATGAGGCCGGGATGCCGAGGCATCACTCGCCAACCCATCAGTTCGTGACATCTCCGACGAAGTCTCGATGATGATTTTGTTGGGAGTCCCGGCCATAAGCCGTCAAGAGGCACATCTCGATGTCGAGTTTGTTGCCGATAAGGCCGCCGCCGGCAGCCTCCGGCGAAGGGCGGGCTTCCGCTCCCGGTGACAAGGGTCCTGGTGGGCGGGCTTTCTCTTCGTAAGCTAACTTCTACCTTGGTTGCTTTTGGTGGATATTTGTTGTAACATTGAGTTTGAGGAGACCTTTAACCTTTTTGTTCTCGTTAGCCGAGCCGGGCCGGTATTGCCGGAGGATGATGCCTCCGCCCGGCATTGATCCGGCGCGCGTGTTTCCGGCGCGTGGTGCTCGACTCGCCTCCCGGCGGAGGTTCCATTCCTGCCGGAGGTAAGCCTTTTTATGTGCACCTTATTTTGTTTGACGTGGTGTTGCATGACTTGCTAACGAGAACACGTTTTCATGTCTCTGTTTTCTCAGATCCCTCCGCGACGTTCGGTGCGTGGGGCTTAAATGTGCATGATATTTTCGAACATTACGGAGGTTTTTGCCAAAAGATTCACCGCCGTCTCCGTATGTTTTCGCTCATTCTGGGTTTGCACTCATTCTTATCTTGTTTTTTGGTTTCTCTTTTGTTTTGACTTCAGCCCAAGTGGACAGCTATCTGGATGGGCTACCCTTCGAGCGTCTTCTGCGTCTTCAACTGGAGCATCACCGCATGGTGAGTATGCTTTTGGCCTATTGCCTTTTCATCTTTTGTTTGATGTTGTTTCTCACTGCTCTATTATTGGCAACAGTACTCACCACATGGCCTTCGCTATTGAACACCGGGGCCGTGGAAATTGCCCAAATGACTCAAGCTATTGAGGTCCCGAAGGGAGAAGTGGAGACCCTTGGTCGCGAGAAGACTGATCTTGCGGCCAAGGTTTCTAACTTGGAAAACGCGCTCCAGCAATCGGAGGCCCTGAAGAAAAAGGTTGAGGATTTGGAGGCGAGGCTTAAATCTGCCAATGAAGCCAAGGATGTTGCTCGCGAGCGTGCCAACAAGGCAACGGAGGTGTTCGAGAACCTCCGCACCCAAACCGGCCTCAATGGAAAAGATCGCGGAGACCTTCCGGGAAGGAGGCGGAGGGATTGGCTGCGGAGATTGAGGAGATCAGAGTTGCCGGCACTGAAATTGCGGAGACATATCTGTCTGTTCTTGAAGAGTTTGGCGGTGTTGCTTCTCCTCTTCCCGCTAACTGTACTGCCAGCGGGTTGATGTCTTGGATCAAGTCCAATCTGGTGAAGCTATCCCTGTTCGTCGGAGGCGTGTCCGATTTTGCGGCAAAGGCCTCTGCCACTGGTTTACTTAAGAGCTTGGTTCGCGGAGGTCTGGACATTAGCGCTGTTGGTCTACCAGAGATTTCCGATTCCTCAGAGCTCGGGGAGACTTCCCGCCCAATCCGCAAGACCATTCAAAAATTCTTGAAGTCTTTCTGGGTGCCTTTTGGCAGGGCGGAAGCCGTTGTCGCTGCTCACGCGATGCGGAAGGTGAAACTTCTCTTCCTTTGTCTTTTATGTTTATCTTTTCTTTTGCTTCTTCACGGAGCTAATATTTCTTGTGTCTTTAAGGCTGCCGGAGGCCGGACACCGCTAGGCTTGTGATGAAAGGTGTCCCCGTCCTTGGTGAGGCTTCCCAACCAGGCCGCGGCGGAGGTTCTCAAGTTCCTCAGCGACCGTGTCTCCGGCGAGGGTACAGCCGAGGCGGAGGCCGCATCGGAAACCCAGTGCACACACCGAGACTCGCGCCGCCCTCCCGCGGAGACCTTACAAGAGAGGCAAGACGGAGATGCCGATAAAGCCGCCGAGGCCCACGACGTCCGCGGGGAGGAGGTAGACTAGGGTCTTACTTTTCTATGTCTTATGATGTAAATACACTTGTTACTTTTGCTTTGGCGCCCGTGGTGCGCGTATTGTAATGAAACTCATGGGTCAATCCTCCCGCGCAGTCTCCGATTTTGGGCCTCGTGCGAGGTGGAACCCGCAACCCTTATGCGCGATGGTGTTTACGTTAGCGGTTTTCTGTGGGATTGCTGGCGATCAGTGTTCCCCCATCGCAGCGTTGATGATATGTTTGAATTTGTTCGCGCTCAACTGGATGATAGGCGCGACACCTTCGTTGGGTCGCTAGCATGGAGGGGTCCTCCTTGAATTTGTTGCTCGTCGGTTTTTTACATGAGATGTTTCTTTTTCCTCGTCGCCTTTTTCTTTTCGGAGGCTATGTATGTATTTAGTTGCGGCCTTTTGCCTGAGGTTTGTCTTTGTGGAATGGGACTTAGATGTATTCATTTCATACGCGGACGCTATGGAAGAAATCTTAGATTATCGTATACATGTTTTTTCTAGTGTCATATGCTAATGTTACCTGATTCTGAGCTAAGGTATTAAAGCGGAGGTATTGTCTTTGCTTACATGTATTTTTGTAAACATGTCTTCGCGCCCTGCAACGTTAGTCCATACTACGTTTGAATTGCGCGCGGAGGTTACTTGTTGGATTCCGGAGACTTTTTGTCGGGAACCTTTTATTGATCATTTTGAATGGTCACTTGTTAGGTTACATGGTTCCATGCTAAGGCATGGAGGTTATTGTCTTAGTGCTGCCTTTTCTCCAAACAGTAGCTAATTGGACATGGTCCCTTGCTAATGGGGACTCTCAACTTGTGACTAGGTACCACCTGTCTTCGGGCTCACTTTCACGTGATGTTCCGCCCTTCTGTTGCGTGATTTTGACCGGGGATAGGGGGACGTTACGAATTCTTACGCGGTGTCCCCCCTATCCCGTTTTCTTCCCTGAGGCAAGGCTCATTGGTGCATGCTCTTAAGAAAAGGGTGGTTTTCATTTTGGTTTGTGTGGCCCTCTGCTTACGAATTCTTACGCTGTCTCTCTACTGCTACTGTGGAACTCTTGTAAATATACATCAGCCTCCATCCCCCCTACTCTTAATACGTGCTTTATGTGATGCTGGGGGTGGATGCTGGAAGCGCTTTCCTTTTATAGGCCTTGGCATGGCCGATTGGATTAAATGTCTCTGTCCTCTTTGGTACCCTTCTTAGTAAATGCTGTGGATTCTGTGTTTGATTTCTCGTGATATGCTCTCTTGATTGCTCGGGACCAAAACAACCGCCGCGATGGTACTCATGCGGTTTGAATGAGCTTGATTGCTACTATGGGTTATGGTACAGATCTTGCTCGTTTAATGTATTAGATTGCGAGATCAAGGCATTTATTTACCTTTCTCCTCCCTAGGGCTATATAAGGCTTATGGTTTTTGGTGATGCTTGGTCATTTGGGGTAGTGTTCGCCAGGATTTTGATTTAGTGAGAGCATGGTCTTGCTGTTAGATGCACTTGAGCTGATACTGAGTAAGAATTCGTAATAGCTATATCACAATGGTGTGTCGCTCTTCGCGAGAGGTCTGGAGTGGTATCCGGCTACGAATACAACCGTGCTTGCCGCTTGGCCTATTCTTCGAGGTGTGTAGTGGGACGGGCTAGTGCGAGGCGTGTCGGTTGGCGGTTTGCATTTTGGGTGCCGGAGCCGAAGTCCGTCGTCTTTGAGGCTCCCTCCCTTCTCGGAGATGGAGAATTGCGCGCTCTTTGCTCTTTTGCGAGCTCGTTTGCTGATTGTAATAGTGAGAAGTGGCACACCTTCTCTAGAGTCTACACTAGTTAGAGCTAGGGCATTGGTGATTCTTGTAGCCTTAATTTCATATTTGTATGCGAATTAATGGACTGGAGTGGTTCGCTGAGCCGTCGTGTTACCTTCTCTTTGTTTCCGGTGGCCTTTTTTGCTTATGTCGATTAGATTGCTTCGATTGCTTCATTTTTCGGTTATCGTGTTTGGCATGCCTCTCGCTAATCTTGCGGAGGCCCGAGAGGCCACCGGGCGATCAAGAGATCTTTGCTTTAATATCGGTGCCCTAGCCGCCCGCTGGGTCTTTTTTTCCGATTTTGTTGATGCCTTTTTTGGCTTTTTGTACCCCTTAGTGCCTCGATCGGTCAGTCTTTTTCCAAGGGTTTTCAACCTTTTTGGAGGTCGCTTACAAATCTTTTTGAGGTCCGCCGGTCAAGGCGAAGTTTGAAGTGACCTCTTCCGATGCTTAAAGCACCGTCGAATATTGCGGCCGCGTTGCCGCCGCTTTCGACTTTGCTGCATTCTCTTGTTTCTCGGGGCCCTCTTTATATATTGCGAGGGTTGATTACAACGGAGCTGCGCTCGTTAAAAACCTCACCTCCGATAAGGAGTCCCCGCGTGAGGAAAAGAGTGCAATCCGGTTCGAAGGGAAAGAAAAGAAACATGAAAAAGAACTACTGGATGCCTCCGCTTATAGTTTTACGGAGGTTCCTTACATTTTAGATGTAGTATTTCCTGAGGCTGTCCACATTCCAGGTGTGGGTTGATACTTTCCCATTTTCATCCTGCAAGAAGAACGATCCTTTCCTTCCTGCTTGGTGAGCTAGGTAAGGTCCTTCCCACTTTGGTTGCAGTTTCCCTGCGTTTGGTGCGTTTGGTTTCCGGCGGAGGACCCAGTCTCCTTCTTTGATGTCTTTGATTACCACTTTGGCATCCCTCCATTTCTTCGTTTGGTTTTGGTACTTGATTATGTTGTCCACAGCTTCTAGTCTCTCTGCCTCTATCATCTCTTTGCTGTACTCTTCGTTTTCTGCTAGCGCCTGTTTTGTGACCCGGAGACTTTGGTTTCTTAACTCTTCTGGCATCATAGCCTCTTCCCCATATAGTAACTTGAAGGGTGTGAAGCCGGTGGCTCGTGAGATATTGGTGTTGTGAGACCACACGACCTTAGGCAACTCCTCGACCCACTTTCCTTTCTTCAGGCCGTGCAGTGTTTTTGAGATTGCTGAGAATATGATCCTGTTGGACCTCTCAACCGCCCCGTTGCTCTCCGGGTGGTATGCGAGGCAAAGGCCGCTTTGTGCCAATGCTTCTCGCAGTACTCTTTGAACTTGTCGAATCGAATTGCTTTCCATTGTCTACCGTCGGGTTCTTGGAACACCGAATCTCGCACACTATGTTTTGCCGAGAAAAACTTCTTTATCAAGCTCGAAGTGATGGTTGATAGTGGCTTGGCCTCAATCCACCTTGTAAAATATTCTACCGCCACAACCGCATACTTGCTACCTCCTTGAGCTGGTGGGAGCGGCCCAACGAGGTCCATACCCCATCTCTCGCATAGGCCACGTTGGGGGATGAGCCGCGACTCCCCCGGCTTGCTTTGGTTTGGTGAGAAATTTTGGCGGCGCGCGCACGTCTTCACTATGTGTAGGGCATCTTTGATGTGAGTGGGCCAAGAGAACCCTTGACGAATGGCCTTTGCGGATAATGCCCTTGGGCCTATGTGGGATCCACAAATCCCGCATGAATGCTTTGCGTAGGAGTTCCCCGGCCTTCTTCATTGCTTAGGCATTTGAGTAGTGGTTGCACTATGCCTTTTTTGAATAGCTGTCCCTCTATCACGGTGTAGCTTCTTGCTCGAGCTGCCAGCCTTGCCGCGCTGGCTTCATCTGAGGTTACATGATTGCCACTGATTTGATCTATGATTGCTTGCCTCCAGTCTTCGGAGTATATTAGTAGTACCTCCGCAAATGCTCTGTTTAACCTTGCCGTGGCTGGTTGCTGTAGCTCTTGGTAGAAGGTGCCTGCTGGCATGTCAAGCTTATTTGCTGCTGCCTTTGCCAACTCATCAGCCTCCATGTTTTCTCCTCTCGGTATGTGCCTGAGGGTGAAACCTTTGAATCTCTTCTCAAGGCTTCTCATGACCTCTAGGTATCTTGCGAGTTCAGGTTCCCTCGCGGTGTACTCTTTTTCCACTTGACCTCGCTACCAACCGTGAGTCTCGTGTTTACCAGCACGTGGGTAGCCCCGAGTGCCTTTGCTTTTGTCAACCCCAATATGACACCTTCATACTCTGCCGTATTGTTTGTGGCTTTGAAGCACGGTCTAGCCGCATACTTTGTCCCGACTCGATGGTGAAAACAGGATTGCGGAGGCCCCGGCCCCCTGGACTCCCCGTGCACCATCTCGTGTAAAGTGTCCAAGGGGATACCTCCGATTTTGATTCGGAGGTATTTGTTGGCACCCATTCGAGAGAAAGTCCGCTAGTGCTTGCGACTTGATTGCTTTTCTTGCAACAAACTTGATCTCGGCCGAGATGTGCTACGTAGCCCACTTGCCAATTCTTCCCGAGGCTTCTTTGTTGTTCGGGATCTCGCCAAAGGGCTGCGCATTGCCGGTATCGAATAGTGTGGTCCCGAAAGTAGTGCTTTAGCTTCCTTGAAGCCGTGATTACTGCATACGCTATCTTTTCAATCTCTCGTGTAATTCAGCTTTGCTCCTTGCAATGCCTCGGACACATAGTATATCGGCCGCCGCACCCGCTTACCATTTATCTGTCTCTCTTGCACGAGTACCGCACTTACCGCCCCCGCCGATGCGACACGTACAACGGAGTGGCTCGTCGCTATTCGGGGCTGCCACCATTAGGTCCTCGGCCATGTATTTCTTGAGCTGCCTCGAAAGCTTCGATTGCTCGGTCCCCATTCAAACTTTTCGTTGGCCTTGAGTGCCTTGAAGAAGGGGAGGCCGCGTTGGTGATTTGGAGATAAACCCGTTCAATGCCGCGATTCTTCCCGTGAGTCGCCGGACCTCTCTTTTGTTTGATGGCTCGGGCATGGCCGTAACGGCTTTTGTTTTGTCTCGGATTGGCCCCGAGACCTTCGGGTCCGACGACGTATCCCAACATTTTTCCCTTGCCGACTCCAAAGACACATTTTTCTCGGGTTTAGCTTCAATCCGGCCTCCCTAAGGTTCGCAAAGGTTTCCTTGAGATCTTCGAGATGGTTCTCCGGTTCTTTGCTTACCACGGCAATGTCATCTACGTAGGCTATGATGTTTCTCTCGCAACCGAGACCGTAGTACGGCTTGTACCATTCTTGCGAAGGTCGACCCTGCGTTCTTGAGCCCCTCAGGCATTCGCACAAAGCAATAGGTTCCGGTTGGTATAGTGAAACTTGTCTTTTCCTCGTCTTCTTTCCCGAGCCGACGATGATATCCCGAAAAACATCCAGAGGGAGAATCTTTTGCATCCGGCGGCCTTATCAACCGAGGCGTCTATTCGGGTAGCGGGAATGGGTCTTTTTTGCATGCTTTGTTCAGGTCAGTGAAGTCGATGCACATTCGCATTTTGCCATTCTTCTTTGGAACAAGCACCACATTTGCTAGCCATTCTGAGTATTTGACCTCTCGTATGACGTTTGCATCTAATAACCTTCGCACCTCCGCCTTCGCGGCCAAGGTTCGTTCTTCCGACATTTTCCTCTCGCCTTTGTTTCCTTGGCTTTACGTTCTCGTTTAAATCCGGTGTGCTCGATTATGTCTCTCCCGATTCCTTTAAGGTCTTCTCGCGACCATGCAAAGACATCTCTCGTTTTTGGACAATAGGCTAATTAATTTCCGTCCGTTCTTTTTCGATAGATTTGCTCCGATCGTGACCTTCCCGTTTGGCACCGCCGCGTCAAGGGGCACCGTTATTGTGTCCTCCTGGTCCTTCATGTCCGTCTTTCCTCCGGGCATATCGGTGGGTCATCCGATGCCACCGTGTTTATGTTTCGTGGGCCTTGTATATTGCTCTCTCTATGTTCCCGGCTTCCTTCGGCTTCCTCGAACCGCGATTATTCCATGCAGTGCTGGCATTTTCATGCAAAGGTAACCCATGTGGATTGCCACATTGAACTTGTTTGCGAATCCTCTTCCTAGGATTGCATTGTATGGGTAATATATGTCTACTACATCAAAGGTGATGTATTCTGTTCTCGCGTTGTCCCCATCTTGAAAAGACACGGGTAGGGAAATTTTTCCGAGGGCGTGAATCTTCCTTCCTCCGAATCCTATCGTAGGTGTATCTCGGTGGTTGCGGGCGAGACCCGCGAGCTTCATTTGATCGAACACACTTGCGAAGATGATATCTCGCGAACTCCCGAGTCAACCAGATTCTCGTTTATCTCCCATCCTCGCCACATTTGCTTTTATGACCATCGCGTCGGTGTGAGGGTAACTCTCCAATCGGAGGTCCTCTTCCGAAAAACTGATTTGGGCCTTAGACCATTCTCGTTGTTCGGTGTGCTCCCCGCACACCACATTGTTCACCAATCGGAGGTGGTCTTTTTTTCGTTTCTTTGTCTCGAATTCCATCGCTGAACCGCCGGCTATTGGTAGTATCATTCCTATTGTGGGCGGAAGCGAGTGGGGGTTCATCGATTCTCAATCGGAGGTTCAGCCTTTGGCATGGTACAAAGGGGCGGGTGACCCGCTGCGAGGTGCCGGTAGTGCCTCGAATTGCCTTTGTTGCGGAGGTGGAGGTAATGCTTTAAATCGCCTCGCCGTTGATGTGAAGACCGAGGTGTTTCTACCATGGATATCTCGTGGGGGTCGAGTGTTGACATAAGTGACCGCACTCTCCGCTCCGCCGGTGCCCGGTTGCCGTGACGAGACATCCGTACCGCACAGCCGCCACGCTGGTAGGGACGGTGGATAGTACTGCTGTGCGACGTTCTGCTGAGGGAAGACACTGTTAGTGTACCCTGGATAGCTTGGGTTGTACTGCTGATGGTGTTGTGTGGTGAAGGTGTGATTCACTTGTCTGGTTGGCTCCGGAACGGGTGGAGGTGGCTGTTGCTTGTTCTTCATCCGATCCATTGTTTCTTTGGTTTCGGGACATTCCTTGGTGCTATGCCCCTTTTCTTCCCCATGGAAGATACAATAGTGCCTTCTTGGTTTCTGGTTCCTATTCCAGTTCTTCGACTTGCTCTTGTTGGAATTCTGGTTATTCTGAGCCTTTGTGTCTTGGCCGTTCCCTGGCTCCTTGTCTGCCGAACGTTGAGGCTGGCTGTTTTGCACATTGAAGACTTGCCTTTGCCGAGCATTCTCGCCCGTCATAGGACCCGTTGTCTCTATTGTTGTTCCTACCGGAATACCTTTTGCTCCGGCCTTCTCCTTCATCCGGTCTTTTCCGGAGGTCATTGTCTCGATCTGCGGTATTTTTCGAACTCTTCATGCAACTTTTCCATGGTAGGCGGCTTTTCTCGGCTAGGTGGCTTGCGAAGGGTCCAATGCGGAGACCTTTAATTGCTGCCTCTATCGCGACGTACCGGCACATCCGGCGCCTTCGCCCGAGGTGTAAGAATCTCTGGAAGTAATCCCTTAACGGCTCTCCCTTGTCATGTTTGTTGCTGAACAGTCTCACACGACAATGACTCACTTGAGAAACCTTTGAAATTGGCGATTATCTTATCCCTCGGGTTCTCCCATGAGTAGATTGTGCTAGGCCGCAGCATGGAGTACCATGTCGGCGCGTCGCCCTCGCGGCGATAACGAAGGATTTGGCTAGGACACCGTCATTTCCTCCCGCGGAGGCGACTCGCCGCCTCAAAACTCATCGAATTGCCGTGGATCTGTTTTTCCATTGTACCTAGGCGGGACCATGGGCTTGTAGCCCGAGGCCATGGTGCTTTCTGTAAGCCTTCTGACAGTGGGGATTTCGGGTCGAACGTCCTCTGGTAAACCATGAACTGAGGTATCTCTGGGGGTGTTGCGGCCATGTATTGGCTGAGTTGTGGGGTTGTCATAGTATTGTTTTGATGCATTGTTACGGGTTGCATGCTCGAATCTCCGCTTGCAATATTGCCATTTGCCGCCTAATCTCCTCTCGCCCGGGAGGTGTGTATTGCCCCGTGCGTAGCCGCTTGCTCGCTCTCGGCTGTCTCGTTCGCTTCCATGCGCGCATTTCGGCTCTCGGCCGACTTACCTCATTTTCCCGGTGTTGGTCACCGGCCGGTTTGCCAACGGTGGTTCATCTTCGCCGTGATCATCGTCGCTCCGGTTGTCTTCGTTTGCCCGCTCGGAGGCATGTGCGTTTGGGGCGGACCTCCGCGGCCGCCCCTCCGCGGTGGTTCGGTGCCTCCGCGGGTGCCTCCGCCTCGGCGGCGGCACGTTGCGAGCGGCGGCGCCGCTACTTGTCTTCTTGTTGGCATCTCGTGAGTGATATCCTCGGCCGGACACACGGGTGGGCGCCAACCGTTGGAACACGGTTCCAAAGAGGGTTTAATATTAACTCGTAATCACAATTACAAAGCTAGAGTGTGAAGAAGAGAAGTTCTTCCACTCCAAGAGTCATCATCTACAACGGGGGCCGGGGGGCTCCTTATATAGCCAGCCCGGCTCCCAAGTACGAAAAGACATTACGGCCCCAAAGGGGAAACAGGAAACCCTAATCCTACGTCCCTTCCCGGTGGGGGCCGGCAGGGCAAGGTCGTCCATCGGAGTATTCGGCGGTCTTTGGGCTCCTCCCGGGCATGCCAAGTGCTCTACGTCTCCCTTGCTCCCGGGCCGTTGATGGGCCGTCTTCCATGGGCCAGATGCCTTAGCGCAGGCCGATGGTCTCCGCCACCGTCCCGATGCCTCCGCCATCGTCCCGCCGCCTCCGCCTTGAGGCCTTCGACTCGATGCCTCCGACGGAGGCCGAGGTCTTCGTCTCCGCCCGGTGTCTCCGACGAGGCCGGAGGTTTTAGTCCCGGCCGACGCCACCGCTTGGGGGCTATGGTCTTCATCGTCGTCCCGACTCGATGCCTCCGACGGAGGCCGGGTCTTGACTCCGGCCCGGTACCTCCGCCGAGGCCGCATGCCTTAGCCTCGGGCGTATGCCTCCGCCCGGGGGCTAAGGTCTTCATCGCCGTCCCGATGTCTCCGCCCTCCAATTGGAGGTACCGCAACGCATCGGTCGGCGTGGTCTCCGATCACTCCCGCACAACAAGTAGAAGCATGTATAACAAAATAGGCTAAGTGCGGTGTCAATCGCTGCGAGCATGTGCCATGTCTCCGCCGCCGAGATGCCTTTTCCCAACATTCCCCCCTTGAGGGTTAGGTCCAGCGGAGGCGGGCCCTGGCCATCAATCCCTGGCTTGATCAGCGGAGACCATGGCCCCCCCCCCGGCACGTCTTAGGTGGACCTTGGTTTTTCTTTGGCATATTGAAGGTCTTTTCTCGTCCGTTGGATCTAAGGTCGCTGATTTCTGACCGTGCGATATGTGACCGTTGCGGTGGAGGGACGGTTCCTTCTCGGACCCGTCGCCCGGCCACTATAAAAGGGGAGGGGGTAGGTGTGAGTTTTTTACCCTGCGCCGTAATTACCGCGCGCGTAGTTTTCTCGACCGCCTCTCACGCCACCTCCGCTCTTGCTTGTTGCCTCTCGCTCGTGACCGTGGCACCTCCGTCGCGACGCGTTTGCCTCCGCCACCACTACACCGGTCCTTATTCCCGGTTTCGAGAGAGTGAAGGTCGGAGATTGGCCGGACATCTTTGAGAAGTGTATGCTTGTTGCGGCGAAGGCTAGGGACCCGGAGGAGTCTCTTTCGACGTTGAAGCCTCCATCGAAGACCTCATTCCTTCACATAGCCCCGGAGGTATGGCGGCTATTACCTACGATTTCGGTCCTAGCAAAATGACCAAGGCGATGATCGAAGACCTTGAGCAACGGGGCGTTATCCCGGTCGGACGTGCCAAGCTCCCGGGGTCGAAATCGAGCCCACCCCCGCCCGGGGTATGCGGTCGTTTTCGGGGATTTCTTCACTTGTGGCCTTCGGCCGCCGGCCCATCCTTTTACGAGGAGGAGAGTTTTGGGGGAGTTCAATGCTCGGATCCACCACCTTACTCCTCATGCCTTCTTGAACCTTAGCAAATTTGTCTCGGGCGTGGAGTCTTATGGCGGAGAGATCGATGTCAATGCCTTTGTGAGGCACTATGAACTGCGAAGCAACCACGGTCGTTTGGCGAGGACAAGGTGAAAGCACGGTTGGGGCCCGTACCTTTATGGCGAAAAGGTTTCGGGATGAACGTTTGGAGATCTCGTGGTGCCGAAGGGCAAGTGGGAGCCGGCCGATTGGATGGAGTACGGTTCTACGTGCGGACCATCGGTGTCACCGGGGAGGATGATGATGGCAATAAGATTGTGAGGTACCCCCGGCCTCCGCTATGACGGCGATGAAGCCGCATACCAATTTGAAGCCCCTTCCGAGCGTCTTCCGCCGCAGCCGCCGCCGCGAGAAGTCGTGCCGCAAGGCCTTCGCGCTTGCTTGCAAGTACTCCGAGGTCGCGACCTTCTCGGAGGAGATAGTGGCCTCCGGCCGCGGGCCCTTGGCCAAGGACAGCCTAAGTTTGAGATTGTCCGTAAGGAATTGCCTGTTTTCGGAGAGGCTGCCGGCATACCGTGCCCTATCTTCGGTCTCAGCTTACCCCGAGGGGAGACTGGGACCAATTTCGTCAATCGAATTGAAAGGAAAGTTGTGGAGCTGATCGGAGAGGTCTCCGAACGTGAATACCTTGCGCGGAAGGCGGAGGCTGGTTTTATGCCGCGCCTGAACCGCGTCTTTGAGGAACTTCAAATCCCGTATTCCTCCCGGCCTGTCCCTGGCAAGGTTCTCCGGAAGATAGAGTCAAGGGCATTGAAGAATGCCTCCGCTATTGCTACAGTCAAGGCGGAGGCGTCAAAAAAGAGGAAACGTCCGTGCGTTGGCCGCGGGCCTTCCAAGAAGGAGAAGACCTCCGAGGCGGAGGTTGTTGAAGCTTCCGCGTCTGTATCTCCGGATGCGTCTGAGGCTGGCTACCAGGGCGACGACGGGGGAGAAGAGGTTGCCAAGGATGCGGGGGCGTCTGCTAAGCCCTTCCCTACGGCGGAGACAGAGCTGGCTTCACAACCTTCTGCTTCCGCACGAGCTCCGTCGCCGGAGGTGTCTCGTCCAACCCTTTCCTAGTGCTTTTGCCGAGCCGTCTAGCTCGACGACGGCGAGGCCGGTGAAGAGGAGGAAGAGGCGGGGAGGACGATGAGGCCGGGGATGCCGAGGCATCACTCGCCAACCCATCAGGTTCGTGACATCTCCGACGAAGTCTCGATGATGATTTTGTTGGGAGTCCCGGCCATAAGCCGTCGAGAGGCACATCTCGATGCCGAGTTTGTTGCCGATAAGGCCGCGTCGGCAGCCTCCGGCGAAGGGCGGGCTTCCGCTCCTGGTGACAAGGGTCCGGTGGGCGGGCTTTCTCTTCGTAAGCTAACTTCTACCTTGGTTGCTTTTGGTGGATATTTGTTGTAACATTGAGTTTGAGGAGACCTTTAACCTTTTTGTTCTGCAGCTGAGCTGGCCGGTATTGCCGGGAGGATGATGCCTCCGCCCGGCATTGATCTGGCGCGCGTGTTTCCGGCGCGTGGTGCTCGCACTCAGCCTCCGGGCGGAGGTTCCATTCCTGCCGGAGGTAAGCCTTTTTATGTGCACCTTATTTTGTTTGACGTGGTGTTGCATGACTTGCTAACGAGAACACGTTTTCATGTCTCTGTTTTCTCAGATCCCTCCGCGACGTTCGGTGCGTGGGGCTTAAATGTGCATGATATTTTCGAACATTACGGAGGTTTTTGCCAAAAGATTCACCGCCGTCTCCGTATGTTTTCGCTCATTCTGGGTTTGCACTCATTCTTATCTTGTTTTTTGGTTTCTCTTTTGTTTTGACTTCAGCCCAAGTGGATAGCTATCTGGATGGGCTACCCTTCGAGCGTCTTCTGCGTCTTCAACTGGAGCATCACTGCATGGTGAGTATGCTTTTGGCCTATTGCCTTTTCATCTTTTGTTTGATGTTGTTTCTCACTGTTCTATTATTGGCAACAGACTCACCACATGGCCTTCGCTATTGAACACCGGGGCCGTGGAAATTGCCCAAATGGACTCAAGCTATTGAGGTCCCGAAGGGAGAAGTGGAGACCCTTGGTCGCGAGAAGACTGATCTTGCGGCCAAGGTTTCTAACTTGGAAAACGCGCTCCAGCAATCGGAGGCCCTGAAGAAAAAGGTTGAGGATTTGGAGGCGAGGCTTAAATATGCCAATGAAGCCAAGGATGTTGCTGCTGAGCGTGCCAACAAGGCAACGGAGGTGTCTGAGAACCTCCGCACCCAGCTGGCCTCAATGGAAAAGACTGCGGAGACCTTCCAGAAGGAGGCGGAGGGATTGGCATGCGGAGATTGAGGAGATCGAGTTGCCGGCAGACCGAAATTGCGGAGACATATCTCGTCTGTTCTTGAAGAGTTTGGCGGTGTTGCTTCTCCTCTTCCCGCTAACTGTACTGCCAGCGGGTTGATGTCTTGGATCAAGTCCAATCTGGTGAAGCTATCCCTGTTCGTCGGAGGCGTGTCCGATTTTGCGGCAAAGGCCTCGCGACCGGTTTACTTAAGAGCTTGGTTCGCGGAGGTCGGACATTAGCGCCGTTGGTCTACCGAGATTTCCGATTCCTCGAGCTCGGGAGACTTCCCGCCCAATCCGCAAGACCATTCAAAAATTCTTGAAGTCTTTCTCGGGTGCCTTTTGGCGGGCGGAAGCCGTTGCTTGCTGCTCACGCGATGCGGAAGGTGAAACTTCTCTTCCTTTGTCTTTTATGTTTATCTTTTCTTTTGCTTCTTCACGGAGCTAATATTTCTTGTGTCTTTAAGGCTTTGCCGCCGGAGGCCGGACACCGCTTAGGCTTGTGATGAAAGGTGTCCCCGTCCTTGGTGAGGCTTCCCAACCAGCCGCGGCGGAGGTTCTCAAGTTCCTCGCGACCGTGTCTCCGGCGAGGGTACAGCCGAGGCGGAGGCCGCATCGGAAACCCGTGCACACACCGAGACTCGCGCCGGTCCTCCGCGGAGACCTTACAAGAGAGGCAAGACGGAGATGCCGATAAAGCCGCCGAGGCCCACGACGTCCGCGGGGAGGAGGTAGACTAGGGTCTTACTTTTCTATGTCTTATGATGTAAATACACTTGTTACTTTTGCCGTTGGGCGCCTGTGGTGCGCGTATTGTAATGAAACTCATGGGTCAATCCTCCCGCGCAGTCTCCGATTTTGGGCTGTGCGGAGGTGGAACCCGCAACCCTTATGCGCGATGGTGTTTACGTTAGCGGTTTTACGTGGGATTGCCGGCGATCGGTGTTCCCCATCGCAGCGTTGATGATATGTTTGAATTTGTTCGCGCTCAACCGGATGATAGGCGCGACACCTTCGTTGGGTCGCTAGCATGGAGGGGTCCTCCTTGAATTTGTTGCTCGTCGGTTTTTTACATGAGATGTTTCTTTTTCCTCGTTGCCTTTTTCTTTTCTGGAGGCTATGTATGTATTTAGTTGCGGCCTTTTGCCTGAGGTTTGTCTTTGTGGAATGGGACTTAGATGTATTCATTTCATACGCGGACGCTATGGAAGAAATCTTAGATTATCGTATACATGTTTTTTCTAGTGTCATATGCTAATGTTACCTGATTCTGAGCTAAGGTATTAAAGCGGAGGTATTGTCTTTGCTTACATGTATTTTTGTAAACATGTCTTCGCGCGCTGCAACGTTAGTCCATACTACGTTTGAATTGCGCGCGGAGGTTACTTGTTGGATTCCGGAGACTTTTTGTCGGGAACCTTTTATTGATCATTTTGAATGGTCAGCTTGTTAGGTTACATGGTTCCATGCTAAGGCATGGAGGTTATTGTCTTAGTGCTGCCTTTTCTCCAGCTGTAGCTAATTGGACATGGTCCCTTGCTAATGGGGACTCTCAACTTGTGACTAGGTACCACCCGTCTTCGGGCTCACTTTCACGTGATGTTCCGCCCTTCATTGCGTGATTTTGACCGGGGGATAGGGGACGTTACGAATTCTTACGCGGTGTCCCCCCTATCCCGTTTTCTTCCCTGAGGCAAGGCTCATTGGTGCATGCTCTTAAGAAAAGGGTGGTTTTCATTTTGGTTTGTGTGGCCCTCTGCTTACGAATTCTTACGCCGTCTCTCTACCGCTTACCGTGGAACTCTTGTAAATATACATCAGCCTCCATCCCCCTACTCTTAATACGTGCTTTATGTGATGCTTTGGGGTGGATCTTTGAAGCGCTTTCCTTTTATAGGCCTTGGCATGGCCGATTGGATTAAATGTCTCTGTCCTCTTTGGTACCCTTCTTAGTAAATGCTGTGGATTCTGTGTTTGATTTCTCGTGATATGCTCTCTTGATTGCTCGGGGACCAAAACAACCGCTGCTGATGGTACTCTGCGGTTTGAATGAGCTTGATTGCTACTATGGGTTATGGTACAGATCTTGCTCGTTTAATGTATTAGATTGCAGATCAAGGCATTTATTTACCTTTCTCCTCCCTAGGGCTATATAAGGCTTATGGTTTTTGGTGATGCTTGGTCATTTGGGGTAGTGTTCGCCAGGATTTTGATTTAGTGAGAGCATGGTCTTGCTGTTAGATGCACTTGAGCTGATACTGAGTAAGAATTCGTAATAGCTATATCACAATGGTGTGTCGCTCTTCTGCTGAGAGGTCTGGAGTGGTATCCGGCTACGAATACAACTGTGCTTGCTGCTTGGCCTATTCTTCTGAGGTGTGTAGTGGGACGGGCTAGTGCGAGGCGTGTCGGTTGGCGGTTTGCATTTTGGGTGCCAGGAGCCGAAGTCCGTCAGTGCTGAGGCTCCCTCCCTTCTCGGAGATGGAGAATTGCAGCGCTCTTTGCTCTTTTGCAGGCTCGTTTGCTGATTGTAATAGTGAGAAGTGGCACACCTTCTCTAGAGTCTACACTAGTTAGAGCTAGGGCATTGGTGATTCTTGTAGCCTTAATTTCATATTTGTATGCGAATTAATGGATCGGAGTGGTTCGCGAGCCGTCGTGTTACCTTCTCTTTGTTTCCGGTGGCCTTTTTTGCTTATGTCGATTAGATTGCTTCGATTGCTTCATTTTTCGGTTATCGTGTTTGGCATGCCTCTCGCTAATCTTGCGGAGGCCCGAGAGGCCACCGGCGATCAAGAGATCTTTGCTTTAATATCGGTGCCCTAGCCGCCCGTTTGGGTCTTTTTCCGATTTTGTTGATGCCTTTTTTGGCTTTTTGTACCCCTTAGTGCCCGACCGGTCGTCTTTTTCCAAGGGTTTTCAACCTTTTTGGAGGTCGCTTACAAATCTTTTTGAGGTCCGCCGGTCAAGGCGAAGTTTGAAGTGACCTCTTCCGATGCTTAAAGCACCGTCGAATATTGCGGCTGCGTTGCCGCCCGCTTTCGACTTTGCTGCATTCTCGTCATTTCTCGGGGCCCTCTTTATATATTGCGAGAGGTTGATTACAACGGAGCCGCCTCGTTAAAAACCTCACCTCCGATAAGGAGTCCCCGCGTGAGGAAAAGAGTGCAATCCGGTTCGAAGGGAAAGAAAAGAAACATGAAAAAGAACTCTTTTGGATGCCTCCGCTTATAGTTTTACGGAGGTTCCTTACATTTTAGATGTAGTATTTCCCGAGGCTGTCCACATTCCAGGTGTGGGTTGATACTTTCCCATTTTCATCCCGCAAGAAGAACGATCCTTTCCTTCCCCTTGGTGAGCTAGGTAAGGTCCTTCCCACTTTGGTTGCGGTTTCCACTGCGTTTGGTGCGTTTGGTTTCCGGCGGAGGACCCAGCCTCCTTCTTTGATGTCTTTGATTACCACTTTGGCATCCCTCCATTTCTTCGTTTGGTTTTGGTACTTGATTATGTTGTCCACAACTTCTAGTCTCTCTCCTCTATCATCTCTTTGCTTTGTACTCTTTGTTTTCGCTAGCGCCGTTTTGTGACCCGGAGACTTTGGTTTCTTAACTCTTCCGGCATCATAGCCTCTTCCCCATATAGTAACTTGAAGGGTGTGAAGCCGGTGGCTCGTGAGATATTGGTGTTGTGAGACCACACGACCTTAGGCAACTCCTCGACCCACTTTCCTTTCTTCAGGCCGTGCAGTGTTTTTGAGATTGCTGAGAATATGATCCTGTTGGACCTCTCAACCGCCCCGTTGCTCTCCGGGTGGTATACTGAGGCAAAGGCCAGCTTTGTGCCAATGCTTCTGCAGTACTCTTTGAACTTGTCAGAATCGAATTGCTTTCCATTGTCTACTGTCAGGGTTCTTGGAACACCGAATCTGCACACTATGTTTTGCCAGAAAAACTTCTTTACTGTTTCTGAAGTGATGGTTGATAGTGGCTTGGCCTCAATCCACCTTGTAAAATATTCTACTGCCACAACCGCATACTTGCTACCTCCTTGAGCTGGTGGGAGCGGCCCAACGAGGTCCATACCCCATCTCCGCATAGGCCACGTTGGGGGGGATGAGCCGCGACTCCCCCCGGCTTGCTTTGGTTTGGTGAGAAATTTTGGCAGGCGCTGCACGTCTTCACTATGTGTAGGGCATCTTTGATGTGAGTGGGCCAGTAGAACCCTTGACGAATGGCCTTTGCGGATAATGCCCTTGGGCCTATGTGGGATCCACAAATCCCGCATGAATGCTTTGCGTAGGAGTTCCCGGCCTTCTTCATTGCTTAGGCATTTGAGTAGTGGTTGCACTATGCCTTTTTTGAATAGCTGTCCCTCTATCACGGTGTAGCTTCTTGCTCGAGCCGCTGCCTTGCCGCGGCTTCATCTCGAGGTTACATGATTGCCACCGATTTGATCTATGATTGCTTGCCTCCGAGTCTTCGGAGTATATTAGTAGTACCTCCGCAAATGCTCGTTTAACCTTGCCGTGGCCGGTTGCCGTAGCTCTTGGTAGAAGGTGCCCGCGGCATGTCAAGCTTATTTGCCGCCTTTGCCAACTCATCGGCCTCCATGTTTTCTCCTCTCGGTATGTGCCTGAGGGTGAAACCTTTGAATCTCTTCTCAAGGCTTCTCATGACCTCTAGGTATCTTGCGAGTTCAGGTTCCCTCGCGGTGTACTCTTTTTCCACTTGACCTGCTACCAACTGTGAGTCTGTGTTTACCAGCACGTGGGTAGCCCCGAGTGCCTTTGCTTTTGTCAACCCCAATATGACACCTTCATACTCTGCTGTATTGTTTGTGGCTTTGAAGCACAGTCTAGCTGCATACTTTGTCCTGACTCCTGATGGTGAAAACAGGATTGCGGAGGCCCCGGCCCCCTGGACTCCCCAGGCACCATCTGTGTAAAGTGTCCAGTGGGATACCTCCGATTTTGATTCGGAGGTATTTGTTGGCACCCATTCTGAGAGAAAGTCCGCTAGTGCTTGCGACTTGATTGTCTTGTTCTTGCAACAAACTTGATCTCGAATCGAGACAGCTCGTAGCCCACTTGCCAATTCTTCCCGAGGCTTCTTTGTTGTTCGGGATCTCGGCCGATGGCCGCGCATTGCTTGTCATCGTATCGAATAGTGTGGTCCCGAAAGTAGTGCTTTAGCTTCCTTGAAGCCGTGATTACTGCATACGCTATCTTTTCAATCTCTGTGTAATTCGGCTTTGCTCCTTGCAATGCCTCGGACACATAGTATATCGGCCGCTGCACCCGCTTACCATTTATCTGTCTCTCTTGCACGAGTACCGCACTTACGCCCCCGCGATGCCGACACGTACAACAGAGTGGCTCGTCGCTATTCGGGGCTGCCACCATTAGGTCCTCGGCCATGTATTTCTTGAGCCGCTGAAAGCTTCGATTGCTCGGTCCCCATTCAAACTTTTCGTTGGCCTTGAGTGCCTTGAAAAAGGGGAGGCTGCGTTCGGCGATTTGGAGATAAACCTGTTCAATGCCGCGATTCTTCCTGTGAGTCGCTGGACCTCTCTTTTGTTTGATGGCTCGGGCATGGCCAGAACGGCTTTTGTTTTGTCTGGATTGGCCCTGAGACCTTCGGGTCCGACGACGTATCCCAACATTTTTCCCTTGCTGACTCCAAAGACACATTTTTCTGGGTTTAGCTTCAATCCGGCCTCCCTAAGGTTCGCAAAGGTTTCCTTGAGATCTTCGAGATGGTTCTCCGGTTCTTTGCTTACCACGGCAATGTCATCTACGTAGGCTATGATGTTTCTCCGCAACGAGACCGTAGTACGCTTGTACCATTCTTGCGAAGGTCGACCTGCGTTCTTGAGCCCCTCGAGCATTCGCACAAAGCAATAGGTTCCAGTTGGTATAGTGAAACTTGTCTTTTCCTCGTCTTCTTTCCCCGAGCGACTCGATGATATCCCGAAAAACGGTCCGGGAGGGAGAATCTTTTGCATCCGGCGGCCTTATCAACCGAGGCGTCTATTCCGGGTAGCGGGAATGGGTCTTTTTGCATGCTTTGTTCAGGTCGGTGAAGTCGATGCACATTCGCATTTTGCCATTCTTCTTTGGAACAAGCACCACATTTGCTAGCCATTCGAGTATTTGACCTCTCGTATGACGTTTGCATCTAATAACCTTCGCACCTCCGCCTTCGCGGCCAAGGTTCGTTCTTCCGACATTTTCCTCTCGCCTTTGTTTCCTTGGCTTTACGTTCTCGTTTAAATCCGAGGTGTGCTCGATTATGTCTCTCCCGATTCCTTTAAGGTCTTCTCGCGACCATGCAAAGACATCTCGTTTTTGGACAATAGGCTAATTAATTCTGTCCGTTCTTTTTCGATAGATTTGCTCCGATCGTGACCTTCCCGTTTGGCACCGCCGTCAAGGGGCACCGTTATTGTGTCCTCCTGGTCCTTCATGTCCGTCTTTCCTCCGGGCATATCTCGGTGGGTCATCGATGCCACCGTGTTTATGTTTCGTGGGCCTTGTATATTGCTCTCTCTATGTTCCCGGCTTCCTTCCGGCTTCCTCGAACCGCGATTATTCCATGCAAGGCTTTGGCATTTTCATGCAAAGGTAACCCATGTGGATTGCCACATTGAACTTGTTTGCGAATCCTCTTCCTAGGATTGCATTGTATGGGTAATATATGTCTACTACATCAAAGGTGATGTATTCTCGTTCTCGCGTTGTCCCCATCTTGAAAAGACACGGGTAGGGAAATTTTTCCGAGGGCGTGAATCTTCCTTCCTCCGAATCCTATCGAGGTGTATCGGTGGTTGCAAAATGAGACCCGCGAGCTTCATTTGATCGAACACACTTGCGAAGATGATATCTCGCTGAACTCCCGAGTCAACCAAAGTTCTGTTTATCTCCCATCCCGCCACATTTGCTTTTATGACCATCGCGTCGGTGTGAGGGTAACTCTCCAATCGGAGGTCCTCTTCGAAAAACTGATTTGGGCCTTAGACCATTCTCGTTGTTCGGTGTGCTCCTGCACGCCCACATTGTTCACCAATCGGAGGTGGTCTTTTTTCTCGTTTCTTTGTCTCGAATTCCATCGCTGAACCGCCGGCTATTGGTAGTATCATTCCTATTGTGGGCGAGCAGAGTGGGGGTTCATCGATTCTCAATCGGAGGTTCAGCCTTTGGCATGGTACTTGGGGCGGACCCGACTGCTGCGGAGGTGCCGGTAGTGCCTCGAATTGCCTTTGTTGCGGAGGTGGAGGTAATGCCGCGTACGCCTCTCCGGCCGTTGATGTGAAGACCGAGGTGTTTCTACCATGGATATCTCGTGGGGGTCGAGTGTTGACATAAGTGACCGCACTCTCCGCTCCGCCGGGTGCCCGGTTGCCGTCTTGACGAGACATCTCGGTACCGCACAGCCGCCACGCTGGTAGGGACGGTGGATAGTACTTCGTGCGACGTTCTGCGAGGGAAGACACCGTTAGTGTACCCCGGATAGCTTGGGTTGTACTGCGATGGTGTTGTGTGGTGAAGGTGTGATTCACTTGTCTCGGTTGGCTCCGGAACGGGTGGAGGTGGCTTTGCTTGTTCTTCATCCGATCCATTGTTTCTTTGGTTTCGGGACATTCCTTGGTGCTATGCCCCTTTTCTTCCCCATGGAAGATACAATAGTGCCTTCTTGGTTTCTGGTTCCTATTCCAGTTCTTCGACTTGCTCTTGTTGGAATTCTGGTTATTCCGAGCCTTTGTGTCTTGGCCGTTCCCGGCTCCTTGTCCGCCGAACGTTGAGGCCGGCTGTTTTGCACATTGAAGACTTGCCTTTGCCGAGCATTCTCGCCCGTCATAGGACCCGTTGTCTCTATTGTTGTTCCTACCGGAATACCTTTTGCTCGGCCTTCTCCTTCATCCAGTCTTTTCCGGAGGTCATTGTCGATCTACGGTATTTTTCGAACTCTTCATGCAACTTTTCCATGGTAGCCGGCTTTTCTCTCGGCTAGGTGGCTTGCGAAGGGTCCAATGCGGAGACCTTTAATTGCTGCCTCTATCGCGACGCCGTCTCGGCACATCCGGCGCCTTCGCCCGAGGTGTAAGAATCTCTCGGAAGTAATCCCTTAACGGCTCTCCCTTGTCATGTTTGTTGCTGAACAGTCTGACGACAATGACTCACTTGAGAAACCTTTGAAATTGGCGATTATCTTATCCCTCGGGTTCTCCCATGAGTAGATTGTGCTAGGCCGCAAAGCATGGAGTACCATGTCGGCCGCGTCGCCCTCGCGGCGATAACGAAGGATTTGGCTAGGACACTTGTCATTTCCTCCCGCGGAGGCGACTGCCGCCTCAAAACTCATCAGGAATTGCCGTGGATCTGTTTTTCCATTGTACCTAGGCAGGACCATGGGCTTGTAGCCCGGAGGCCATGGTGCTTTCTGTAAGCCTTCTGACAGTGGGGATTTCGGGTCGAACGTCCTCTGGTAAACCATGAACTGAGGTATCTCTGGGGGTGTTGCGGCCATGTATTGGCTGAGTTGTGGGGTTGTCATAGTATTGTTTTGATGCATTGTTACGGGTTGCATGCTCTGAATCTCCGCTTGCAATATTGCCATTTGCTGCCTAATCTCCTCTCGCCCGCCGGGAGGTGTGTATTGCCCCGTGCGTAGCTGCTTGCTCGCTCTCGGCTGTCTCGTTCGTTCCATGCGCTGCATTTCGGCTCTCGGCCGACTTACCTCATTTTCCCGGTGTTGGTCACCGGCCTGGTTTGCCAACGGTGGTTCATCTTCGCCGTGATCATCGTCGCTCTGGTTGTCTTCGTTTGCCTGCTCAGAGGCATGTGCGTTTGGGGCGGACCTCCGCGGTCTGCCCCTCCGCGGTGGTTCAGGTGCCTCCGCGGGTGCCTCCGCCTCGGCGGCGGCACGTTTTCGTCGAGCGGCGGCTGCCGCTACTTGTCTTCTTGTTGGCATCTGTGAGTGATATCCTCGGCCAGACACACGGGTGGGCGCCAACTGTTGGAACACGGTTCCAGCAGGTTTAATATTAACTCGTAATCACAATTACAAAGCTAGAGTGTGAAGAAGAGAAGTTCTTCCACTCCAAGAGTCATCATCTACAACAGGGGCTGGGGGGCTCCTTATATAGCCCCCCGACTCCCAAGTACGAAAAGACATTACAGCCCCAAAGGGGAAACAGGGAAACCCTAATCCTACGTCCCTTCCAGGTGGGGCTGGCAGGGGCAAGGTCGTCCATCGGAGTATTCAGCGGTCTTTGGGCTCCTCCCGGGCATGCCAAGTGCTCTACGTCTCCCTTGCTCCTGGGCCGTTGATGGGCCGTCTTCCATGGGCCAGATGCCTTAGCGCAGGCCGATGGTCTCCGCCACCGTCCCGATGCCTCCGCCATCGTCCCGCCGCCTCCGCCTTGAGGCCTTCGACTCGATGCCTCCGACGGAGGCCGAGGTCTTCGTCTCCGGCCCGGTGTCTCCGACAGAGGCCGGAGGTTTTAGTCCCCGGGCCGACGCCACCGCTTGGGGGGCTATGGTCTTCATCGTCGTCCTGACCTGATGCCTCCGACGGAGGCCGGGTCTTTGACTCCGGCCCGGTACCTCCGCCAGAGGCCGCATGCCTTAGCCTCTGGGCAGATGCCTCCGCCTGGGGGGCTAAGGTCTTCATCGCCGTCCCGATGTCTCCGCCCTCCAATTGGAGGTACTGCAACGCATCGGTCAGCGTGGTCTCCGATCACTCCTGCACAACAAGTAGAAGCATGTATAACAAAATAGGCTAAGTGCGGTGTCAATCGCCTGCGAGCATGTGGCATGTCTCCGCTGCTGAGATGCCTTTTCCCAACATTAATATTTATCATGTCTTACAGAAATAGAAGGTATAATTCTAGCCATGAAAAGTATATAAGAAACAGTGACTAGAAGCTGCCCCTCAAACGCAAAGGATCATAGTTTACTCCTCGAATTTTAGGGCCACACCATGCATTTTGTCTTGCCATGAGCCTCAACGGTAAAATCCAGTAAGCATTTGCTAGCTCAAAAATTCAACCCTTTTCTATGTCCTTCAGTACGCACCAAACGTACAAAATACCATCATCCATCATTTCTTATATAATCTATAAATTATATACTAGCTAGTAATAAGCTCCCATGTCACACCAATCCAACCAGAGTGTTTGACAAGACGAACTTGCAGCCCTTTGATTGTCCTATACTACAAACATCAAACTAAGATTATTTTACAAACATATATAATCAACATCGGCGGTTTCGTAATCACCAAAACAATAGATATATACTAGTGCTAAAATCCAAAGAGGTCACACCAGTCTGACTCAGCATTTATTTTGCTTGTGACTTTTAGAAATGTAATTACGGCAAGCCAACAGAAGAAGACATTTGTTATATTTTATTGGTTATTAAGTTCTTGCCATATTCTTTGGGTGTAGCGAGTGGAGAAAATAAGGGTAAGAGACAGAAAGAAATGCTGGTGATAAATAAATAAGGGTAAGTACAATTTTCAACGTTGAACTCACAATGAAGTTTGTTTTTCAATCTGCAACTGTGAAACCGGATAAGAAACACCTTTCAATTGTCAAAACCGGACAAATTTGGCCCTCAGCTGGTTTTAAAAGTGGTTTTCTATTTTCGGAAGTCGCTGAAATTTTATATTATTATTTTTAAGTTTCATAACGTCATCAAATGAAAAAACTCAAAACTATAAAGTTGTAGATCTCATCGGCAGCTACAACTTGGGTATAGAAAGTATCCTTATTTGACTGCATACAAAAAATATATTAATTTTCTAATGCGGCAAGCACTAGTATGTGATTATTATGTTGCTAAAACATAATATTATTATTTAACTTCAATGCAAGTTGGAGGTTGAAAAATGTACTTTACCCAATATATAACGACAAATAAAGGAGAGTTGGTAGCAATGCACCATCGTCGATGTACATACGCCCATTGGTCGACATGAATCAATCACAGCAAACTTGATCAGTGACAAATCTTTCAGAAAAATTTTAATTGCGCATGAGGCCACCGGCTCTCGCTGATAGGCCCCTTTTGTATATAAGTAAATAACTCCAATTCGTCGAGCATATGATCAATTAGCGTGGCAAAACTGATTGGCCTTGCTTGTCCTTATCCAAAAGGCTCAATGAAAGCAGACACAGTGCCTTGGCAATGCAGTTGCTCTTCTCAAATTTTTAAATGCAAACAACGGGGGTAGGTTCCCCACCTGGATTTTTCATTCAAACCAGGCAACCAGGCAACACTGATCGCCAGCAGCGAATCACATCCTTGTCAATTGGTTTTACAATTTTATGTACCCTACTCTGCTCGGTTGAGTTCTGTTCCCGTGAACTGCTATCCCGTGCTTCAACTTATTAGTTCGCCCTTGCTCTGTTCACACATGATAAATTGGATGAACTGCTTTCCCGTGCTTCGAATTATATAGCATTCATAAATTGGCTGGCATGTTTTGTTCAATTCCATTCGTTGTTGATTGTGTCACCTACTTGCATACAAACATACATACTGCCAGTGTTGCTCCGTCAGAAAACAGAGGACCTGTCTGTATACAGGTGCTGCACATGGCAAAAAAAAAAACAGAGGATATGGCGTTGCGCAGCCGTCGAAAAAGCAGAGGACAAGACATCATACACTCTCCTATTCGAACTTGTTTTACATCTCGATAATCTTACTCTCTTTGTATGTATCGGAGGATCACGACCAACTGAAAGATACAACACTCTTACTGTTGATCGTTGCATCTCTCCGCGAGATTCATGGGTGTTCTAGGTGGCCGTGTCCACCCTAGAACAACCTCAGGCGTAGATCTCGAAGAGGAGTGGCTACTTGACTGACACAAGTCCTTTGTATATTTCTCCTTCATTCATGTAATATCATAACACCATTAAAGAATTGGAATCACATGCATGCCCACCTAAGGCTTAACAAATCTATTCACGATAGAAAAAAAAAACTTTTTCACTTTATCAGTGATTCAAACAGACCCAGCCCTGGAATTACCGCAAGCCGGCAAGCTGGGGGTCACATGCACGCACATGCAGTATTTGTCATGATGATCTGCACGGGGTCGATGTACTCACACTGTATACAATAATCAGCAGCCGCAAAAATTGCTGATGATTTGGAATAATGTTATTTATATAAAAGGATAAACAATTAAAAGTTAATGTTAGTGGATGACATGTCATAATGCTAGTCAGTGGATGATGTGTTTTGCTAGTTGCATATAGATCATAATTGCAAATGCTAGTTGACCATAAATCCATCTAATCATGGACTAAATAAGGTAGATAGCTTACATGTTAAGAGGAGTTATTTGCATATAGATCATAATTGTAAATGCTAGTTGACCATAAATACATCTGATAGTGGACTAATGAGGTGGATACCTTGCATGTTAAGAGGAGATTAGTGGGTGATGTGGCACAAGGATATGCGAGAGAATTAGCTAGATTTTAGCTTAATAGGAGTTTAAGATAGGGATCACTACCAACTTCAAAAACACCTTCAATGCTAGACTTAGAATCGGCAGTGCCACATCGGCTGCAAAGGTTAGAGGTTACCACTGTCGCACTACCAAAATCATTGGACGACCTTCAACCTTTGCAGTTGCAGCAGATGCCAAATAATGTCTTGAGTAGTACTTCACTAATCACTTTGTGCAGTGACAAAGAATGAAGAAGGTAGGTCGTCCATTAGGTAACCATACATGTTGGCAGGAAGATCCCTTGAACCCCCGGATGGGCTGCCCACTCCCTTTATTTCCTATAAATCCCATGTAACCACACAATGGGCTGCCTTTGCTAGAAAAAAAAATGAAAAATTACTCACAGATCTTGAACACGCAAGTCTACACCTAACACGCACCTAATTGACCAAGATGCTTTGCTATGCCAATGCAAATGGACGTGTTAGAGTATTGTTACCAACATATAAATTCGTCTTGTTGCTTGTGCAAACTGACACCCATCCATGTGTGGGTTTTTCAAAGCTACAAAGCTAGTAATTGGACTATGTGGGTTTCTCAAAATAAAAAGGATAAGGGCACTCACAATGCAGACTCTGCCATAGAGTTTTTGCTGATACGAGAGAGGGAGAAAAACAAGACTCTAAGTATTATTTAGACTTCAAATCCACAATCTACGAGATAATAAATACGCTTAGACTCTATGATAGAGTCTTGCATTGCGGACTCTACCATAGAGTCTAAGTCTATTTGTTATCCTCTTATTTATGATATTTTGCTAATGTGACATTATATTTATTAAAGAGAGGGAGAAAAAATAAGACTCGAGTCTTATTTAGACTCTAAGTCCACAGTTTTCGAGATAATAAATACGTTTAGACTCTATGATAGAGTTTTACATTGTGAGTGCCCTAAAAGAGCACCCCGCCATGCCACGCCAACCCCCTTGCCCGAGGAACAAATTAAATAACGGCTCTCTCTGATTGGGCTTGCATATCCATACCAATATGCAAAGAGATTTGTGGTTTTCCTGTGTCGACCTGAGTCCAAGGCCACAGATGGAGAGCCCAAGCGATAGGCTGCCTTGGCACTCGGATGAAAACGGATCGGATACGAACGGATATCAGTCATACCATGTTTGTTTTCATATTTAGGTCGGATTCGAATACGAATAGTGTCAACCGTGCCGGATAGGATATGATTGGGTATCGATATCATAAATATGCGATTTTAATATTCGGATACGGTTACGGTATCGGATATTGAATATCCGGACACTGATACGGACGGATTTAAACCCCTCTGAATGAATTCGGTCTCGAATACAGTCGAAAAATATCCGTACTGTTTTCATCCCAACTTGGGACCGCATCTGCTCTGTTTCTGCTCTGCTGTACAGACGGACAGCGTTGCTCCGTCAGAAAGCAGAGGACCTTCAGTAGAACTTTTTGAAGTCTACTACTTCTGATAGCAATATGTGACCTTCAGTAGAACCGACTAGGCACCTATATGTGACCATTTGTAACCAATCACTATATCGTAGCAAGCATCCTTCCGTAGAACTTTAATTTACACACTATTACTTCTGTAAATATGTTCAGGCAAGCTAATAATTTAGTTCATTTTTGGACTAATTAGCTTATTCAAAATGTTAAAAAGGAGGTCATACGAATCAACTAATCCGCAGAATTTGTTACCACCAACTTGCAGCCCATCTAGAATTGTCTTTTCTCGATCATGTAAAAGGTTTGTGCATCTCTGTATTAAGATAGAGATATTTTCAATACAACACGCGAGGGGGTCAATAAGTTGTACACAAACGCTCAGATCCGCCCTAGTGTACTACAAGCTATCCTATTACATTGGACAGAGATCGACCGACATGACGCCGACTAGAGGGCCTATGCTCTAGCTGCCCGATGGTGGCCGTGTCGCTTGTGCGGGCCAACGTCACTATCTGGCGGGAATAACTCTCATAGCGCCTGCTTGTTGGAGTCTTCTATGTACATCTCTCGTACGCCTCCACGGCCGATGCCTATGGAGACAGAGACTGCATCTCGCTGATTAGGCCCAGACGCTTCATGAGAGGTACTTACCATGCTACGATGCCGAGGTATGAGATATGCTCTGCGCCGCTATCCACTTGCTTCTAGAGGGGAATGAGGGCGAAGCGAAATGGCCGTAGGCTATATCCTCCATGGGCAACTCTAGTAGAGGCTGCTGCCTCGGCTTTCTGATTCGCTCGGTGAAGCCCTTGAGCCGTTTCTCAGCCGGAGCGGCCCATCTAGAATCGTCAAAAGAAAAATCTGCAGCCCTTCCATTATCGTCTATACAGTGTTAGTACAAAACCGAACAATAATTATCGTACGAACCTAATCAATTTAAAAACTCGAGAGGTTTCTTAATCACCACTACAATAGATACTCCCTTCGTTCCACAAATAAAAGGACGTTTTTGACTTCTACACTTCTTGTTTGACTATTCGTCTTATTTAAATTTCTTATATAAATAATAAATAAATAAATCATTATATAAATATCTCTAATAATAAAATAAGTCACAACAAAATAAATAATATTAATTAAAACTTTTTGAATAAGACGAATGGTCAAACAAGAAGCGTAAAAGTCAAAAACGTCCTTTTATTTGTGGGACGGAGGGAGTATGTACTAGTGCTAAACTCCAAAGAGGTCACACCATCCTCGCACAGCATTTAGTTTGTTTGTAAATTTTACAAGTGCATTATTGTTCGGTCATCACATCCAGTTTAACACTAAGTATAGGTAGGTCAATTATAAGGCAGACCAATAGAAGAAGACATTGTAATTGTATTGGTGGAACTCTTGCCGTATTGTTTGGGTGTAGCAGGTGGAGAAAATTGTCCTGTCATTGAAAGAAAAGATGGAGATAAATAAATAACTCTAAACAAGAGTTGGTGGCAATGCACCATCGCTGTACATAACCAATTGAACGCATGGTTCAATCAGAGCAAACTTGATCATTGAACGCATGGTTCAATCAGAGCAAACTTGATCAGTGACAGATGCTACCAAGAAATTTAATAGCGCCTGACGCCGCCGGCTCTCGCTGATAGGGGCTTTTGCGTATATAAATACCACAACTGGCCGAGTTGGTGATGGATTTATAGTGCTAGTTTATAGGTGTAAGGTCCTAGATGGCTAGAGGGAGGTGAATAGCCTATAAAAATTTCTACAAGCTCACTAAGCAAACTCCGTTAGTATGACAGACGGCGGAATGCGAGTTATGCTTAGCCTACTCGGTGTTGCAAGCTTCATATCCAACAATACTAGTGGGTTGATCAAGTGATCTCACAAACAACCAAAGGCCGAGATAGCGCTACACAATTAAGGCTCTCGGTGAACCTCTACTTTGCGGAAAGTAAAACCAAGATAGCGCTACACAGTTAAGGCTCTTGGCGAACCACAAGGCAATTCTAGAATTGTAATGCGAGAGAAGGAAGAAGCTTGTTATACCGACGTGTCAAGTCGAGGTTGCCAATCACCAAGAGGATGTACAATCAATCACAATCAACAACACACAATTGATGACGACCAATCACCGGGAGACAAGATGAACACAATTGTTTATCCCCGGATGTTCACTTGGGCACCGCCAAGCTACGTCAGCCGTTGTGTCGACCAACACCTAGATGGTTCTTCGGTGTGACCCTCAAGTCACTAGCCCCTCGAGGCTCGCCCCGCAAGGCACCGCAAGACACCACTCTCAAGCGAGGTACTCAACGACACGCGCAATCCACTAGGATGCTCTTCGTGATCCCCACGAGGTGAGCTCAACCTCTCACAAATCAACCGGAGGTGGCCAAGAACAATCACCTTCTCTTGCCAACGCCTCCAACAATCTCCAAACCGGCTAGGAGCGGTACTCTCCAAGAGTAACAAGAAATCCACCAGCGAAACCACCCACAAGTGCCACTAGATGCCCTCAAGCTATGCAATGCACTTGGTGATTCACTCAATCTCACTTCGAATGATCGATCAGGCAAGAGAGAAGAGTGGGAGAGAGTTTTTCTGCTCACAAGTATTAATGAATGAGTTGGGGAGCCAAGAGTAAGAGCCAAGACCCGGCCATCCCTTATTTCTAGCCCAAACACATTCAAACAGTCGTTGCCCCCACGGGCGCAGAAAACACCTGCGTCGGACGCGTCCGACACCTACCGTCGGACGCGTCCGACAGTCGCTTCGTGGCCTCCAGCGCTCGACCGTTGCTGTTCAAAAGCATGATGACATCAGCGTCCGTCGCCCTCTTCAACGTGCATCCGACGCTCTCCGTCGGACGCGTCCGCCTGGCGCGCGCGCTGCAGAGTCCACTGGACTGCGTCCGTCGCCACAGAGCCGCGTCCGACGCTGCGCTCCGGCCGCGTCCGACGCTGCCCATCGGTTAGCCACCAACGGCCATTGCCACGCGTCGCGTAGCCAGCCCGTCGGACGCCGGCCCAGATTTTCCAGCGTCCACCGCTCCATGTCCGGATGCGTCCGACGCCGTTGAGGTGGTGCAGCCCGCGCTGTGTCCGAAACAGTCGGACGCTCCAAAGCCGCGTCCGTTGCTTCACGCCACGCGCGTCCATCGGTCTGGCCTCCTACTGACCCTACTGTGCTGCATCCGACGCCTGCCTCCCACGTCCGACGGCGACCCTAGGCCGCGTCCGACGCCGTGTCGGTGCTCTAATTTCGCCGTTTCTTTGCGCATCGTCGATCCAACTCATACCGATTGCCTTTGGGTACTAACCACCACTTGTCGATCACTCTCTTGAACACAAGGGTTAGTTTTTCTCTCGAGAAACAAGGCAATGGCTTAGCTCACTAGGTTCTACATGCAATGCATTTTATGAATTCACCTATTGGCACCCGTGCGTCGAATAGCCGATAAGACTTCCCCTCTTAATAGTGCAGCTATCGATTCTAAACCACTCACACCCTCTATGGTGTCTTGAGTGTAAAATAAAATGGCCCTATCGGTTATACCTTTGCCTTGAGCCTATTTTGTTCCTCCAAGTGATATGAACGCTTCACACCATCACGTGACCGTCTCGATCCATCGACCTTGACTTCACTTGCTCTTCACCGTGCATCGGTCCATCGGCGCCTAGTCTTGCCCGAGCTTCACCATTGCATGGTCCTTCACTCCCAAGCCTCGACTAGCCCTTCACCTTCAACACCAGTCCATCGAGCCAAGCATCGTCTTGATCTTCATCTTTGATCACATGACACGTGTCATGCTTCATATGCATTAAGCTCATCATGTGGACAACCTTTCTCTAAATCAACCACTTAGATAAACAAGGTTAGTCCTAAGTTTCATCAATTAGCCAAAACCAAACTAGGGATTTTCAATCCCCCCTTTTTGGTAATTGATGAAAACCCTCAACAAAGATGATTTGATAATAAAAGTTTTGAACTTGTCACACTTGTCCAATCTTTAAGCTCATATGAAGGATTTGGACAACTATAGCAAGTTCGGTTTTGGTAGCATTAGCTCCCCCTACATATGTGCATAGAGTTTGGATTTGAAGCTTTGCACATATGCATAGATAAGAGTGTTGGGAGGGTAATTCTACCAAAATGATGCTAAGGTGTAAAGAATGGACCTTTGAAGCGTGATACCAATCGGAGTTGCAATTTACACCATCCTTAGCACCATGAAGTAACTAGACGTCCATCAAAAACTCAAGAACCCCATGAGATCAACATTATAAGCAAGGTTCTTGAACCACTTGTAAAGATAATGAGAAATGTCTAGATACCACTTGAACCTACCATTCAAACCTATGCATGCTAGTAGATCACTACATCATTCAAGTTCTAAACTAGCATTGCACCACACTACTTGTAATAAAAACTATCCAAGTGCAAAGAGCAAGTCATATGAGAATGCACAGATAAATGCAACAACTTTGTTCATGAGCTTGCTCCCCGTTCTTGTGTGCATCAAAATTTTATTTACCCCTTTATCATGTACAATCATCTTTTATCATGTTCAATCATCTTTTTCTCTCCCCTTTATCAACAATTGCCCAAAAATGGGATCAAATTGTGGAGAGAAAAGGACTTTGATGGAGTAAACAAAACTTAGTCAAATTTGGTTCAATCTAGACCAGTTTGCCAAAGATATTTAATTTGGTTTGAACCAAAGACAAGCTTCTTCACACCTCATGACAAGGGTTATCTTGCCTATGTTGAATTAAACACTTGTAGCAAATATTCTAGATTCAACACTAGGATTGCAAGCCCACAAACATGTCATATGTTACCACTAGATTAAAACAAGCATAGAAGCAATAGTGGTAACATATATCCATCAAACACATTTGATTTATCATGAATGCTCCAAATGCAACTTGTATGACTACATGTGCTACCACAAGTGAGATCCCAAGAGGATGATGACATGTCAATCAATTGTACCTTGCTTTGTCGAAGGAGAGGCATGTCAAGTAGTGGTGGGGTGCATTCAACACATGTTTGAGAAATCAAGAATGTTCAACTCATTCCTTAGCTTGCAAAACCTTCTTTCATCAAGTGGCTTGGTGAGAATATCGGCAAGTTGATCATCGGTACCCACACTTTTAATGGATATGTCACCCTTTTGTTGATGATCTCTAATGAAGTGATGCCTTATGTCAATGTGCTTTGTTCTTCCATGTTGAACCGGATTTTGTGTCATCTTGATTGCACTTTCATTATCACAAAACAATGGTACAGTCTTGAAGTTGATTCCATAATCCTTCAAAGTTGACTTCATCCAAAGTAATTGTGCACAACAACTCCCCGCACTAACATATTCGGCTTTGGCGGTAGAGATTGCCACACTATTTTGTTTCTTTGAGGACGATGGCACAAGTGATCTTCCATGAAGTTGACATGTACCACTTGTGCTCTTTCTATTGATTTTGCAACCACCATAGTCGGAGTCCGAATATCCAATCAATTCAAACTTTGACCCCTTGGGATACCATAGTCCAACATCCCTTGTTTATTTCAAGTACCTCAATATCCTCTTTGCGGCCGTGAGATGACTCTCTCTAGGTGAGGCTTGATATCTAGCACACATGCAAACACTAAACATGACATCCGGCCTTGATGCGGTGACATAGAGTAGGCTTCCAATCAAAGACCGATAATCCTTTTGATTCACCATGTTGCCATCAAGATCACTATCAAGATTCCCATTGGTGCCCATTGGAGTTGAGATTGGCTTTGCATCTTGCATCCCAAACTTCTTCAACATGTCCCTTATATATTTTCCTTGACTCACAAATATCCCATTCTTCAATTGCTTGACTTGAAGACCAAGGAAATAGCTAAGTTCACCAATCATGGACATCTCAAACTCTTTTGCCATCATTTCACCAAATTCTTCACAATATGCTTGATTGGTTGATCCAAAGATGATATCATCAACATATATTTGCACAATGAAGAGATCATTACCAATCTTCTTGGTGAATAGAGTAGTATCAACCTTGCCCATAATGAATCCCTTGGAGAGAAGAAAAGACTTCAATCTCTCATACCATGCTCTAGGTGCTTGCTTCAAGCCATATAATGCCTTCTTCAACTTGTACACATGGTTGGGTTTCTTCTCATCTTCAAAACCGGGAGGTTGCTCAACATATACTAGCTCATTGATGATCCCATTGAGAAATGCACTCTTGACATCCATTTGATATAGCTTGATATTGTGGGCACATGCATAAGCCAATAGAATTCTTATTGCTTCTAGTCTTGCCACAGGAGCATATGTTTCATCATAGTCAAGGCCTTCAACTTGAGTATAGCCTTGAGCAACAAGTCTTGCTTTGTTTCTCACTACATTGCCATCTTGATCTTGCTTATTTTTGAACACCCATTTGGTTCCAATCACATTGTAGTCACTTGGCCTTTGAACTAGCTCCCAAACTTCATTTCTTGTGAAGTTATCGAGCTCATCTTGCATAGCCATGATCCAATCGGCATCCTTCAAAGCTTCATCAACTTTCTTTGGTTCCATGGTTGACACAAATGATGCATGCTCACAAAACATAGCCACTCTTGATCTAGTTTGCACACCACTTCTAATATCACCAATAACACTATCAATTGGGTGATCTCTTGCAACATGTTGTGGTTGTAGCACTTGCACTTGATTGCTTGAGCTTGGTTGATCACTTTTCTTGTCTTCATTGGGTGAACTAGCACCATGATCTTGCACTTGAGCATTGCTAGCTTGCCTCAATGGAGAGTTGAGCACTTGATCTTTATCCTCATCTTGCACATTAATCACTTGCTTTGCTCTAATGTCCCCAATGTCCATGTTCTTCATAGCTTCAACCAATTGAGTTCCACCAACATCTTCTAGATTCTCTTCTTCATCTTGTGACCCATTGGTTTCATCAAATTGCACATCATGGACTTCTTCTAGTGTGCCACTTGAGTTGTTCCAAACTCTATAAGCCTTGCTTGTAGTTGAATAACCAAGTAGGAACCCCTCATCACATCTCCTATCAAACTTCCCCAATCTAGTGCCCTTCCTCAAGATGTAGCATTTGCAACCAAACACTCTAAAGTAAGCAATATTGGGCTTTCTTCCATGAAGTATCTCATATGGGGTCTTCTCTAAGAATTGATGACAATAGAGCCGGTTGATGTAGAAGCATGCCGTGTTGATGGCTTCATCCCAAAATGATTGACTAACATTGTACTCATGAAGCATTGATCTAGCCATATCAAGCAATGTTCTATTCTTCCTCTCAACTAGGCCATTTGATTGTGGAGTGCACTTGGCCGAGAATTGATGACCAATGCCATAGTGATCACACAATTCTTCCATTCTTGTATTCTTGAACTCACTCCCATTGTCACTTCTCACTTTCTTAATTCTCATGTCAAATTCATTGTGAACTCTAGTGAGAAAGGTCTTGAAGGTGTCATACACTTCACTCTTGTCACTAAGAAAGAATACCCATGTGAATCTTGTGAAGTGATCCACTATGACAAACCCATACTTGTTGCCACCAATTCTAGTGTATGTAGTTGGTCCAAATAGATCCATGTGCAACAATTGGAATGCCGTGCATGTGCTCATTGTACTCTTCTTTGGATGTGAGCTTCCAACTTGCTTTCTGGCTTGACATGCACTACACAACTTGTTCTTCTCAAATTCAACATCCTTCAAACCCTCAATAAGATTGTGAGTTGTAAGCTTCTTCAATTATTTCATGCCAACATGTCCAAGCCTTCTATGCCAAAGCCAACCCAAACTTGATTTGGAGATCAAACATGTAGTCAAGGATGCTTCACTAGTGTTGAAGTCAACAAGATAGAGGTTCTCATATCTAAAGCCTTTGAACACCAAATTGGAACCATCAAGAGATACTACTTCAACATCATTTGCCCCAAAGATGCACTTGTAGCCTAGATCATAAATTTGTGCCACGGATAGAAGATTGAAATCCAAGCTCTCAACTAGCAAAACATTGGACACACTCATGTCATTTGATATTGCAATCTTGCCCAAACCAACAACCTTGCCTTTCTTATTATTGCCAAATGTGATTGAATCAATGCCACTTGTGTTATCTTCAATTGAATCAAACATTCTTGATGTGCCGGTCATGTGTTGAGAACACCCACTATCAATGATCCAATGCCTTCCTCCAGCTTTATAGTTCACCTACAAGCAAATCAATGAAGCTTAGGTACCCATTTTTGCTTGGGTCCTTGTAGGTTAGTGACTAAGTTCTTTGGTACCCAAATAGTCTTCTTCTTTGGGCCAACAATGGGTGTACCAATAAACTTAGCTTGCACACCTTTCATACCCTTGGTGAGCACATAACAAGAATCAAAAGATATAGCATTAACAAGCTTCTTGTTTTCTTTCTTCTTGTTGCAATTTTGCTCTAGGTGCCCAACTTGCTTGCATCTATAGCAAAACCGACCATTGCTTTTCACAAAGCTAGGCTTTGGAGTCGCAAAGGCCGCCTTGCCTTTCTTGGGGGTATAGCCCAATCCCTCTTTGTTAAGAGAGAATCTTTGGCTACCCAAGCACTTTAGCAAGCTGGCCTCACCGCCATAGGCCTTGCCTAAAGCGTGAGTGAGCTCATCCACCTCTTTCTTGAGGGTCTCATTCTCAACCATTAGTGATGCATCACAAGTGAAACCATCACTAGTAGTGGAGGTAGAGTCGGTGGTGGTGGATGAAGAGCTACAAGAAGGATTAGCATTTGACATGATGATGGGTTGATAAAATGAATCATCAATGATGTCACAAGTTACACCTATATCACTTAATGCAATAACCTCTTTATTTGCTTGTTGCTCAAGAAGCAATGAGTGAGCCTTTTCAAGCTTGGAATGAGCATCACCAAGCTTCTCATGGTCTTCCACTAGACACTCATGAGTGGTTTTAAGCTCACTAAGAACTTTCTCAAGTATTGCTACTTTCATTGAAAGTTTCTTACACTCCTTGTCCTTGGCAATAGCTATATCTCTAGTTTGTTGCATCAAGTCATACATTTGTTCCTTAGAAGGTTCATCATCATCATCATTATCACTATTGTGAGCATATTCCATCTCACTATCATCATCACTATCTTCATATATTACCTTAGATTCTTTTGCCATGAAGCATGAAGATGAAGTAGAGAATAGTGAAGGCTTCTTGTTGATGGCGATTGAAGTAAGAGCTTTGTTGGATGAATCTTCATCTTCATCATCATCATTGTCACTCATCCAAGTGACCACATATGCACCATTCTTGCCTTTCTTCAATGTCATCTTGGCCTCATGCTTCTTTTGTTCAAACTTGCCCTTCTTGTTGTTCTTCTTCTTGTCATATGGGCAATCGGCTTGTAGATGCTCGGTGCTATCACAATTGAAGCATCTTCTTTGTTGCTCTTTGCTCTTGAAGTTGTCATTTCTTCTCTTGAAACCTCTTCTCTTGATGAACATATGACCCATCTTCTTCACCACAAGAGCAAGTGCCTCATCATCAATCTCAAAGTCACCATCTTCATCATTGTTTTCTTCTTCTTCAAACATTGGTGCTTTGCCCTTGGAGGAGGTGGCTTGGAATGCCACTGTCTTTTTCTTCTTCTCTTCTTCCACCTTCTCCTTCTCATCAACATCTTGATCATATTTGTCATATGTCAAGACTTCACCAAGCAAATCATTTGGCTTCTTTGATTCAAGCCCATCTCTTTGTAGCATCATGATCAACATCTTGAATCTTCTAGGCAAACTCAACAAGAACTTGTGGCAAAAATCTTCATCTTGTGTCTTGTGCCCCAAACTCTTGAGATCATTCACAATCACTTGCAAGCGATGAAACATTTCAATGATTGTTTCATCATCTTTCTTCTTGAAGTTCTCAAATTCACTCTTGAGCCCATAGAGCTTGGCACTCTTCACTACTTTTGTGCCCTCATAAGTTTCACTCAACCTTGTCCACACTTCACTAGCCAAATCCAAATCTTTGATCCTCTCAAACACTTTTGTATCAATGCCATTGTATATAGTGTTGAGAGCCATTCTATTGCATGTAATATTGGCTCTATCCAAATCGGTGAGGTGATCGGCATCAAGAATAGCATAATCATACAAAGTAACTTGCAAGACTCTTTCATGAATGGAACCTAGGTACATGATCATCCTCCTCTTCCAATGATCAAAAGAACTAACTCCATCAAAGTGCGGTGGCTTGCCCCCAACATGGTTAAACACAATTTGAGCCATATTTTGCACCGAAGGATGTTAAGCCTTGAACTAAACGGTGACCTCGGCTCCGATACCACTTGTAAGGTCCTAGATGGCTAGAGGGGGGTGAATAGCCTATAAAAATTTCTACAAGCTCACTAAGCAAACTCCGTTAGTATGACAGACGGCGGAATGCGAGTTATGCTTAGCCTACTCAGTGTTGCAAGCTTCCTATCCAACAATACTAGTGGGTTGATCAAGTGATCTCACAAACAACCAAAGGCCGAGATAGCGCTACACAATTAAGGCTCTCGGTGAACCTCTACTTTGCGGAAAGTAAAACCAAGATAGCGCTACACAGTTAAGGCTCTTGGCGAACCACAAGGCAATTCTAGAATTGTAATGCGAGAGAGGGAAGGAGCTTGTTATACCGACGTGTCGAGTCGAGGTTGCCAATCACCAAGAGGATGTACAATCAATCACAATCAACAATACACAATTGATGACGACCAATCACCGGGAGACAAGATGAACACAATTGTTTATCCCCGGATGTTCACTTGGGCACCGCCAAGCTACGTCACCCGTTGTGTCGACCAACACCTAGATGGTTCTTCGGTGTGACCCTCAAGTCACTAGCCCCTCGAGGCTCGCCCCGCAAGGCACCGCAAGACACCACTCTCAAGCGAGGTACTCAATGACACGCGCAATCCACTAGGATGCTCTTCGTGATCCTCACGAGGTGAGCTCAACCTCTCACAAATCAACCGGAGGTGGCCAAGAACAATCACCTTCTCTTGCCAACGCCTCCAACAATCTCCAAGCCGGCTAGGAGCGGTACTCTCCAAGAGTAACAAGAAATCCACCGGCGAAACCACCCACAAGTGCCACTAGATGCCCTCAAGCTATGCAATGCACTTGGTGATTCACTCAATCTCACTTTGAATGATCGATCAAGCAAGAGAAAAGAGTGGGAGAGAGTTTTCTGCTCACAAGTATTAATGAATGAGTTGGGGAGCCAAGAGTATGAGCCAAGACCCGGCCATCCCTTATTTCTAGCCCAAACACATTCAAACAGCCGTTGCCCCCACGGGCGCAGAAAACACCTACGTCGGACGCGTCCGACGCCTGCCGTCGGGCGCGTCCGACGGTCGCTTCGTGGCCTCCAGCGCTTGACCGTCGCTGTTCAAAAGCATGATGACGTCAGCGTCCGTCGCCCTCTTCAACGTGCGTCCGACGCTCTCCGTCGAACGCGTCCGCCTGGCGCGCGCGCTGCAGAGTCCGCTGGACTGCGTCCGTCGCCACAGAGCCACGTCCGACGCTGCGCTCTGGCCGCGTCCGACGCTGCCCACCAGTCAGCCACCAATGGCCACTGCCACGCGTCGCGCAGCCAGCCCGTCGGACGCCGGCCCAGATTTTCCAGCGTCCACCGCTCCATGTCCGGACGCGTCCGACGCCGTTGAGGTGGTGCTGCCCGCGCTGTGTCCGAAACCGTCGGACGCTCCAAAGCCGCATCCGTTGCTTCACGCTACGCGCGTCCGTCTGTCTGGCCTCCTGCTGACCCTGCTGTGCTGCGTCCGGCGCCTGCCTCGCACGTCCGACGGCGACCCTAGGCCGCGTCCGACGCCGTGTAGGTGCTCTGATTTCGTCGTTTCTTTGCGCGTCGTCGATCCAACTCATACCGATTGCCTTTGGGCACTAACCACCACTTGTCGATCACTCTCTTGAACACAAGGGTTAGTTTTTCTCTCGAGAAACAAGGCAATGGCTTAGCTCACTAGGTTCTACATGCAATGCATTTCATGAGTTCACCTAGTGGCACCCGTGCGTCGAATAGCCGATAAGACTTCCCCTCTTAATAGTGCGGCTATCGATCCTAAACCACTCACACCCTCTATGGTGTCTTGAGTGCAAAACAAAATGACCCTATCGGTTATACCTTTGCCTTGAGCCCATTTTGTTCCTCCAAGTGATATGAACGCTTCACGCCATCACGTGACCGTCTCGATCCATCGACCTCGACTTCACTTGCTCTTCACCGTGCATCGGTCCATCGGCGCCTTGTCTTGCCCGAGCTTCACCATTGCGCGGTCCTTCACTCCCAAGCCTCGACTAGCCCTTCACCTTCAACACCGGTCCATCGAGCCAAGCATCGTCTTGATCTTCATCTTTGATCACATGACACGTGTCATGCTTCATATGCATTAAGCTCATCATGTGGACAACCTTTCTCTAAATCAACTACTTAGATAAACAAGGTTAGTCCTAGGTTTCATCAATTAGCCAAAACCAAACTTGGGACTTTCAACAGGCATGGTGCAATCACAACAGACGTGATCAGTGACAAATGTTACATAGAAATTTTAATTGCGCCAAGCAAAATGATTTGATAGCTGTTGTGTACCATGACATGATGATGGACAATATCGATGAGGTGACAGATAAACGATTAAAAGCTCTCAAGGAGATTGAGAAAGACAAAGCTCGTGTTGCAAGGGCCTATAACAAGAAAGTAAAGGTCAAATTGTTTCAAGTTGGGGATTTAGTGTGGAAAACCATACTACCTATTGGATCGAAAACTAATTAATTTGGCAAGTGGTCACCTGGATGGGAGGGTCCTTTAAGAGTGATTAGAGTCATATACGGAAATTCATATCTACTGGAGACAATGAAACGTGAACGTCTCCCTAAGGCAATCAACAGGAGGTATCTCAAAAATACTTCCCAAGTATTTGGCAAGAAGCCTAGAGTGCTCTTCCAAGCAATGGCCGATACATGTATCGCCCTTAGAACAAAAATGGCCGATGTATACATCGCCCTTAGCCGCTGATAAGCCGATGTGATGGGTATCGTTGCTGGTCGGTTATTCATCGCAGGGTGTTTTCAAGTTCAATGCATCATTCACCTGAAAACAGGGGGCATATGTTGACAACAAAAAATGATCATTTTTGTGAGGTTGTCAAAAGGGGAACGGACTTTACCATTGTGTTCCTCTCGTCAAGACGATTGAAAAACATATATAGAATGTCCAATTTGAAGTTCGGACGAGAGAGTTATGCACCCGAGAAAAGTTGCTTGACCCGCTGGAAACTTCCGGTTCAACTTCCGGTGCAGGGCCGGAACTTCCGGTCGAGACCGGAACTTCTGGTCAAACACCGGAAGTAAATGCTGATGTGCGGTTGTGCGCGGCAGGAACTTCCGGTCCGGGGCCGGAACTTCCGGTCGGGACTGGAACTTCCGGACAAACGCCGGAAGTAAATGCTGATGCGCGGTTGTGCGCGGGTTGTCACCACCGGAACTTCCGGTGGTCACTCCGGAACTTCCGGTTGTTGCGGGGATTTTTCAGATCTCGAACCGGTTTGTTTCTGAGTCGGTTTTTGGTCAATTTCGGACGTGGAAAACTTGGAAAATAGGCTTTGGAGATGTTTCCTACTGGGATAAGACCACCCCCTCTATATATATAAGAGGATCATGGCCGATTGATCCCATCCAATCAATCGAACAAAAAACCAATCTATCAACTCCTTTACCCTAGTTCTTCCTTCAACCCCCTATCCTACTGTCCGACATCTCTCTCCACGGGATTCATCGGCATCCTAGGCAGCCTTGCTGGTCCTAGGCGATCCTCCACGTGTTCCTCCCCGACGGATCCTTCCGGAAGTAGTTCGGGAGCCTTTTCCGGCCAAGAACGAGCTACACATCGGCCTACCGGTCTCTAGATCGATGTGGTCGATTACGTTGCGTTCTTGCCGCGTTGCAGGTTGTGAAGACAACTTCTAGGGCGTCCAAAGCCCACCGGTGTGTTGGCTCGGATCCGTTTCGGCGTCAACAAAATCAAACAACAATTATTGTTCAAACCTAATCTACTTTAAAACTCAACCACTTTCTTAATCACCGCTACAACAGAAATATATTAGTGCTAAACTCCAAAGAGGTCACACCAATCCGACACAGCATTTAGTTTGTTTGTGAATTTTATAAGTGCACTATTGTTCGGTCATCACATCCAGTTTAAGACTAAGTATAGGTTGGTCAATTATAAGGCAGACCAATAGAAGAAGACGTTGTAATTGTATTGGTGGAACTCTTGCCGTATTGTTTGGGTGTAGCAGGTGAAGAAAATTGTCCTGTCATTGACAGCAAAGATGGAGATAAATAAATAACTCTAAACAAGAGTTGGTGGCAATGCACCATCGCTCTACATAACCAATTGAACGCATGGTTCAATCAGAGCAAACTTGATCAGTGACAGATGCTACCAAGAAATTTAATAGCGCCTGACGCCGCCGGCTCTTGCTGATTGGGCTTTTGCGTATATAAATACCACAACTGGCCGAGTTGGTGATGGATTTGTAGTGCTAGTTTACAGGCATGGTGCAATCACAGCAGACGTGATCAGTGACAAATGTTACATAGAAATTTTAATTGCGCCTGCCGCTTGCTCTCGCTGATAGGCGCTTTTGCATATACATGTCATCATAACTGGCCGAGTTGATGATGCACCATCGATGTACATATGCCCATTGGTCTGCATGGAGCAATCAGATCGAATTTGATAAGTGATACATCACCAACTCTAAACAAGAGTTGGTGATGGATTAGTATAGTGCTAGTTTACAGGCGGAGTGCGTGTCAAAACTGATTGGGCTTGTTTATCCACACCGATGATGCTAATGTGGTATATGAGTACGACATGTCTTTTTTTCCTGTGTCGACCTGAGTCCATGGCCACAGATAGATGGAGAGCCGAAGCGATAGGGTGCCTTGGCACTGCATCTGCTTTTGCTCTGCTCTGTTCTACTTCCGCTTTACCCTATTCCCATACATATAGGCAGGTTGTGGATGGCATCACCAACTTGCCACCATGCATAAATATAGACATAGCATCAGAATGAACCGAGGAGGCAAAAAAGAATCACAGAAGGACAATGTTGTTCTGTCAGAAAGCGGAGGACCTGTATATATTGGTGTGGTGTTGTGCATGCGAGAAGGCAGGGGATATGGTGCTGCTGCAGAGATACGAAAAGCATAGGAAACCCCCACAATATTCGACATGAATGCATGATGCGGTGTTTTGGCATCGACATCAAGAATGATTTGCCTGATTTCCGGAACTTTGATCAGGATCAGCCTGCCATGTCTACTCGCTTTCTGTTATTGTTGTACTACAAAAGGTTTCAATTTCATCACCAAATGTTGGGTTCATCGTAAAATCCAGGGCCTCAGGTCCATTACCTGAACAAATATGCAGAGGCCCATTACTTCAAAAAGATAATTAGGCAGTGAAGAAATATACACATACCCAAGAGGCCAAGACTACAAGAGCCACCGGCAGGGTTTCCAACGATCATTACACTACCAATGCGTGATAAAGATACTTGAAAAATACTATAGTGCATACTAAGGGGTACTAGTACTACGTATAGTAGTAAGACTGTACATGTAGATGCACTGCAAATGTATCTGAGCCAATACCAATTACCTCAATATCTACGTGATTCATTTCTAATAATATGGCCTTGCGACGCGAGGGCGAGCTTCTGATCCTACAAACTAATTTTGGCGCCCAATGATCACTTGCATTGTTTACTCCATTACTTCCTGAAGCTGCTGTCGAGTGAATGCATTCCAGAAATGTCAGAGTCTACCGAGGAGGACTTGATTCCTTAATTTGAGCGAACAGTTTCTGTGAGCTGTCGAGTGACTTGATTCCTTAAGATGGAGAGAATGTCAATGATCGACCATTGCTCAAGGAAGGCAGCGTTGAAGATGACAGGAAGGTAACCAGAGGAAGAACCTGAACCCGAGTGTATATGCCTGGGAAATGGCGGAACAACGTGTGCAAAAAATGCTCAGTACGCGTGAGCTGTGGTGGCGTTGTCCGCAGCCTGTGTCTGCCGTCCGGTACTAGAGCCAGAGCACTCTTGTGTTAGGCGCCATGTATGAACCAGAATGCGTGGCAAAAATTGATTGGGTATGGTAATCCATCCTACACTTCCTGGAGTATGCATTCATCTGGCGGACGCAACCCTAATTTTCCTCCACCCCACTGCCGTTAACACTTGGCACTTGGCAGATCGGTTTGCTGTTGCTGGGTTGTGATCTGCTCCATTACATTTTCCTCAGCTTGCAAAGCAGGTTAAGAAACAACGGAGGACAAACTCTGGACCCTGAGATATATATCGGTGCAGGCTACAAAGCAGAGGATTAACATACAATGCTTCCAGAGATCAGAAAAGCAGAGGACAACCACACGTTTTTTCATTATATAACAAAAAATCCAAGACGGAACCCTGATTAATTTACATATACACTGGTGCGAAATTTTGAACACAAGTACTACAATCAGTAGTATGCACTTATGATTCACGATATTATAATTCCAAGCGTTCTCCAGCCCAAGGCAATCTGTTGTACAAAAGCAATAGCATGCAGATGGTAGAAAACTGAAGTGTGCATGCTGGAGATGATGAGCTCCCACCGACCTGATTGCATTCTCACTCCCAAGTCAAAGGCAGCATATCCATACCTGCATAGATAAAGTTTACTTCAGAGTTGTCAAAAAAAAAAAAAAAAGTTTACTTCAGAATATGAACTAAGCCAGCCATACGCAAGGGACTATGACTTGTAGGAACTGTCTTGCGAGAGAAAAGTAACTACCTGGTTAAATATATACTTGCTTTATTTCTGATCTGGCGGTGCAGCAATTAATCTTCTTCTTCAGTGAAATAGTCAATAGTGTTAACTGTAACAAGGATGGGCATTTTCAGAAGGACTGTAAAAATGCTCCATATTGTTACAGCTGTAAGAAAGATGGCCACAAAAGTGGCATGTGTCCTGAGAATAAGGGGTTGAGGGTCTGTGGTTTTGGTCTGAAAGGACTAGGCTTCTATAGTATCAGGGTTCCTGTGAAAGATGAGTATAAAAAAGGGGCAAAGGGAGTGATGTCAATTCTACAGGGAAATGCAAATGTTCAAATGGTCAGAACAGAGCTGAAATCTTTTTTTAGGCACAACATTCCATGGGAGATAACCATGCTGGTGCCAGATAAACAGTTTATGATCATGTTCCCTAATGAGAAGAGATATGAGATGACAAGGGTTTAGAATTTTGAATTTAATACTGCTCCAATCAGGGCTCAAGTTAGAGAGACAGCTCTATCCCCTGGATCAACTGGAAGTTTGGAAGTAGTGTGGGTAAGAGTTTACAACATACCTGACTATGCTAGGATACTTGAGGTGGTTATGGAGATTGCACATCTAGTGGGGGACCCAGAGGAGGTAGACATTGCAAGCTTGACATGGGATGGCCCTGTCAGAGTGAAAGTTGGGTGCAGAGATTCTAGAGAAATTAAAGGGGAAACAAATGTGTATTTCAATGGAGATAGCAGGCCTATTGGCTGGATTGTGGAAACAGGAAAAGACCAGTTTGATAAGGCAACAAACATGTCAAAGTTTGACAGATATAGAGAGAGAAATGATGAGGAAGAAGAAGAAGATGAGGAACCTCAAGATCAAACTAAACAGCCACAGAACCAGACTAAGCAAGATGGACGACAGACATCTAATGCTCCTAAAAGCTATACTTTGCAGAATCAGACAAAACAGACCATGATAGAGACTCAAGCTACCAGCATTATCACTGGGGCAATGACAAATACAAACAAAGGGGAGGAACTTGGGACATTGTTTGAGGAAAACCAGATCCTAACTGAACAGAGTGGAAATGAAGATGTACAGAAGTCCCAAGGGCAGGGGATGATAATGAACGAATCCCAAGATTCTGATGGAGGAATTGTAGACACTACAGCTGAAGAGATTGAGAATATGAAAGCAGGAAACCTAGTGGAAGGAAAGCTTGTGAGTGTTGCAGGTTACACAGGTTATGAAGAAAGAGAGGAAGAACTAGTGGATTATGATGATACTCATGAACTAACAGAATAATATAAGGAGGAATATGCTAGGTATGAACAGGAGTTTCTTAATGGCTCACAGGAAAATGACAATGAAACAAGCAAAGAGAGAATTCAGATGGCAGAATTGGAGAAGAAGATTGAGGAGAGGGCAGAAAAGCTGAGAGATGTGATGAGTTTTACACAAGGAGGCCTTCCCAATTTTTAGATAGAGTTTGGACAAGGTTTACATGATGAAGGGCAGCATAAGACCCCCAGCTTAAATATAGAGTTTAGACATCACTGCAGGAAAAACAGGAGAAGAAAAAGAAAATGCTATGGTCAACACAGTCAAAACTCAGCCACCAATAGCACAGAGGAAGATTTTGAGGTCCAACAACTCTAGTCTGAGTAGCCAAGAACAAGCCACCAGATTGAAGGCTCGGAGGAACGAAATCTCAGGTAAACCCCAATTCACTGCTTTTTGTTCACAATCTAGTGAGAAACTTGCTTCTGTTGCTAGTAGTTGTAAATTAGATCTAGGAAATAATGCAGAAACAGCCCTAGCTATTGGGAGATTGCAAGCACAGGAGGCTGCCAAAGCAGCAATCCTGGAAGCAAAAAAGAGAGTGCAAAACCTACAGAAAGAGAATGTGTCCCCAAACAGGTTTGAGGTGCTTGGACAGGTGGAAGACTAAGAGGAGATACAAGAAGAGAGTATAGAAGAGACTAAAGAGAGTTTACAGGTACCCAAAGAGAGGCAAAAAACTCAGATGAAAATGAAGCCCCCTAGCAGGGGGAGACCAAGAAAGAATAGATGAAGATCATCTTCTGGAACATCAGGGGATTGGGGGGATCTAGAAGGAGAGGGCAGCTAAAGAATTTAGTAAGTCAACACAGTAGAGAGGTGATTTGTTTACAGGAAACCATCAAAAGAGAGTTTACAAATTTTTTCTGAGAGACCTTGTTAATGGACAAGACTTTGAGTGGATATGGACCCTGCAGAGGGTCACTCTGGAGGAACACTCACAGGAGTCAAAGATGGAGACACAGAGATTATAGGTAAGGATACAGGGAGCTTCTTCTCAAGTATAAAAATGAGGCATAGGCAAGATAAGTTTGAATGGGAAATTATGAATGTATATGGACCAGTACAGGATGAAAAGAAAGAAGACTTCCTTGATTAGTTATGCAACAAAATCAACAACATACATAGTTCCTTTGTCATAGGGGGAGATTTTAATATGATCAGATATGCAACAGAAAAATCTTCACAGAATGTGGATCAAAGGAAAATGGATGCTTTCAACAAATTTATTTCTGATTGTGGGATTAAAGAGATGCTGAGAAAGGGAGGGAAATTTACATGGACAAATAAACAGGAGGACCCTGTGATGAGTGTTTTGGACAGAGTTTTTATCAGTTATAACTAGGAAGCTCATCACCCCTGGGCTACCTGTGAAAGTTTAACTAGGGTAGGCTCAGATCATAACCCAATTTTGATCAAAACAGAGGACACAAGAGTGAGTCATCCATATGTGTTCAGGTTTGAGATGGCCTAGTTCAATCACAGAGAGTTTCAGGATAAACTACTAGTAAGATGGCCAGAAAGGAGAGGTCAGAATGTCCAAGATTATTGGAAGGAGACTAAAAAGCATGTGAGAACCTTTTGTAAAGGCTGGGGAAGCAATATTAGAGGGGAATTGAGAAGAGACAAACAGACCCTATTGGAAGTTTTGAAGCAAATAGATGAGAAAGCTGAATCTCAAACACTAAGCCTAGCAGAGTGGAAAGAGAGGTAAGAGAAAGAATCAGCTCTTGAACAAATCTATGCTTTTGAAGAACTACAATGGCGAAAAAGAGGAGAGAAATGGATACTACAGGGGATGCTAACACAAGCTACTTTCATAATAAAGCAAATGGTAGAAAGAAGAAATGTACAATCTTTAGAAGATCAGGATTGTGTGATTACTGGAGAAAAAGAAATCAGAGAACATGTGGAGAAATACTACAAGGAGTTGTTTGGAAAAGAAGACAGGGGACAATATTACAATTGCAGATGATTTACGGGCGAGAGGATGAGGTCTTATCTGCTGAGATGGCTAGAGATTTGATAGAACCATTCTCTGAGAGTGAAATAGAGGGTGCTCTAAAAGACATGGATTCAAATTCTGCACGAGGGCCCGATGGACTGCCTGCCAGTTTCTACAAGAAAATGTGGCCTTTCATTAAATCAACAATAGTAGAGATGTTCAACAGGTTGTATGATGGAGATTTTAACATGAGTAGACTGAATTATGGGATGATCACTTTGATTCCAAAAATAAAAGAGGCAGCTAACATCAGACAATACAGACCTATTTGCCTCCTTAATGTAGATTATAAGTGGTTTACAAAGGTTTTAACAATGAGATTAACAAAAATTGCAGCCAAGATCATAAGTCCTGCTCAGACAGCCTTTATCCCTGGCAGATATATTCTGGAGGGAATAGTTATGCTACATGAGGTCTTACATCACATGAGTGTACAAAATAGGAAAGGAGTAATACTAAAACTAGATTTTGAGAAAGCTTATGATAAGGTAAATTGGGAGTTTATGATGGAAGTTTTGAAGAAGAAAAAATTCCCTGACAAATGGATTGGGTGGATGAAACAGGTAATTGAAGGAGGCATGGTAGGTGTGATGATAAATGGCCAACCTGGTAATTTCTTCAGAACCTTCAAAGGCTTGAGACAAGGAGATCCTCTGTCACCTTTACTTTTCAATCTAGTAGGAGATGTATAAGCAAATCTTTTGGAGAGAGCAGGAAATGATGGAGCAATTAGGGGTTTGGTGCCAGACTTAGTGGAGGGAGGACTGACACATCTACAGTATGCTGATGATACAGTATTATTCCTAGATGTGGATAGAGAGACAATTTGTAATGCTAAGTTCTTATTATACTGCTTTGAGTCAATGTCAGGGTTAAAGATCAACTACAATAAGAGTGGGATCTATGTCCTCCAATCTACTATTGAAGAGCAGAGAGAGATAGCAGACAGTTTGAATTGTAATATTGGAGAATTTCCTATGAAATATCTTGGAGTAATGCTAGACAGGTACTACATGAGTTCAGCTGAGTTTGATTATGTATGCCAAAAAATTGAAAAGAGAGTTCCAACATGGCTAAGCTGTCTATTGACCTATGGTGGAAAGATGATACTCACAGAATCATGCTTAAGCTCAGTGCCTAATTATGTTATGGGGATCTTTCACTTAAAAGGAGAAGCACATAAGAAAATGGAGACTGCCAGGTCCAACTTCTTCTGGCATGGACCAGGGCAAAAACAAAAGTACCATATGATGAGATGGGAGGTTTTAGCAACACCATAACCAATGGGAGGGTTTGGTTTCACAGATACTAGAACAATGAACAAATGCTTGTTGGCAAAATGGATATTCAGATTGGAAAAGGGAGATAAGAATCCTTGTCTAGAGATGCTATCCAGAAAATACATGGGTGAAAAAGGGTTCTTCAGTTCCAAAACTAGAAGGGTCTCACAATTTTGGAGTGGTCTACATGATATCAAAGATTGCTGTGAGAGAGGTCTAATCTATGTTGTTAGAAATGGGAAAAAGGCTAGATTTTGGTTGGATGTTGGATGGGACAATGTCCACTTAGGTTAACCTTTGAGAGGCTATTTGACATATCTAATGAGCAGACTAACACTGTATATGAAGTTTTGAGAAACAATGAGATAAATCTATCTTTTAGAAGATCTTTTGGCAGGGAGGAGCTAATACAGTGGCAGCAGCTTATAGAGCTTCTCCAAAACATACAATTACAGAGTGAACCAGATACTGTAACTTGGGGGCTGGAAAGGAAAGGAAACTTTACTACATCATCACTGTATAGGGAGTTGAAATTCCCAGGAGAACAAAATGGAGAAATCATGAGCATATGGAAAGCAAGAATTCCTCTAAGGATAAAGTTCTTTCTATGGTCCATCTATTCTGATTGCCTGACTTCGGCAGAACAGCTAGTGAAGAGAAATTGGCCTGGGTAGGAAGAATGCAATATGTGTGGATAGCAAGAAACTTGTAGACATATTTTCTTTGAGTGTTCTTTAGAAAATTTCTGCTGGTGGACTTACAGGGAGGCTCTTGGCTGGACACTAACACCGACTAACCTCAATCAATTCTTGCAATTTAGCTGTGGCAAAGGCAGTGTGCCCAAGCCTATGATGATTTATACTTCAGCATGCATATGTTGGAGCTTATGGCTTATCCGTAATGAATTTGTGTTTCAAAACAGAGTGGTTACAGGTACTAATGCAGTGATACATCGCTCAATGATATTTTTGCAGAAATGGAGCATTCACCTAAAGGAAAAGGAAAGAGGTTGGGTGTTGAAGATGATGGAAACTCTCTCACAACATTTGGAGTCAAGCGGTCAAGGCTAATGGCGTGAGAGGACGGCGACAGCAGTGAAGCAAAAGAAGAATGTCGAAAAGCCAAAAAGAATGGAGGGGGTGAAAACTCTAGGAGTTGCTATCGTTTGTAGTTTCCTTTTGTCTAGAGTCAATCTGGGGTGTATTGAGTACTTTTTAAACCGTTTCGCTTGATGTTTGAACTCTAAACTGTAAAGCTGGCAACCCCAGCATACTCGGTTACGCTGTTTGCTTTCTATAAAGTAGGGCCAAAGTGCCTTTGGTCTAAAAAATAGTCGATAGTGCGTGACTTCATATGGCTGATCTTGTTGTACTCAAATGAGCTGCTGCCTGTTATCAAGGACTCGTACAACTTCTTGCTACAAGTCAACTTGAGATATCTTGGACTTACTGTTGTCACATATTCCAGAACTGTCTCCATGGTGTCGTCATCCACCTTCATGCTGTCAAGTGATGGGACTCCTTCTAGCCCCTCCACATTTTGGCGGCCCAAGATCCTGATTTTCTGCAGCTTAGAGAGATTACTGATCCTTTTCAGCTTGGGGCAGACCAATCATTGAAGTTCCACAACTGAAGGGAAGTTTTCTATATATGTCAGGTACAGGCACAGATCTCTTAGAGCATGCCTCCTGCTACTAATGAGCCTTGGTGGAAGACAGCTCAGCTTGCAGTTAATAATTGCGAGTACCTTGAGTGCAGTCATTGCTATGGCATCTACTTTTGCATCGTCACCCTGCTCCTCCACCCACTGGCATGGAGGAGGGTGTCTGAAACTCAGCCCCAACACTCTTGATGGCAGGTGCATCATTAATGGACAGATTCTCCAAACAAGGAAGCAGGCACAACCCATTGGGTAGTTGGGTGCAACAACTAAGGTTGTCCATCTTTAAAAGCCTCAGGCACTTAAAGACCCATGTACCTGGAACCATCATCCAATTTGGTAGCCGACTACCAAAGTATCCTTTAATGCTTAGATGTTGTATGAGGGATGGAGGGCGGAGCTTCTCAATTACCTCCTCCACTACTCGCTGCACCTATTGCCTATTGATTTCATTCCTCAATCCCATGAATCTGCTGCTACTCCAATGTAAAAACAAGTAATCAAGGTTCTCCTTGCTACTAATCATGGCCATTTCAGTCGACGAGGTTGCAGCCACATTTTGTAGATCATATAAAGAAAGCTTCCTAAGCTGGGACAGAGGCCCTAGCTCTTGCAAGCTGCACCAGGCCCCATCCCCATCTATTTCCAAATGTACTCGGAACCCCAAAAGTGTCTGTTGACGCCGGAATCTGACGGATCAGGACCAACACACCGTGGTAGATGGGCTTTGGATGCCCTAGAGGTAGCTCGAAGCGACCTGCAACGCAACGGCGATGTAGCGTAACCGGCAAGACCGATATAGAGATCGATTAGTGGGTGTGGAGCTCGTCAACGGCCGTGAAAACCCTAGAATCACCTCCGGGAAGACCCGTCGGGAGGAGGCACGTAGGGGATCTCCTAGGAACCAGTGGATGGCGCCTAGGATCACCGAGAAACTCGCGGAGAGGGACACCACACAGCAAGTAGACGGGTTAGGGCAAGAATTAGGGGTAGAAGTAGAAGAAGATAGGTTGATCGATGTTGATCGGTTGTGTTTGGTTGACGATTGATCGGATGGGATCAATCGGCCATGATCCTCTCATATATAGAGGGGGGTGGTCTTGTCCCAATAGGAAACACCTCCAAAACTCGTACATCAAGTTTCCCACGAGCAAAACTGGCAAAAACGTGACTCGTAACGGAGTCAGTCACGCGCAGCACGCGTCGGACGCGTCCGACGCGCCTGGGCGCGCGTTCGACGCCGCGTCCGGCGCTCGGCCCCACGCACGGGGGTCAGTGGACCACGTCCAACGCGCGTCGGACGCGTCCGGCGCTCACGTTCGACGCGTTGTCGCGCGTGCGGCTCGCGCGCTTGGCCCCGACGCCGCGTCCGGCGCGGCGTCCGACGCCTGGGCTCCCCGCGGGAGTCTCTGGACCACGTCCAACGTGTGTCGGACGCGTCCGACGCTCCCGAGGGCGGCGTCCGGCGCTTGTCTTTTGGGCCGAATTCGCCCGTCTCGCCGTCCGTCGATGTATTGACCTCCTCTAGCCATTTTTGAGCGTCAACACATGCCCCCCGTTTTTATGTAAATATGTTGATGAACCTGAAAACACTCCTTGACCTGTAACCAACTAGCAACGAAACCCATCGCATCGGCTATCCGGTGACTAAGGGCAATGTATTCATCGGCCATTTTTGTTCTAAGGGCGATACATGTATCGGCCATTGTTTGAAAGAGCACTAGGCTTCTTGCCAAACACTTGGAAAGTATTTTTTAAGATACCTCCCGTTGATTGCTTTCGTGAGAGGGTCCTTCTTCATTATCTCTAGCACATAGGAATTTCCGTATATCACCTTGATCACTCTTAGAGGACCCTCCCAATTAGGAGACCACTTGCCAAATTGATTGCTCTTTGATCCAATAGGAAGTACAGTTTTCCACACTAAATCACCTACTTGGAAAGATTTGCTCTTCACCTTCTTGTTATAGGCCCTTGCGACACGCATCTTGTCCTTTTCAATCTCCTTTAGAGCTTTCAATCTGTTGTCGGTCACTTCATCTATGTTGTCCATCATGAGATCATGGTACACCATAGCAGATAGATCATTTTGTTTAGCATACCTGAATGCACTCAAGTTCACTTCAACGGGCAACATAGCCTCTTGACCATATACCAATTCAAAAGGAGTAACTTTTGTAGCAACGTGCTTTGATATGCGATACGCCCACAAAGCTTCAGACAAGACTTCATGCCACCTCCTCGGGTTCTCTTCAATCTTCTTCTTAATGAGCTCGATCAAGGTCTTATTACTAGCTTCAGCTTGGCCATTAGCTTGAGCATAGTATGGAGATGAGTTAACAATCTTTATTCTATATGATTCGGCAAAGGCCCTCACCTCTTTGGCCATAAAAGATGTTCCTTGATCAGTATGCAATGATTGAGGAATGCCGAATCTATGAATAATATGCTCAGTAATAAATTCTATCACCTCCGTATGTGTCATGTTCTTCAAAGGAACCGCCTCGTACCACTTAGTGAAATAATCTGTAGCAACCAAGATGAACCTATGTCCCTTTGAAGATGGGGGATGTATTTGGCCAATGAAGTCAAGCCCCCAACCTCTGAATGGCCACGGCTTCATGATAGGATGGAGCTTCGAAACGGGCACTATCTGAATATTCCCAAACCGTTAACACTCTTCACAACCTTTGTAGTAACGAAAACAATCGGCAACCATAGTAGGCCAATAAAAACCAGCCCTTCTCAATGGCCTCTTCATCTTAGGAGCCGATTGATGCGTACCACAAAACACCTTCATGGACTTCTCCCATAGCCACTCTTGCTTGATCGGATCCCAAACACTTGAGCAACAAACCATTGGCTGTTCTTCTATACAGCTCATCATGTTGCATTGTATACTTGAACGCAAGCCGCCGAATGCTCTTGTCAACTTTAGTATTAGGATCCTACAGAAAACTTATCAAGGGAGCCCTCCAATCCTCCAAATTGGCACTAGAATCTGAACTAGACTGATTTGGGACATCATCAGTGGCGTATGCCTCAGAAGAATTGGTTAATCCGATTAAAGTCGGTTGGTCCAATTCATTTGTTCCTGCACAAAAATAAATATCTTCATGCATCGGCTTATCTTGTATATGAAAGTTACGCTTACCAACATCAAAGCTAGATGCTTGTTGAGCTAGCATATTAGACTTTTTATTTTCTTGTCTAGGAATATGCCGAATCTTAAATTCAGCAAGTTTGGAAATAAGACCAAGACAAGAATCAAGGCAAGACCGTAGTGATCCATCTAAACATTGGAATTCTCCATTAACTTGCTGCACTACTAGCAATGAATCACCATAAGCCTCAACATGCTGCACATCTATGGAAGTTAACATGATCAATCCGAATAACAAAGCTTGACATTCGGCTTGATTGTTAGTGCAATAAAAATCTAATTGGCTAGACATCTCGATCACAAGGCCATTAGGAGAAATCAAAACAATGCCAACACCTTGACCATTGCTGCATACCGATCCATCAAAATATAATTTCCATGGAGCAATCATGATGTAATTAACCTCATCATCAAGATTTATGTTATGCTCAACAATAAAATCAGCAAGAACTTGACCTTTGATTGCTCGCAATGGCTCAAAGATCAAATCATATTCAATTAAAGAGTATGCCCGCTTGCCTAACCTCCCACTGAGGATTGGCCGATGCAACATGTGCTTAATAACATCGGCCTTACATGCTACAACACATGTACTTGACAGTAAATAATGTCTCATCTTGTGGCATGCAAAGTACAGTGATAAGCATAATTTCTCAATATGGGCATACCTTGTCTCGGAATCAAGAAGATGACGACCAATATAAGCGCTAACATACTCCTTTCCTTCATCTTCTTGAGTCATCACAGCCCCAATGACTTTGTCTTTGGCAGCAATATATAATTTGAAAGGCACTCCTCTTCTTGGTGCACGAAGAACCGGCGGTGATGATAGATATTCCTTTATTTTGTCGAATGCTTCTTGTTGCTTTGCCCCAAACAAATTCAGTTTCATCCTTCAACTTGAGTATGGGGGTGAAAGGAATAATCTTTCCGGACAAATTAGCAATAAATCTCCTCAAGTAGTTGACCTTGCCTAAGAATTTCTGCACATCTTTCTTGCATGTAGGCGGCTCAACTGTCTTGATCTTCTCGATCCTCTTGGGATCAACCTCTATACCTTTATCATGGATGATAAAGCCTAGAAACTTTCCAGCCGATACTCCAAAGGCACACTTGAGTGGATTCATCTTCAAACCATAGCGGCGCATCCTTTCAAAAGCAAGACGCAAATCGGCTAAGTGAGATTTATGAGCAGCCGATTTGATCACAATATCATCAATGTATACCTCCATGATCACCCCAATTAGATCATGGAAAATCAAATTCATCGCCTTTTGATTGGTTGCACCTGCATTCTTCAACCCAAAGGTCATCACAATCCACTCAAATAAGCCAACAAAGCCAGGACAAATGAAAGCTGTCTTTGATGTGTCTTCTTCTGCCATAAAAATCTGATTGTAGCCCGCGTTACCATCAAGAAAGCTAATCATTCTATGTCCAGAAGCATCATTGATCAACATATCGGCTATAGGCATAGGGTACTCATCCTCGGGAGTGGCTCTATTCAAATCCCTGAAATCAACACACTCTAATCTTGCCGGTATCCTTCTTTTCAACCGGCACAATATTAGAGACCCACTCCGCATATTGGCATGGACGTATGAATTCAGCTTGCAACAACCTATTGATCTCCTCCTTTATTCGGTCATGGATGGTTGAATTGAAGCGCCTTGGATGTTGCTTGACAGGCTTGAATCCATCTTTAATGAGGAGCCGATTCTCAACAAGATCTCGGCTTAACCCCGGCATTTCAGTGTAGTTCCATGCAAAACAGTCAACATATTCCTTGACAAGCGCGATTAATTCAACTTTAAAATCGGCTTCCAAGTTTTGATTCACAAACGTCGGTCGCGGTGTAGTACCATCCCCAATATCAACTTGTTCTAAAGGATCGGCCGACATGAAACCTTGGCCCAACATATTGAGCTCATCAAAGTCGTCAATAGCTTCACAAGCATCGGTCTTTTCAGCCCGATATTGTTCTAAACGATGCTTTAACTATTCGTGATTATCCATTACATAATTGTGTTAAGCTGATTGACAATTGGCTTAAGAGATACGGGAACAAAGCCACCTCTGGTGTAATCTACATAATCATAGCTAGAGAGATCTCTACCTGATAAGCAACCAAGAGCTCCATGCCCCCCGGGTTCGGACGAATCGGCAATAGCAACTTCAGCCGATGAGTCCGCATGGACAATCTCAACAGCATCACCGTTCCACTGGATGAGATGTTGGTGAAGACTGGAAGGCATGCACTCATTGGCGTGTATCCAATCATGCCCAAGAATCACATTGTAGCTCCCCTTGATGTCGGTGATGAAGAAAGAAGTAGCCAAGGTCTTGCTCCCGATGGTTAATTCAACGTTAGCAATACCTTTGGCCGGAATTGGAGCATCTCTGCCAACTCCCGTGATGGTCATGTTGGTCTTGATCAGCTCCTCCTCTTTGATCCTGAGCTTGCGGCACAGCGTGTAACGCATGACATTAACAATGGCACCGCTGTCCACTGGCATGCTATGCACCGGAGTCCCGTTGATGTGCCCCTTCAAGTTCAAAGGCCGAAGATGGTCCACTCGGGTCTTCGGTTTCTTGAACACAGCATCCTCCACTGCAAACACCAACTCCACTGCTGGTGGCTCCTCCTCATCATGATGAACCACGTAGTAATCCGAAGATAGATATACCACGTTGATTCGCTCCGGAGATGGCTCATAGTCCACCATCTCATCATCTTATTCCTCTGAAGCTTCCATACCTATGGCATTAGCAACCACAGCAGCAAACTCCTTGGGATCCTCCCCAAGGTCCTCGGAAACCACCAGAATCGGTGTGGACACCTCGGAAGGAATCACAACCAATTCAACGATTGCCGGAGTGGCCGAACTAGCATCTTCCGGTTTAGCCGATTCTTCAATCGGCTTGACCGGTTCACCCATTGGCGTCGGTTGGGTCTCCATTGGCGCCGGCTCCATAACGACGCCGTTGTCCTTCTTCGGCAAACCCTCTTGATGATTCTCAAGAGCTTGCTTCTTCAATTTCCTGGCCCGGCGCGCGCCGCAACTTCCGCTTTTGGGTCTTGTCCAAGTTAGGTGGGCACCACTTGGGTTGTGTATATTTTGGATCCCTTGGCGGCTTCTCTTTCTTCTCTTCTCCAAAGAACTTCCTTCATAATTTGATCTTGCTTATTTGCTGGAATTTTGCTATCAACCACAATCGGTTCACTGCCGGGAACTACCGGAGCCGGCATTGACCCGATAATGATTTGTGGTGCAGAAACTTGCTTTGGTGCAACTTCCTTAGGCGCCTCCACCTTCTTTGGTGCCTCAATCTTTTTGGGAGCATAAGCTTGCTGCATGGGTGCCTTTCTCTTCCCCTGTGAAGATTGAACATTAGGTGAAAGTTCCTGCCTCCTTCCGTTAAAGCCCGATGGTTGAATCAATCGGCTAAAAACAGAAGGATTCACTTGATGACCAGCAGCACCTCCAAACCTTTGATGCACGGATGTAGCATTTGGATATGGCACCCACACACCTTGGGCGCTCCATTGCGGCAAAGGTAAAACAGGTTGTGCTGGAGCAATCGGTGGTCCCCAACGAGATGGACGAGCATGAGCAACTTGCAAAGAAGGACCAACCGATAGAGTCATATCCTTTTGCCTCTTGTCTTCATCTTCACACTTAGGAGGTGTAGACTCTCTTTTTTTATCGGCCGATTCTCGAAATTGGCCTTTTGCTGCTTGTACTTCGCCATAAGTCGATCGAAAGTACAAAGTGGCTTCACCACGGGTTTCTAGATTTTTGCTCTTTCTCCTTCCAAACTCCCACTTCCGGCTTGTGTCGAATGAATGTGCGGGTCACATGAATATCGGAAGAAGTGGAGCCTTCAGGAGGTTGGGAGCCGGTTTGACCGATTGCAGCAATCGGTTTGGCCGACTTTGAAGTGCCAGGGTCGCCGCTGGCCGGGCCACCCTTGGGTGCCACCTTCACCATGTTGGATAGGTCGGCTTGGCCGACCGAAGGGGTCGGCCGGGCCGGCCTTTGCTGCGCCGCTTGGCCTTCGTACCATCTTTGCCATCGCAATGCTTCTGCTGATCCAGCGGTGATTATGGGCTTGTTCTTGCCCTCTTGATCCTTCTCCAACACTACTTGTCGCCCTGAATTCTTTTGGACATTCGGTGCAGGACGTGGTTTGCCGATGATGACATTCTTGCCTTTAGCTCCATTGGCTTGGTCGGGACGAATCAAGATGGCCGGAGCCCCCGCCTCAATGGTGTTGGTGGGGAAGGGGTTCCTCTTGATTTCCATCTCTGCAAGACTCAATCGTCCCTCATTAAGGGCCGATTGTATCTGTCGACGAAAGAAATTGCAATCATTAGTCGCATGAGAATAAGAATTATGATATTTGCAATAAGCTTTCCTCTTAATCTCATCTGCAGAAGGCATGGTATAATTAATTCTAATGTGTCCGATTTTGAGCAATTCATCGAAAATGCGGTCACATTTAGAAGTATCAAAAGTGTATTTAACTTCCTCATTCTGATTCTTTTGAATCGACTTGAGAGAAGCACAAGAAACATGTTTATTCTCCACTGGCCATCTAATTTCAGCGGCATTGCATTCTTTAGTATCATCATCCGAATTATCTGAAACAACTTCAAAAGCATGTGTATTCGAACGATGAGTTTTATATGACTCGCGAGACTCTTTAAGGCACGATTACCAGTAAATGGCCTTCTCGACGAGGTGGCTGAAATTATTAAATTGTACATTCTCAAGTTTTTCATGAAGCCTAGAATGTAAACCATTAAAGCAAAGATCAACCAAATCTCTTTCAAAGATCATCAATTGAAAACATCGGTTCTTAATCTCTCTACACCTTTTAAAGAAATCAAGAACAAGCTCATCACGCCCTTGACGAACCGATGTAAGACGTGACAACCTAGTTTCTTGGACTCTAGTATAAAAGTGACTATGAAATTTCTCTTCTAATTGAGCCCAAGAACCAATAGTGCATGCAGGCAATGAAGTAAACCAAGCAAAAGTAGTGCTAGTAAGAGATAAAGGAAAACAATGAACTTTCATGTAATCAAAGGCACATGCTTCTCCTAGTTGAGCTAAAAACATGCTCACATGCTCCATGGAGGTTTTGTTATCACTACCACTAAACTTCTGAAACTCCAGTACTTTCCAACCCTCCGGAGCTTTCAAGAAATCAAAATGTGTAGGGTACGGTTTGTGGTAGGTAGTTTTGCTAGGCCTAAGGGATACACCTAGAGTTTCCTCAAGAGACTTAGATAAATCTTCCTTGAACCGATTAAATGTGTCCGTATAATTGGTAGAAGGGGCTGCTCAAGAGCTACTTTGTTGAGGGATAGCACTAGGTGACTTCGGTGGGTCTGGGAGTATTGCGGTTCCCGCCGAAGACCTACTTGTTTGCCGGGATTCGGTTCGTGTAGAGCGACCCGAATTTTCAGCAAAGGTAACCATAGGCTTAGGTTTAGCAGAATTGGTCTTACTTGTTTTTTGTGTTTTGAAGACCGATTTGCTCTTGTTTGCCTTTGCATAAAGGGCTTGATTCTCATAAAAGTTAGGAGGCATGCCATAATCATATTGCTCTACTTCCTCAACATCTGATTCATCCGAATCGGCCGTTTTACCTTCTAACTTATCGAACCTAGCCATGATCATATTAACTGCAGTAGCTAAATTATTATCTACAATCTTTTTATGACCATCTAGCATAGCAGCATAATCAGCATGAGTAGGGTACGGATCATCATCAAACTTGGGCTTGTCGGAGCTTACCTTGTCCCCTGAAGAAGATGACGAAGACAACACCTCGGCGTAGTTGGGCTCCCGGTACTGCTTCACCTTGTCCTTGCGCCCCTTGCTGCAACTTTCGTAGAAAGCCTTGCAAACGGCATCAAGCTTGCCTTGAAGCTTACTGCGAAGATCATCCGGAAGCTCATCCATGTTCTGAGGGCATATGATGTTCTTGGGGTTCACCTCAGTACGATCTTCACTCTCGCTCGAAGATCCATCGCGGCAGCTCCCCATGTCAGTAGATGGATACTGAAGTCAGCACTTTGCCTTCCCCAGCGGAGTCGCCAAAAAGTGTGTTGACGCCGGAATCTGACGGATCGGGACCAACACACCGTGGTAGACGGGCTTTGGACGCCCTAGAGGTAGCTCCAAGCAACCTGCAAAGCAGCGGCGACGTAGCGTAACTGGCAAGACCGATCTAGAGATCGATTAGCCGGTGTGGAGCACGTCGACGGCCGTGAAAATCCTAGAACCACCTCCGAGAAGACCCGTCGGGAGGAGGCACGTAGGGGATCTCCTAGGAACCAGCGGATGGCACCTAGGATCGCCGGGAAACTCGCGGAGAGAGACACTGGACAGCAAGTAGACGGGTTAGGGCAAGAATTAGGGCTAGAAGTAGAAGAACATAGGTTGATCGATGTTGATCGGTTGTGTTTGGTTGATGATTGATTGGATGGGATCAATCAGCCATGATCCTCTCATATATATAGAGGGGGTGGTCTTATCCCAGTAGGAAACACCTCCAAAACTCGTACATCAAGTTTCCCATGAGCAAAACTGCCAAAAACGCGACTCGTAACGGAGTCGGTCACGCGCAGCACGTGTCGGACACGTCCGACGCGCCTAGGCGCGCGTCCGACGCAGCGTCCGGCGCTCGGCCCCACGCGCGGGGGTCACTGGACCGCGTCCGGCGCTCGCGTACGACGCGTTGTCGCGCGCGCGGCTCGCGCGCTTGGCCCCGATGCCGCGTCCGGCGCAGCGTCCGACGCTCGGACGCCCAGCGTCCGGCGCGGCGTCCGGCGCTCGGGCTCCCTGCGGGAGTCTCTGGACCGCGTCCGACGCGCGTCGGACACGTCCGACGCGCGTCGGACGTGTCCGACGCTCCCGAGGGCAGCGTCCGGCACTTGTCTTTTGCGCCGAATTCGCCCGTCTCACCGTCCGTCGATGTATTGACCTCCTCTAGCCATTTTTGAGCGTCAACAGTGTCCTTAGATTTTGTAACTGACCAAACCCCTTGGGTATTGAAACATTGTCATGGGAACCATGCATATTAAGAGTTATCAGATGCATAAGCTGTATAATGCAGCTAGGAAGATGGTCTAGCTGCGGACATCCAAAGACCACAATGTGATGCAAGAACTTCATCCTATGAATGTCTCCAGGTAGCCTAGATATATTTGTACTCTGGAAGTGGAAGTATCTCAGGTGCCTCAGCTGACATAGAGAGTCAACCAATCTATCACAATCAGTAACACTTACAAAAAGCACTCTTAGCACAGACTGGCTCCCCAATGAGTCACCAGGCTTAACACTAATTCTGTAATTTATAATTAATGTTCTTACTGATTTGTGCTTCTGTAGAATATCCCATTCTAGTGTTGACTTGGTTGATCCTATAGACAAGCGACGTACATGGCTGTGGCTGCTACCACCTCCATCTTGCTCATCCTGTACCACCAATGATTCTTCTTTAGACATAAACTCAGCAAAAGATCGCACAACATCATGCATGGTGCATTCGTATCGAGTGAGAACTACTTTTTCAGTTGGTTCAATAAGATTCCTCGTGATTAGCTCTTGGTAATACCCATATGCTATTTCGTCTAGCTAATCACCATATGAAGTACTGCTTCTGTCTGATGGATGGATAAATCCCTCACTGATCCACATTGGAACAACTGCACCTTGCCAAATATTTGTACCTTTTGGAAAAAGTGAGCAGTACAGGAAGCACTGCTTCAGCTGTGGAGACAAATCCTCATAGCTCAAGTAGACCGTGTTGTCCAGTTCCTCAGGCAATCCAGCTACTGACCATGCATGGTGGTTCAAAACAGCCTCCCAATCACCCTCGCTTTGGGACTTCGTACGGAGCAGTCCTCCCATCACTTTGATAGCAAGTGGTAAACCACCACACTTACTGATAATTTTCATCCCGACATCTTTCAAGTGATTAGTTCCAGCTAACTGCCGGCACAAACAACCGTTACCACTAATAAATCATATAATTTACATTATTTAATTTGTAAAATAGTGGTAAGCAATAAGCTGATTTATTAAACTATACTCCCTCCATACCCATAATTCAAGTCGTTTTGGGTAAGACTTGGGTCAAACATTGGGAATCCAAATGATGAATAACTTTTAAATCATTGAGTTTGAAAATATGGGGGAACCTCCGATATGGATGAACTGGTACGTGACCCCGACCCCGACCCGCCCCTCTTCCTTGTCGCTCCGCCACCAAATTTGCCGAGATCTGAGCATCCACACCACCACCATGTCCCCCACGCAAGATCCACAGCCACCTCCACTCGATCTACACTCTGATGTGACGCAACCTTCCGCTAACCCAGGCCCCAGCGAGACCTAAGCAGTTCAACCTTCGCCCCAATTCCGCACCTGAATCGCTGGAGCCATCAGCGTCCGGGCAAGTTCAGCCCCTGCCCCGCGATGCTCGCCCCTGCATGGAGGTGGGGCTAAGCTCGCTGAAGCCGGATGCCGCCGTCATGGCCGGGTTCAGAGTTGGGGCGATGCGGCGGGACCCCTCAACACCAGCGTCGCTGCCGCTGCCGCCGCCACGGCTACCGCTGTGGACGAGGAGGACGCAGCTCGCTCATCGAGGCCCTCAGTGTCGCCAACCGCGGCCTCCGCTGCTACCGTGTAGGACGCCTTGTGGTCCTCCACACTGCCGCCAAAGTTGGACTCCGCCAGCACGGCTACCAGGCTGACCCCCGCAGGTCCCCGTGCTGGTCCTCTGCGTGCTCCCTCCCAGTCGTTCTTAGCACTACCCCACTATGAGGACAAGTTGATAGTTATCATCGAGGATGTCTCGGACGATGATGAAGATGAAGACGATGATGACAAAGTGGCTCCGATGATGGTTGCGTGGACTCTCTCCCCATCTCTAGCGCCACAGATGCTGGGTTCTGCCACCTTCAGCACAGACGCCGGAGTCAAAAAGGGCGCCCCTGGTTGCGGGCGGGCTCCATGGGTAGGAGCTCCTCCCTATCTCCTTTTGCCATGCCCTTCTTCCCAGACAGATGACCTACGGGCAGACCCAAGGCTCTGCGTCAGATGGAGGACTCCGGCGACCACAAGCTCGATTGCGCCCCCCGTGCTGCCCAATCGACGTACCTGGATGCTGCTCGCCAGGCTGTCAAGGCGACGGCCATGCCCGTGCCTGCAGTGCCATGTGAGAAGGACCGCTCTGCCGCATGTACTGTTGTCATCACCAAGAAGAGGTAGTGATGCAGTCACCATGCCTGGAACAGTGGCTCCGACGGTCCTCCAGCGGCTAATAGGTTGCTCGCAAACCTGCGGCTCGGCCCCCAGCCGGTCGTGCGGGTGCCCGTGCATCAGCGCCTTGCACAACGGTGCATGGCGCCGACGCCTGGTGGTCGACATCGTCCTCCAGATGTGGTTCCTCGATGCCACGTTCACCGTGTGGCTGCGCCTGTCGACGCGGATGGCTTCATGCTTGTTCAAAGCCGTCGGTCCAGGCGCCGCCCAGCCCCGCCTCACCCTCGCCGTCGATGGCCAGTGCCACCGTCACTCGTCGGCCTCTGCTTCAATTGTCTGGCTGCGGACCACATCACCGCCCAGTGCTCCTTCCCATCCCACTGCCTTTCCTATCTCTGCACGGGGCACTGGGCTGGGAGCTGCAAGCACGGTCATCTGCCCTGCCGCCTTCCCTTGGACCGAGCGTGGCAGCCTCCAAGGCGTTGCCTGAAACATCCTCAATTTTCCACGAAGGGAAAATTCACAGAATGATATACAACAGTCGATAATCAATTCATACAATGAATTATAAATCTAAAGAGTGCAAAGAGAGGGGTTTACAATAGTATTTACAATGCCCCAGGGTGGAAACAAGTATCCCTAACATCCAGAACAGCTTGAGAAGGCGGAAGTATAACGCGGAAGCAGCTTCAAACTCCATCTTGAGCGTAGACACGAGACCTTCTAATCCATTTGACTTCTCTGAGAAGCAGGAAAATCTGCACACCGCCAGATGTGTGCAGGCCATGGTCAGCACCGAATGAGCTTTAGTGTAAAAAGAAAATAAGGGATCTGGCGATCCTATAGTTTGGCTGTGGTTTGCATCCTAGCGCATGCGAAGTAGCAACAAGTAGTAGTAGTAATAATAATAATATTAGTCATGTTTAACACATTCCCATTCCCACACACACATCCATCCACCATCCCATCCATCCCAAATCCATCATCTCAAATCCATCTCAAATCCATCACCTCAAATCCATCTCAAATCCATCACCACACTTCCATCACCAAATCCCACAACACTCACACTCAGGTCGGCAGACCAACTCCCTCTCGGCCTGTCTCAGCGCCCGCAGCCCACAACCCAGGCTCACGGCCGAAAAGCTCGGGGAAGGTAGAACACTCCTCTTCTATCTAGTGAAGCAGAACACAAGACAGGTCCATAGCCAACAAGTTGGCATATATATCGATCGTTCAACCAAGAACACTCTGCAGAGGTTTTACATACCCACAAGATCACCATCATTGACCAGGCCTTAGTCTAGGCTGATTCCGGCTGCTTGCTATAATAGTACGATGCCATCCTGCCACTCAGCCTTGGGAAAACTCCGGAACATATCTTGGGCAATGCTGAGACTGGGGAAGCATAGTACTAGGCCCCACGTAGTGGTACTAGCATCTAGGATGGTAAGAGCATCCTACCGCCCACCCTATCACCTCACAACCAAGCAGTAATGGCATCATTCCACCAAGTAGTCCAGCCGTCTCCCCATTACAGAGAGCTCATGGAATGTAAAGGAGTCCTGAGGAAACTGAGTACTAGTAAGTCCTTAGGGATGACCAAGCCAGAATGTCTCCATCAGGGTTCACTGTTCGGGTGCCATGACAACACCACGTGCCACCACAGCACCTCCTTCCCGGGGCTCTACCTCTCAGAGGCTCACACCCCGGAACCACCTCATACCATATCTCCGTTTACCCACCACAGGTACCTCAATCAGGGGTGCCCAGGTTGCACCCCACGGCAAGACTCGCCCCAAAAGCTCGTCGTAGATCCCAGCTCGGTCGACTCGACCCTCACCCTCCACGCACCCAAGTCACACCCGCAGAAACCACCAGATCCTCACCAAGTCCACCAAGGCTGGCATCCCAAGCCAAACCATTCCCAGGGGTTCACCACCCGCATTACATTACAGATACAATGTGAAGTGGAGTTATAATAGTATGGTGATATAAAATGCAAGCAAGCAGAAAGGTGGTAATAATAATATAAGTGCGAGCGCAAAGCTGGGTAACATGGTGCAGGGTTTCAATCAAGGTAATAATAGCTCAGGCAATAGCATGCATCATATACTAGCAAAGGAGTAAAGCGCTAGCAATTCTAAACATGCAATGTCTAATAGGATTCTCTAAAAGAAGGTGCTGCCATGACACCTGCGATGTCGAGGTAGTAGTGGTACGAGTACAACAGCAGTGGTACTAGTCATCGTTCGTCAGATGTAGTCGATCAGCGGGTCTCCTCCTCCTAAATCGACTCTGCAATTGAGATATAATAGTCGCGTTAGCGACTCCTATAGAATCCATAAAGAACCAAATGAATAACAAAAAGATCCAAATGCACTCAAACATAGGCTCATTGTGTAGGGCTTGATTTTAGATTAATTTCCATATAAAGATCATCATTTCTGGAGCTCGTATGATTAAGTTATGAATTTCTGAAGTTTAACTAATATTCTGAAAAAGAAAAGGGCCGATTAATGTGGGCGTGACACGTGTCAGCATCCTGCTGGTCCACATGGCGCAGTGGGTCTGGCTGACGTGGCAACAGCTGCTGACGTGGCAGGTGGGTCCCGGTGACGTCACGCTGATGTCATCCTTGACCGGGTCACCCATGTGGGCCTGAAATGGGCCTAAGCGGGCCGAGGAGGGCCAGGCCGGGGCTGGACTTGGGCTGGGCCGGGCCCGCCACGTGTCTTCATTTGGTGAGGCCACGTCGTCACTTGGGCTTCAATCGGGTTCTGTAGTGGGTCGTGGTCCATGCGGTTGGTCCATCATGGACTAGGGCTTAAGTCCTCTTTTCTCTTCTCTGGCCCATGGTGCTCCCGGTCTATGGAGGTGGTGTAAAGGGCTACGGTCCACAGCTCGTTGGTTCACGGTGGATGCGAGACTGCGGGCCCACGGTCAGTGGCTCGATCCATGTAGTCTAGGTCCGCGAGGATGACGCAGCAGTACACTTGGTTCACGGTCGAGGGCGCATGGTGGACAACAACAGTGGGTCCCAGCGTCAGTGCCTTTTGTTCACCTAGACCGAGTCCATCTCTGTTCTCTATCTCCATCTTCTTCCCGTTTCTTTCCCCAATCCTTGCTCTGGTTTCCGGCGGACAAGGTTGCCGGCGGCAAGGTCGTTCGCACAGGCGTGCCGGCGGTCCTTGGCCTTCGTTGAGGGGCGCATCAGTGCCGCGGGGTCACGGCGGACAAGTCTAGGGCGATGCAACGTCCGGTGGTGTTCCATGGGGCTTCCCGTGCGGCTGGTCTCTTCGGTGGCGGCACGGCGACGTCGGCATCCTCCGCGACGGGCAAGCACCCATCCAAGAATCCAAATTGGTGTGGTGTCCAGTCGATTTGGGTCATGATGAGGCCGTTAGGTTCTACGGCGGCGTCCATCATCCACGGCGGAGTCCGCGCAAGAGTCGAACCCGCGGCGGAGCTCCGATGTGAGACGGCGGCGCGCGTCACGGGCAGCACAGGGCATCTCAGGTTCCATCTTCGCCGCAGCTGGGTCAAGCGGTTCATGGCGAGGCTCGTCGGCATAGCTCGGTCTAGCGAGGTGGCCGGGGCTGGTCATGGTGGCCTTGCCATGGCGGCGCTCTATGCGCGCACCACGCCGGCATGGCCATGGGTTTGGGCGCATAGGTGGTGGTCTTCTCCATCTCGCGCGCGCATGGTGTGCGCCGCATCAGGGCGGGTTCCGATCTTTGGCTTATGGCTCCCAGGGCTCAACGATGAGATAAATACGGCGGCTCACCGCAGCAGGGCGTGGCCGCGGCGGCGGCATGGCAGGCAAGTCCGCGTCGGTGCACGCGGCACCGACTCCGTTTGGATAGAGCTGGTCTGGTGCTCAGTGTGTGCACGTGTGTGCCAGGAGCCGGGATCGGCTCCGCCAACGCGTCTCTGGTGCGGGACGCCATGGCAACTGAGCAGGGCTAGTGGGGAAAATGGCGGTGATGACGACGCTCACCAGCGCGGTAGAGGAAGCAGGCGTGAGGCAGCGTGTAGTCGTCGTTGATCACACAGTCGTCTACTCCAGCGAGGGACTCCTTGCTTCGGAGGCGTGCGGCTCCTGGTGGCGGTGTCCTTCTCTTGCGGTCTGGTGGCTCCGATCTGCTCGCCCTCTTCTCCGGCAGCGGCGGCTCCCTTTTCTTCTTTTCTTCCCCGCCTTCTTCTTCTCCTTCCCTTCTCTTCTTCCTCTCTCTCTCTCGGCGCGTTGTGGGTCGGCGAAGCCACCAAGTGGCGGCGCAGGGGTGGAGAACTCTAGGGCGTCGAGGTTGCCAATTTATAGGCGGTGGCCAGAGCAATTGTTGCTGGCGGACGGTCGCTGATGCATCCGCTTGATCAGGTGGCCAGGGCGTGCTCTAGCAGTCGCTGTCGAGTTCGGCTGGGTCCCAATTGGCAGCAGGGAAGACCAATTCGCCTTCGCGACCAAGAAAGGCAGGGAGCAGGGGCATGTGCACGGCAGCGGCATGATGGCTTCGGCGTGCGAGCAATTGCTCTCTGACAGGGGTTACGCGAAGTGCGTGACCCGTGGGTCCCATGGGGCTTGGAGAAGATGGCGCGAGGACCGTGCGATGCACCAGGGCGAGGATCGAGCGGTCGAGGTGATGGCGTGAAGAATCCGCGTGATCCAGTTCGCGTGCGTTCGTGCAGGGGAAAAAACAGGGGAGCAGGTAGGATTATGACAGGTGGGCCAGCTGTGGCAGTGTCTCGTGGCGCCGTGTCGTGTAGTGAGGGAGGTGGCGTCCGGCGTTGCTGTGGGCCGAGTTGGGCCGGCTGGCTTTCAGCAGGGATAAATAGAAAGGAGAGCTCGTGGGCCGGCTGGCTTTCGGGCCGATCCGTTGCGAGGCCGAGGTAAAGGAGAGGGGAGGAAAATGCTGGCAGGCCGGCCAGGTCATGGGCCGAACTGGCTTTTCCTTTTCCCAGCTTTTATATTTGGCTTTTCTATTTTGTTTACTGTTTAACCATGGCCATAATCAAGTGTCTATGTGCTAAACTTAATTAGCCAAGGTGTGGGTACATTTGGGGTTAGCCATAGGTCACTTAGGGCATATAACCCATTACAATAATAAATATAATGTATATGCATTTATGATTGCTTGAATAGATTAGTAGGTTGAATATTTATTTATTACTTTAAATAAATTTTTAGGAGGCTCATCATCATTACAAACAAATCCAACAAAAACCAAATCACAAGTATTGAACTAAATGCAAAAATGATGCTTACTCATAGGTCACAAACTATACAAGGTGATGAATTGTAAAACTAATATACACATTATGTGGGTCCCTCATACATCATCTTAGTTTGCTAAGCATCTCCAATATATGTATATATGTCAATGTAGTGGCCTCCTAGGTTACAAGTCTAGGGTTGGTTACTAACTCATGGCATGGTATATTAGGTAGGTTAAATCACCAAGTTGGTTTAGTGAGGGTGGTTACAATAATAGGGTGCCTAAGTAGCTCGCTAATTATGTGTACGTAGTTTCTATTGCTATTGCATGGGGTTATGTAACAATGTTCCCATATGCAGGGTTAATACCAGGGGTTTAGGTCGCCTTGTATAATGGTTGGTTAGGCAGGTTGTCCTATAAGAGTGGACTAGTGGGGGTTTATCTATTTGAGTGGTTATGTAGCTAGTCAATAAGTGTAGGGTACTACCATGGGTTGGCAGGGTGTCACTAGTCTTTAATTAACTAGGGTCAAGTAGGTTATTACTTATATTAGTTTCCTTTATCAAGACCTAGGGCTTAAGTTCAACACTCATATGTGGGGTCATGGTCAGAGGTCTTGGTGACTTATGCCAAGAGTTGTTGTGTTCCCTTAAGCTACTACTTAGATGTAGGTGGACACTAGTTGGTTGTAGGTTCTAGTGTATAGGCATGTAGGAATATATATACTATGCCTTGGTAGAATTACTACTAGTCCTAGTAGAAGTTCATTAGGGTTTTAGGATTAATATCTTGGGACCAACACTAGGACATATCAAAGTTAGTGGTTGGTCATAGGCTCCACTAATTGGTATGCAAAGTCATTACAAGTGCTTATCCACATATAATATAGAGGAAAACATGTTATGTATAGGTCGTGTCAGTAGGACACATGTGTTCAATTTAGGGTTCTAATCATATGTGGCTTAAGGGGATGTTAAGACACTTGTGATGATGTTTTAATGCATCGTTTCTTAACTAAACATGGGTTCTAGTCGTGCAACTGGGTGGGGTTTCCTACATGACAAGCAACAAACATGGGTTTGTTTAGAAAAAATTTTGTAGTTGGGATTTTTGTGTTGGTGAATTTTTCCGGGTTGTTACATTGCCCTCGGCATTGTGCTCCTAGAGGCTACCAGCGGCATAGTGATGCCAAAGCTTGCGACTAGTTTGGACCAAACCTTCCAGCAAGTGCCTCCAGTCATCGTCGGAAGGATTCTCTGCCCGGTCCACCGGGTAGTTCTTTGCCATTTGGGCTAGGCAGGTAGTGCCTACCGCAGGAGGGAGCGCTAGGCCACCAACCCTCGTTGCGCTTAGTGACGTCTTACACCAACCAGTCGCTCGAGGCCTCCCATGTGTTTGCATTTCATATTCAGGTTGCTGAGCCTCCCGTATGGGTCGACCCGATGCTCGACGAGCTTGTTGCCTCCCTTGTCACAACGGCCGCTCTAGTGTTGCACCCGTCCACTCCAACAGCTGCCCCCCGGGTGGCCCTGGCAGCGGTGGCGGACACCAGTTCGCCGCCATGGACGATTCAGCTCAATTTCACGGAAGCTACGGCGCTGGGCTGGAGGCTGTGGATCGGCCACCTACTTCTACGCCGACCCAGGACCGGCAACCGGACGACGACGGTGCTTCTCCTCCGACCCTTGCTACGGAGCTTACCGTGCATGATAGAGTCCAAGGCCTTGTTGACACCATGGTAGCAGCCACTGACAACATCGACGTCAGGGCCCTCTTCATCAACTCCATTCGGCTGCCGCTACAGGAAAGTCTCCTAAAAGCACCGTCAGGACCACACGCCGCGATCCGTGAGCCCGCTAACTTGGTCCCTCGTTGCAGTGACAGGCTTATGGCCAAAGCTGTTTTCAGTGACCCCAAGCCAAAGGAGCAAGCTAAACCATGTTAGTGAACAAGTGGGAGCGCAGGCAGAACAACGCAGTTATCGACACGTGTTGGCGGTCCTTAACTCCGTTTTTTTACCCACCAATTATAGATCATTTTAGGAGAAATAAATATTTTATTGCACATATATCTTTACTATTGACCTAGTTCCACTTGTACTTGGAGAAAATATTGTTTTGCAGAATTTACACCAAGTGCAGGAATTTCTGGAATAAAAAGGCGCTTTTCGAGAAGGCGTAAAACAAGCTAGAGAGCAAGTGGGCCACCTAGAGGTCAAATGGGCCAAAAGCACCAGTACAGGCGCGACCCAGGTGGCAGCCCACGACCACACGCCAAAGTCAGTCAGGGGACGGCTCCACCCGAGCACGGCGCGCACGGGCGCGCGCGCCCCCAGGCGCGCGTGGGCCCACCAAAGGCGGTTTCGACCCTTCCATCTGTGGCATGACGGTTTCGCTGGTGTTTTTACCTGGATGCCCCCGAACCGCCTTCCACCTGTTATAAAAGAGGAGTAGAGGCACCCCCATCAACACACACCATTTGGAGCTCTCTCTACACCTCTCACTTGTTCTTTTATCATTAGTGTTAGGCCATTGGAGCTAGGCAAAGCTACTTGGAGAGCTTGTCTCCAGGAGGAAAAGCTACATCTTTGGTATAAATCTATGGAGCGTTCTTCCTTAGTCAAGTTCTCATTACATTTATATAGTCTTGCATATGAACTAGAGTATAGTCTAGTACACGATATATTCAATGATCAAGAACTAGGCCATAGCTCTTGTGAGAGTTGTTCATCGTGTTCTACATTGTTCTTCATCGTTCATATGTTTTACTTGTTTAGATTAGATTGTAGAAGAGGAATAGCGGTTCGATGTGCCTTCGGGTTTGCCTATGTCCTAGCTCGTCCATCCGTAGGGTGGGAGTCCTGGGGGATGTAGGTAGCTCCTTAGTATGCGGACGTGGTGTCCGGATGCGAGGGAACCTTCGGATATGTCGGCATGCCACGGTTGAGGTGGTAGGCGGCAGGTGGTGACAGCCCTGTCCGTCCCTTGTAATCCCCCATGTTCGCATGTTGAGTAGGAGTTTGTAAATGCCGCCATCGACTGGCAGACCAGTTGCCGCGGTCTCCCCATATTCCTAGTCTATAGTCGAGTCTTGACTTGTATAACATGTGGAATTAGCTTTTCTAGCATTGACTATAGGACCCGCCTGCTCCGCGTAGATTATTCTTTATTCTTTATTTTACCTTTATTCCTTTGAGATTGCTCTGAGTGTGTGTCCACTATCCAAACTACCGTATGCTTACCCCTGTATAGCACATTTGTTGGTTTCTCCTCATGCTAGACATTGTATTCATACCCATGCTAGATACTTAACACTCCATGCCTTCCTTTGGGAAATTATAAATAACGATACCCTGAATATTTTCGGGTGAAATGCTGCAACGATAGATCCGTGCGCTTGCGGATATTATTCTAATAGGATGTGATCTATCTGTTGGCAACTCTCGCATAGTTACTAGAACTTGTTTCTAGTGATTGTCTCGAGAAATGCCAACGTGCATTTCTGGCGCCGTTACCGGGGATGGGCTTTATGTCTGTTTTTGGTAATCGCGCTAAGAAATGCCAACAACACGCCAGATGACATTATCGCTGTCAAGTTCCATGATGCGTTCGCCGAGCCCGTATCCCCTTGGAAGTGGGAAGCGATGGGCGAGCTCATGCCTTTGCTTGCAGAGCGCTACAACACGGCCAGCAAGGTGACGCCCTGAGCTATCACCGCGCGTCGAGCAGTTTTTATCGTGAAATTGGTTATTTATTTAGTACAACCTTGCTTCCCCACCACTAGTTGGTGATTTGTGTTTAGTGTTTCTCGAAGGTGTGTACGGCTCCTCGCCATGACCCATCTTTGGAGCATGTAAAACTTTCTACTTCCACTTAATGAAGCATATGCTAATGCTATGGCAGGCTTTCGAAAAAAAAAGTTTGGAAATATGAAAACCAAAAGATTTGTTTTGAAAAGTATTTTCATAAAATTATACATATAATACTTTCTAATAAATATTTTTAGAAAAATAAGAAGTCAAAGTTAGGCTTTGAAGACTGTATCGTTGTCCAAAACGACTTAAATTACAAGTATGGAGGGAGTAATAATCTTTTGCATACAGCCCCCAATGCGCAAGCAAGAAGCTAAAATGATAGATATTCCCTCTTTCCTCAAAATAGAATACATTATGGGATTCATGCCATGACCAAATAAATTTATTATAAAAATATATTCTATAATAATTTTATGAAAGTTATATTATGTCATAAATGTTACGACTTTTCAACATAATTTTGGTTAATATTTAAATTATTTGACTTCTCGAAAAGTGACAAATACATTCTTTATGGGATGGAGTGAGTAAAAAGGTTAAGTTTGGAATTTGTGGGCCCACCTCTCGTTGGGAGCTGTCCATGGAGGTTCCGCCCAAAGCATTCGCTGACTGGTCGATGCACCCAAAAAAATTTTGTGTTTCGTTTTGTTTGCTACCAAAATTTGACAACATCACACATCTGGATTGCAAAACGGATGAAACATATATATTTTTGTGCAATTTTTCCCGTGCATACTGAATATTTGGCATGAAATTTTTCGGTAGCTAATCAAGCATGCCTTCAATATGCATAAATTGCCTGAATCAAATTATGATGTTAGTAGCCAATCTTAAATGTAGACGGGTCATATTTAAAAAAATACCTGATACTATCACTGTACCAACAAAGATTCAATTCTACGTTTAGATTGAGCCTAACTTCATTTAGTTTGACAAAGTTAATTTTTTTTAGATAAAGGATAGAAACTATCCGGTTTCATCTACCTGTCAGTAGAATCAGGCCAACTATTACAGCATCAAAAAGTAAAGAAAGAAATTGACTGAAGAAAATACATCCCCAACAATGAGCTCGAGTAGTCCTATGCGACCTCTCACTTCCACCGTGATGTCAATTCCACAGCATAAGATCACCAACATCAAGACGAAGCCGCCAAACACGTTTGTCAGACCAAATGAATGTACTGAAAGTTGGACACCGACCACCATTGAAGACTGGATGTTTCTTCCTTGGCAACAGCACGAAGCACATGGTGTAGATGCCCACCAAACGCCGAGTTGTTACGCCAACGAATGCCACCCCCGCCTTGAGCTGAACACTGAACAGTGTAACCACACGGGAGAACTGCCCGGCCTTGGCGATCAAGGACTTCGACGACGCGCTTACGACATCGCCGCCGGCCCGGAGAAACCAGGCTAGGTTTTCACCCAGTTATTGAACGCCCGTGGACGCAGTACGGGACGGACTGACCAACAGCTCCAGCGGCGCCTTCAACAAGGTGCGTGGCACAGATAGTTCCACCGCCGCAGGCCCGGCGTAACATGCCAGGCAAGGTTTTCACCCAAGACACCGCCACCATCGCCGACTATGTGCCCGGCCAATGTGGAAGACCGCCTTCACCGGAAGGTCACCAACCGAGACGCTCAGAAGGCGGGCAGCCCCGGCATTGACCGTGCACCAGATCCAGACCCAGGGGGCCCAAACCTGACCCGCCGCCACCGCCGCCAGACGAACGGCACGTCGGCCGCCACCAGCGAGCCACCACCACACGGGGCAGGGTACTGCCAGCAGAGGGACAGCACCAGCCCAGACCGAGAACGCCAGATCCAGGCACGCAGGGTCCAAATCCGCCCGTCCGCCGCCACAGCGACTGCACGACGATGACGGAGAAGCCCGCCACCGCCACATCGCCCTGCGCCTGCCCGGGCCATTGGCCGGCGTCGCCGCGGTCGTGGTCGGCGACCTCGCCGAGTCCCATGTGGCTCGGGCGAGTCACCCCACCTAGCCGCGTCGTCCTGCGCCGCCACACCACCGGCTGAGAGGGCCCCGCCGCCGTCATCCCGGCCAGCCGCGCAGCCTTGCCGGCGGCTCGCTCCGGCAGCGGCATGATTGGAGGGTGGAGGGGAGGGAGAGGGCGCGGCGGCTAGGGTTGGCCGCCCGAGCCGCCCGCGTTGGGGCGACGCGGAGCGGTTTCTCAGCTAGGACGCCGAATGATAGGAAACCTTATTAGCATTTATCACTCCAAATGGGTACCTTAAGAAGACCACCTCCGAAAATAGGCTATTTTTGGAGGCAGTAAGGTGCCAGCAAACATGATATCATGCGCACAAGGCAGACTCCACACTATGACAAAGAAAATGGGCCAACATGGGCCCAGGAGTGGGGCGCCACCGTCCTCGCCGCCACAGCAGTCGCGTCTCGCGGGCCTAAGGCACCGCACACGCGCGAGAGGAGGCCGGGGGCGTAGCCCCGCCGCCACCGCCGCTGTCTACGGAGATCGCCATGTCATCAAGGCAAATTAGGGAACTAGAAATAAATAAATTAGGAAACAGAGGATCCACAGGATCTCCAGACGCTTAGTGGTTAAGTCCTACCGGGACTATAAATACGAGCCGCCTGTACTCGTTGCAATCAAGAAAGGAATTGGGGTCATCCCCTTTACCATAGCTCCCACCGCTTCGGTTCTCTCTCTCCTACTCTCCCTTGCGCACCGCGTTGCTGCCACCTGTCTCCCTAACCCTAGCGCCGCCCCAATCGCCGCGCCGCCGCCGCAACCTCGCCACTGGTGCAGCGCCGTCGGCCCCTATGTCATACTTGTTATACCTGGTATTAGACGACCGGTTCGATCCTTCGGGCATCCATGGCCGCCACGACCACCATGAACGTCGACGCCGACGAGAACGTGACTACCTTCAACAAGAACTGCGCGGACATCCTTGCAGAACTTGTAAGTTTCGAACACCAATTCGGATCTCTGTTGCAGCAACAGGACAACGACTAGATCGACCACTACAGCGACACCATCACCAAGGACAACGAGGAGGAGATAGCCCATGTGCGCAGCACTATCATCACCACCAGCTGTTCGACGATGAGCTCGCCGAACTGGACCAATGCATCGCGGCCAAAGAGGCTGAAAAGACAGACCCCCACGCCAACGGCACCATCACCACCAACGCCACAAACAATGGGCACATCCACCCCAGGGCGCCACCATCATCGCGGTCCAATCCAGATCAGATCTGGATACCACGACCGACGCCCACCAGCTATTCGATGAAAAGCCCACCCAACTGGGCCAACATCTCATGGCTAGAGAGGCAGAGCAGATACGTCCCTGCGTCACCAGCAACATCATCCCTGACATTGCGGACATCAAGCACGCCAAATTCAACAACATCACCATCACCGGCGCACAAACCAGATCCGATCGAGACGTCGTCATTGACAACCCTATTATGGAGAGACAACAGATTGGAGCCATCTCCGACAATGCCTCCGTCAACAACATGGAGGAATCGCTCTCATCTCAAACCACAGAGATTGTCAATGAGGTAACAAACAAGTCCCTCAAACCGCCATCAACACCACGGTTGTTTCCGCTCCTGTTTCCGAATCAGCTCATCAACAACAGCAAAGATGCCGACCCCAACGACAGTGACAGCAGCATGTGCTACATGACGTTTGCGGCAGCAGCAAGGAATCGGTGGTTGTGAAACAGAAAATACTACAACTGCCATTCGCCATGAACAACAACGCAAAATATCTACAATCATGGCTCACCAGTTCTGCGTTCTCAGCAATCGGGTATGCAATCTTTAGTTCAGCAAAAATACTTCAGTACATATGCCTGACAGAGAACAAGGAGGCAACAGACAAGGGATACTTTTACCCATACACCAACGAGCTACACCAAGTCCACCTCTTAATCAAAGGGCAGCATCAACCGCAACAAATAGAGAAACATTCATGGGAGCCAAACGTTCACCTTGCAGCTAAAACAGGAGACGCACCTTCTCCAACACCCCCGAATGACACCTCTCAATGGGTCATGTTACTCGGGCACCCATGGCCAAAGCACACTACCACACCTACCCCAATCATCTTCATCAACAAATCCAACTATCCGCTACTCTACAATGCAAACGTTCACGACGGTCTACACTACAACGAGCCTTGCATTTGGAACAACACCTTCGCCAGTGGTGAGTTTCCTTTAGACAACATCCTCACCTTCACTACAGCGCAACGATGACCATATATGACTACTCCTCATACTACGTCCTCTTCAACACCAACAACAATTTACACATCTCCAACATGATGCCAAGAACCATGCCGCACCTCTACATTGACACCAACAAAGGAGGCGCAATCATCCAAACTATCGACTACCTCTACATCAAGTTCAGCTACAACGGCGAACACCGCTACTACTCCGAGTACGTACCACCTTGCACAAGGCGGAACATCCTCGACAACTCCATCGACGTTCGCATGACCTGCCACTTGGAGGCCACCTTGCCAGGAGAGCTTTCATCCAACAATGTCAACAATTGGCTCCAATTTCGTTGCGTGGACGCGCTGAATGGAAAAGGGGGAGTCCTGTCACGTGCACAACACGGACTCCACACCGCGACGAAGAAAATGGGCCAACATGGGCCCAAGAGAGGGGCGCCACCACCCTCGCCTCCGCAATAGCCATGTCTCGCGGGCCTAGGGGGCCGCATGTGCGCGAGAGGCGGCTGGGGGCGCAGCACAGCCGCTGCCGCCGCCGTCTATGGAGATCGCCACATCATCCAGACAAATTAGGGAATTAGAACTAAATAAATTAGGAAACGGAGGATCCGTAAGATCTTCGGTTGCTTAGAGGTTAAGTCTTGCCGGGACTATAAATACGAGCCGCCTGTACTCGTTGCAATCAGGAAAGGAATTGGGGTCAACCCCTTTACCCTAGCTCCCACCGCTTCGGCTCTCTCTCTCTCCTCCTCTCCCTCGCGCGCCGCGCCACCGCCCCTTACATCATACCCGTTATACATGACCGCCTCGGTAAATAAAAGTGCATGCCTCCGTTAATAGCCTAGTTTTTTTGAGGCGGTTGAATTTGATGCCCGCCTTTGTTAAGTTTTGGGTTGTGCCTCACAAATTCAATCGTGTAGTAGTGGATCACCGCATGTGTTTCAATTCGTCTGAAAGAAAACTCTATATTGTGCCTTGACATGTGCTATTTTAACTCATATGTGCACGGGAGGTTTAGAGTTTTGTAAATAATTGTGTTATGTTTCCAAATTCGTTTTGAAATCGGACTGTGCACCTGGCCGGAACACTTAACTAGTACAACCATAGCTAAAAGTGGCGGACCATGAAAACCAATTCGTTTTGGAAACAGACTCCATGCCACGCTACTCTAACTTAATTATAAACGAATGAGAGAGATTGAGTCTATTTGATCCCCGTCGGACGGTTGTGTGTGATGAAAGACAAGGAAATCTTTTGGTCTTTAATATATGAAAGAGGGACCCGGCCTGCGTTGCTGTGAAAAAATGGCCAAAGAATTTTGAGATAGATGTATAAAATTTGAGCAGACAAGTTTTTAAATAAAACACAAAATGAGAGTTATTTTCGAATGAAATAGGCAATCACTAGGAAGTTTTTGGTGCCATTATCCATTAATATCATGTAATACCATGTGTTCAAAATTTTCTTATACGACCCTACACCTCATGTGGAACGGGGCTGCGTATGCATAGCACCTGTCTTACACTTTAGTTCTTGCTTTGTGCAAAAGGCTTAATATGGAGGTGGTATGTTTGGAATGACAAGGATATATTATGTACTAAACCCATCAACTACAACTCCTTATATGCCACTTTTACCTACAACACAACTACAAACTTCTAACAGGCAGGGGTATTACTCAATGTTCAACGTGTTTCCAATGATGCTTTATCAAAACCTTCGGGCACTTTTGGAGCATGTTACTTGGAAATCATTCTAAAATATCTGTTGTTTTGATTGTCACTGTGGATGTTGTCCTTAGGAGCTCTTAAGATTTTATGCCTTGTTGCAAGGTGGCTCTTTCAATGTAATCGGATTTTCATTCCCTAATGTCTGCTATTTTTTTTTCTTAATAGTTGAATATACAACTAGAGTTTCAACATAAGATATATGCATATTATAGCGATTAATAGGATAAAATATGAAGGCTAGTATCTAGATCCATAACATCAAGGCTCATGACTACAACACATTGCAGACACATAGATTTGTGATGTAAAAAGGAAGAAACAGTGAATATTGTTGAAAAAATATAGATTACTTGGTGAAACTACCACACCTAGATAGAGGCAACAAAGTATCTATATGCGTATTATGTATAACAAATAAAATAGAGGAGCAATTTGATTAGTCATAACTACTAAACATTTCCACAAAGTTCTAAGACTTATACCTCAAAGGTCAAAGGTCCAAGGCTGTACAGGAGCACTTTTAACGTTTTAGTGTGGACAATTTAGATGCATATTTTTAAGTTACTTTAGAATCAACAACAAAGCTGGATAATTTGGATGCAAATTTATGGCTTTACTTGGAGTTATTTATCATAACAAAAAAAATGAACATAATAATACACATTCTTTCTTATGAAACAACTAGCTTGTGATACCATAGTTTTCTGAACCTACTATGTAAAAAGAGGCCATAAATAGACGGAGTTAAGGGAATAATGTGCCTTAAACTGCAAAAAGATGGTATATGTTCACTAACTTGACCAGGTGTTGGCGGCAACTGTTTGTTGAGCAACAACCAGGCATCGTCTTCGTTGAGTGCGCTGACATGATGCTGGTGGAAGCAGGCACCGGTCTGTAAAGCTAGGTTTTCTAATCTTGTAGTGATTAGCACCCAGTTTCCCAGTTGATTTTTACTAGCATTTCTGAAGGGAACGCTAAGCACATTGCTCCATGCTACATTACTCTACACATCATCGAGGACCAGGAGAAACCTGCCTGCGGACAAGGTGCTTGTGAGGTTTCGTGAGAGGAGGGTCTTGTCTTGCGACCCACCATGAACTCCGCCAGCATGCTCGATTGCTGTCCTTAGAAGCTCAACTTCGTCAAAGTGTTGGGTGATACTTAGCCATATCTTCACTTTGAAGTGCTCTTGGACGGTTCTTCTGGGCAAGGGTGGTTTTGCCCATGCCAGCTGTACCCACAATGGCCACCACTTTGATGTCGTGGTGTCCATTGATGGTTAGCATCTGAGCAATCTCCCTTGTCTCCCTCTCAATCTTCTCACCAACAATGGCTGATTCAACAAACTCAGATGTCACCTTCCTGCTAGTGGATATCCTCTGCTCCGGGTGGATGCCTAGATTGATGAAGTTGAACTTTTGAGCCTCTTTGTATATGTTGTCCAGACTCTGGTTGAGATCCTTGATGCGGCTTCCTATCTTGTGTGCAAATAGGGGATTCCGCAGACAAAAAAGCAATGGCTGCAAGCAACTCGACGCCTTCTCCTCCATGCTACCACATTTAGATTCCTTGTGCTTGTCAGCTTCAAGTTGACATAGGTCAAGGATGTCAGTGGCATCATACATAGCATCCTTGAGTTTCCTCACCCATCTGTTGACAATCTCTTCAGTGATGCGCCTCCTCTCAGCATCAGCGAGGAAGCATTTGAGGCTTTCCATGTTATCCTCGAGCTTCTTGATCTCCTCGGAAACGTCCAACAACATGTCCACCTCTTCAGTAGCCATGTCCGCTATCAGCTTCGTCACGTAGGGTGCCATAGCATCTAGGATGGCGGCCATGGCTCCAGAGGACGTCAACGTAAACAAGTAATTCGGCACAAATTAGTCTCATCGGAGTAGCTGTAGGCTCATTTAATTAGTCTTTTGTTCCATTACATGTAATGGACAGCCAAAGTAATTAAGGTAGCTAACTCATATCCACAGGCCTATTTACGTCGGAGAATATGTAATTAATGATTAACATGTTTCTCGATCTAAAATGTTAACCAATTTGGGTTCTGCAAGGTGTCATCCCATGGCATGCAGATTGGCTAGCTAGCGAAAACAAACATATATAGACATGCAATTCAAACAGTAAAGGAGAAACGATACAAGCAAGAGGCATTATTGGAGAATAAAATGAAATTAAAAAGAAGTAGATTTCTGTAGCAACGGAAGAGGATGGAGCAGTCACCTCAATTTGCAATCGCGCTGGGCTGCCTCGGCCTCTTGTGGATGTGATTGTCGTTGACACAACAGAGGCAAGCTGACAAGTGCGTATGGAGTAGGAGTATAGCCCTTAGTATAGCTTGCTGTAGGGGAGGTGCACCTGAAAAAAAAAAAACAAGGGCAAAAATAAAGGAGACGATAAGATACAATGCATGGATCGAGTGACAAAGGAAACTTGGCACGGTTCTGTTTTCTTAAAGTGACTCAGATCTAAAATATGTGATCTGCAAGCTTGGGAATATGTGCATGGAGATTGGTAGCTAGCGAATGAAAACAAACATATAGGCGCCAATTTGCAGGAAACAATGCTATCAAGAGACAATGGAAAATAAATGAAATTCCGTAGCAACGGTGGAGAGGATGGAGTAGTCACCCAAATTTGCAGGCGCGTGGGGCTTGGGCTGCTACCTGCTCGGCTTCCTGAGGATGTGATTGTCGGTGACACAACAGAGGCAAGGTGACAGGTGCGTATGGTCTGGCCCCCTATGTATAGCTAGCATTACCAATGGGAAAAAAGGCAAAAGGAACGGAGACGATAAGATTCAATGCTTGCTACACATTCTAAGGATCGAGTGACCAAGTAAACTTGGCATGGAATCAGATATTCTTTGCTCCTGGAATGAGCAGTCCATTTCCTACTACGTACTCCATGCATGGCTTTTGGAATTCATTATGAATTGTATTCATTCCATGCCCGGTGGGTGGATCTAATTCACTATCGGAATCCGCTTCTTTGCCAAGTGTAAAATGGTTTGTCAAGTGCCAAATCTCGGTCACTCAGCAAAGAAGCTCTTTGCCGAGTGCCAAATAGGAAACATTGGGCAAACCATTTGGCACTCGACAAAGAGGTCTTTGCCGAGTGCCAAGTTTGACACTCGGCAAAGAAGCTACTTTGCCGAACTTGGCACTAGGCAAAGACCTCTTTGCCGAGTGCTTTTTTTTTGCACTCGGCAAAGAGATTTTTCAAAATACATTTTCAGGCACTAAATTAACTCAAATAAAAAAGTTTTCTATCACAAAGTTGTATAACTTCTTAAGAACTACAAAGCTTATTTTAGTTATTTCTTCATTTGACAAATCGATACTAACATTGTTCACAAAATCTACATCTCTCTTATAAGTTTCATGAAACTACGAGAGAGATATATAAGATTTATGAAGAACCACCATGTCGGATGAATAAATGACCAAACAACTAAAATAAACTTTGTAGATCTTGAGAAGTTATAGAATGTTGTAGTTGGAAACTTTTTCATTTGAGTTCATCTTGTCATGCAAAACTAGGTTCGAAATTGAAAAATTTAAAATTCGAATTTTTCAAACGACGACGGATGGAAAAACACCCAAAATAAACTTTGTAGATCTCGAAATGTTATGAAACTTTGTAGTTCAAAGTTTTTTCATTTGAGTTCATCTTGTCATGCTTTCGAATTTCAAAAATTTAAAACAAAAATTAATAAAAACAAAATGGTTTGCCGAGTGCCTTTCGTAGGCCACTCGGCAAAACTCGTAGCCCATTAGGCCCAACAGGCCCAGGAGGCCTGCAGTATATAGGCGGCCCCTAGGGTTTAGGCGGCCGGCCTCCCTCCCTCTCCTCACCCACTGCTGGCACCCTTCCTTCCTCCCCAATGGCGCTCCCTCTCTCTGCCTCTCCCTTTCCCCCATGGGGCAAACGGCAAGGTGGCAAGCTGGGCAGCTCCTCTCCCTCTCCCCCACGGCACTTCCGGCGAAGTCGGCCGCCCCCGCGGTGGATCCGGCGAGGACGGCCTCCCCCGCGGCGGATCCAGCGAGGGCGGCCTCCCCCGCGGCTGCTCCGGCGACGATGGCGGCCTCACCCGCGGCGAACCCAGCGAGGATGGCCTCCCCCGTGGCATCTCCGGAGTCGACGGCCTCCCCCTGCGGCGTCTCCAGCGTGGTTGGCCTCCCCCACGACAGTTCCGGCGTCGACGGGCTCCCCAGCGGCGGCTCCGTCGAGGACGGCCTCCCCTGCGCCGTCTCCGGCGACGATGTGGTGCTGGTGGCGGCGCCGGCGGGGGAGCCTCTGCCGGGCGTTTTTTTTTATTTTTATCAAAAATTCTATGCCGAGTGCTCGATGAATAGCACTCGGCAAGCTATGTTTGCCGACCATTTTTTTACCGTGTGGCATCTGCCGAGTGCAACACTAGGCAAATAATTCACCAAGTGTCTTCGTGTCTTTGTCGTGTGCCCATGGCACATGGCAAACAGGTAGTTTCCGGTAGTGATTCCAGATTGAATACTGGTAGGAAGGAATTAGGCGTCGTACTCAAACACGACAAGTGAATAAGTGAGACCTTCTACATTGCTTGAAAATATTTCCTAACGCTTTCTAATGCCTCCCAACGTCTCTACAAAAAAACTATTTTTATTGATTTAATTCGATTAAGGGTATTATGGTCTTTTCGCAAAACTAACTCACCACCGCCGCCAGCTCACCCCTCTCGGCCTGCCCACGCACGGACGCACCCGACCTTCTTCGCGAGCGCAGCCATCGCCCTCCTACCTTCACCCTCACGCTAGCCCTAGCCGTCGCCGGCCTCACCCTCGCATGGTGCCGTCGTCGCCGGCCTGCCCTCGCCCGTGCCTAGCGTCGTCCCTCCTCCCTCATTCCGGCTGCCGGCCGCCTGACGCGAGCAGCACCTGCGCCCGTGCCCAGCGCTACCTGTGACCTCACCAGCGCCGTTGTCACTGCCACCGAGGAGACGTGCTTGGCCCCCGCCAGTCGCTACGTGCCCTCTGTCGACAGCGCTCGCTGTGGAGAACTCTCTGATCCGGATTTGATCTAGGTCCAACCACAGAAGGCCAAGGTACTCAAGTATGCACCGCAGTGGCTGTACACCTACGAAAACAGATCGATACACTTTCTTCTTGTTAAAGTTTTGCATGTTTGACCACACGCGCAACTTGGGCAACATGGTTCTGTGACACCAGGGAGTAATGCTTGAGCCCCTCGTAGAACAGCTCCTTGAACCTGGACAGTGCCTGTGGCTCCATAGAAACGGTGACATCGAGTTGGCCACCGCCGTGTGGGCTAGGCACAAGGTACAAAAGGTTGCTCTGGTTGAGGATGGCCCGGCCGGCAAATGATTCCAGCCCAAGTCGACGTCGATGAGAGGCAACCCAATCCAGCTTGAGACAAAAAAAGGAATTACCACTCTTTTATTTGGAATCCTAATTCCCCTCAATTTTGGAGGCGTTACGGCGCATATGGCCCACCTACCATAGACACATCTAACGTCTTCCGACGCCTCCGCATTGACGCCTCTCAACGCCTTCGCCCATATTGGGCCTACTAGTCATAGGCACATGAAATATTTCTCAACGCCGCTCCAAGCATTGTAAAAAATCTATAAGTTGTGCTTTGCAAGGCAAGATGGCAGCTACTGGCTGCCTAGATATATGCATACATAGGTAGATCCTTACTTGTACCTAGATCTGGATGGGATAGGAATGGCATGTTACCTTGGATTGGTCCTTGTACAAAAGGAATATAATGCTTTGCTTTCCCTGGAGTAGAAAATAAAAATAAAAAAATATAAAGAAAAGTGAAGAAGAAACGCTTTGCTTGATGGAGCCCAAAGGTTGAGATTCGTTCGCTTCTGTACGTTGGATGTATATAAAAACCGAGAAAAGGCTTGTGTTGTGTGCGCCAAAACGCTTTGGATTCATTAGTACAGTATAAACTGATGGATCGGCAAAGCAATTCTTGTCCTCGAATGCTGGGCACAGCTACCTCTAAATTCGAATGCTGATGCAAAACAATCTCTTCTGCGTCTCGAACTTCTTCAGTGTTCCTGTGTCTGCCTTCTCATTGACATAGTGCTTGTTGGTGCTGCCATATACTGCTGTTTCATGGACGAGGAGGATGTACACTCGCTCTGATCTGGTGGAAGCAGAATGGCCCCTCTAGTATTTAGTTGGGAAAATTCCCTCTGTGGTCTTGATTTCACGGGATGGAATAATTCCCTCTAGTTTTTAGTTGGGAGAACAAGATTATTCCTGCTTAATTTATGTTTGGTCTGGTGGTAAGGAAAGTGGAGTGAGTCATTGACATGTGGAACCCGACCTATCTTTTCGTTTTTCTCTTAGTTCTCATCATGATTATCATGGAGGCTACGCTGGGGACCTTTGTTTACAGTTTCTAGTATTTATTTTTTCGTGCTACGCTGGGGACCTTTAGCTAATGAAGCTTATACGCTTATAAAACTTATAAACTGTCTTATTGCTTATGAACCGGATGAAAGACACTATAGGAAAATTAAATCAGGCTTTGCCTACTGAAGAGTGGTACAGGAGGGATACGGTGTCCATGTGCAAAGGCCCACACATCAATGCGACCAGAGGGGGATTTCACCAAATAACGATTTCCGGGCCTCTTTTGCGTATGGGGCCGGCCTGGCCCAGGACCACATCTCGAGCGTTCCCGTCGTTTCGTATCATTTCGGTTCACATCTATGTACCAGCCGGGGGTCGGCGGCGGCGCGGCTCCGGTGGTGCATGCGCCGCGGACGCCGCTGGCGTTGCGAGTGGCGGGACGTCCGGATGGAGAGGTGGCATATTCAGCGGTCGGGCGGTGCGGCGTGTCCGGGCTCCGGTGGCAGCGGCGGCGGCGCGGCTCCGGTGGTGCGTGCGTTGCTGGACTCCGCAAGCATTTCTAGTGGCGAGACGTCCGGATGGACGGCACGTTCCGCCGTCGGGAGGTGTGGCGCGCCTGGACTCCGGCGACTGGGCGGCACAGCAGCGGGCGAGCGACGGGCTGGCAGGCACTGGCAGGTATATAATTCTGTGTTCTTTCCCTTTTGTTTTGTTTTGCAAATTGCATAATAAGTAACATTATGAAAAGTGGTTTTCTGGGAGGCCAATTGCTACAAATCGTCCTTTCGTTGGACCATTATAAAATTTGGTTCCTAGTGAACGAGATCTGTGGATAATTTTGTAAGTCATGTAGAATCAGATTCCATTACCTCACGAGATCTGTGGATAATTTTGCAAGTCATCTAGAATCAGATTCCATTACCTCTGTCAGGTTCTGTAAAACATTTTATGTAGCTTTCAGTCATCCCGTTTAAGAAAAAAATCAAATTCGATTTACCAGGAGCCGAATTTAACTGGAGTCGTTTCCTGGGTGGATGATTTCTGAATTTCGCCCACAATGGGTTATTTTTCTTAAAAAGAAAATCCACCTGTTGTGTCCCATCACTCGGTGCTTTGCTAAATGCTACAACCTCGACTACCTCCTCCATTTGTTGGCACTTATCTCGTGTCATCTCTTTTATGTTGTCCAAGCTGGGCAACTCTACCAGAAGCTTGTAGCATAATAAAACCAAGCCGCGTAGCTGCGCCTTGTCACAGATCTTGGCCTTCGCAGCCAACAAGCTGGAACAATTGTGCAGATTGGCCCAAGTTATTCCAGACTGCACCACACCCCATCCATCTATGCCTGGAACAGGGATAATTTTTTTTTCTTAAATTTGTTAGCCCACCAAAGCCAGGTGTAGATACAGTAAACTTTGGTAATCCAAGGATGATAATGCATCTTCTTTAATTTGGCCGCTATATTGACCAAAAGAGCGAATAACATCGTGCACCCAGCAAACTGCCATTTGCTCACAGGGAACCATTGGCCCAAGTGATGAATGAACCGATATATTCTTCAGTCACAGCTCACAGAGAAGGCTCGTCCTGGCCATTTACTACCGCCGAACAGATGGGAAATGATGTTACCACCGATATCGGAGGAGGAGAGAACACCACAATCGCCATGACAACGAGCATGCTGAGTAAGATCGATCAACAATAATGGTTGGGATGGCTGATTCCATGATCAATAATTAGGTCAGCATACAATGTTCGTGCTGTATGTCCGCATTCATCACCACACATTCGGTTCACTACAAGATCCTAGACTTGAAGCCCATTACTTGTGCAAATATACGTAGGTCCATTACTTTAGAAAAAAATTATATGGAGTGTACAAATTTACATGGTCAAGACTACAAGAGCCCAGCAGACACTGCTGGTAACAATGATTTGGCAGTATGTTGACAGTCCGCTTCTGAATAGAGTATATGTACTTCATGCTGGAGACCAGCTTCTAACAAGCAGATCTCAGTCCCACTTGCCACTGCAAGCTAACATCAAGTGACTCTGACATAAGAATCCGGGATTCCTTTATACATTTGTTACATGGTCAGTGCATAATGACACTTGCACAGGCACTGCATTGAGAGAGATACCTTGTTTAATATAACATCTACGAGATTTATTTTTTATATGGCTGTCCAGCAATTAATTTTCATCTTCAGCATAAATAGTGCGTGATTTGATATGGCTGATCTTGTCATACTCACAGGAGCTGCCTGCTAACAATGACTCGCACAATCTCTTGCTGCCAATCAACTTGAGATATCTTGGGCTAACTGTTGTTACGTATTCTGGAATTGTATCCATGATGCCATGCGTCATCTCCAAGCTATCAAGTGATGGCAGTCCTTTTACCACATCCAAGATTGGGCAGTTTGCAATAATGATTTTCTGCAATATAGAGAAATCGCTGATCCTTTTTAGCCTTGGGCAGTCCAGTACAAAAAGTTCCACAACTGAAGGGAAGTTCTCTATAAATGTCAAGTTGCTTAGCTTGTACAGGTGCAGTTCTCTTAAAGCATACCTCTTGCTACTAGCGAGCCCTGGTGGAAGACAACTCAATTTGCAGCTATGAATTATGAGAGCGGGCATGGCCATGACTTCTGTAGCCTCAATCTCTCTTTGCTCCTCCCAATCCCACTCCTCCCATTCACACAAGGCATACAAACGAAGAAATGTCAGATTAGGAAATGTTACTACTGATCTAGCAGTGATGTCACCTCCGCCTACTACTAGGGAGAAGGGTGACTGGAACTCAGGCAAAACAATCTTGATGGCAGGTGCGTCGTTAATGGCTAGCGACTCCAAACAAGGAAGCTGGCACAATCCGTTGGGAAGTTGGGTGCAACAACAAAGGTTGTCCATCCTTAAAAGCCTCAAGCTTTTAAAGACCCATGTGGTTGGAACCATCATCCAATTTGGAAGCCGGGTACCAAAGTATCCATCAATTTGTAGATGTCGTATGCAGGATGGAGGGTGGAGCTTCTCGATTACCGCCTCCACCTGTCGCTAGTCATGCTCCTTCTTGATTCTGTTACTCAATCCCATGAATCTGCTGCTACTCCAATTTAGTTTCAACCAATCAAGGTACTCCTTGCTACTAATCATGGCCATTTCAGCCAAGGAGGCTGATGCCACTTTCCTAAGCTGGGACAGAGGCCCTATCTCTTCCAAGCTGCACCAGCCCTTGCCCTCATTCATGTCCAAATGTACTCGGAACCCATAAAGTGCTCTTAGATTTTTTAACTGACCAATCCCCTTTGGTATTGAAACACTGTCATTTAAATTATACATGCTAAGAGTTCTTAGATGCAGAAGCTGTGGAATGCAACTAGGAAGATGGTCCAGATGCTGACATCCATTAACCACAATGTGGTGCAAGAACTTCATCTTATAAATGTCTCCAGGTAGCCTAGATATGTTTTTTTTTTGTGGGAAGCCATCTGGCGCACTTTATTGATATTGGATAATAGTTACATCGTTTGCCAAAGCTCCTAGGATGAAACTAGGGGGTTCATCGACCCAATTACAAGATAATTTACTTTGAACTGCTATTCTAGCTAATTCATGAGCTACACTGTTTGCTTCTCCATTGCAGTAATCAATGCAAATAGAATCAAATTCTTGCCACCGAGAAAAGCATTCATCATAGATTGGGGCACTTACTGTCGCCGAGACACCATCATTTTTCATTGTTTCCACCACCTCCATGCAATCCGACTGAATCATGATCAGATTGCATCCCAACGATTGAGCCAGAACTAGTCCTTCCTTGAGTGCCACCGCTTCTGCCGTTGCTGCATCAGCCAAGTTTTCAAAATAGCATACCTTGGCACCAATAAAACCTCCAGTTGAATCTCTTATAACAGCTCCAGTACTTCCTCTACCTGATTCGGCCATATAGCTTGCATCAACATTCTTCAGTAGCTTTCCTTCTCAGGGCTTCTTCCGTCACTCAATTTTCTTGGCCGGCATTTTCGCTGCTCTCTGAAAGTTTGCAGTAAAAGTCGCTATTGCCAGACTAGATCTTGTCGGATTTTGGACAAACTCGCCATGCACAAATTTGCGCCGTTCCTACCAAATGTACCATCCACCCGTCAATATCAGTTCGGCTAGTCCCACTCGATTTAGCCCATACATGTCTTTGGTGCAACAATCATGTCAGCCACCATCTCTGAACCTGATCGGTGGATCTATGCAGCTGCAGCTATTTCATCTGAAACACCAAGAATTCGCGAGATCTCCTTTGCTCTATGACATGTAAACAGTGTATGCATGATGTCTTCACAACTTTCATGACAAGCTGGGCAGCTGCTATTATTCTCTTTTTGTTGATTTGCTAGGATTCCACGGCACGGAATCAGGCCATGCAAAACTCTCCAGCCGAAGATCTTTATTTTTGCAGGCACTTCTAATTTCCAGAGTTTTGACCAGACCTGATCATCACCCACTCCTCTAGGCTGATTATTTTCAGCTGTTCCAAACTTATGAAGCCATTGTCGATGGTAAGGTGATCCAACTGAAAAATAGCCGTGCTTAGTATAGTGCCATGCCACAACATCTTCTCTACCTTGACGAAGTGGAATCTGCATGATCCTGGTCACATCTACACCCCAAAACAAACTCCTTAGCAACTCTTCATCCCAACCACCTGTAACTGGATTGATAAGCTCATCCACTGTGGTGACCAGTTTATTTGCCCGTGGAGTTTGAATTTTCATATTGTGGCTAGAAGGAATCCAATGATCTTCCCATATGTTTATCTGTGTTCCATCCCCCACTATCCATATATATCCTTTTTTAAACCATTCCAAGCCAGCTAAAATGCTTTGCAATGTATATGAACTCCCACTTTTCATTCTTGCTTTCAATAGATACCCATCTGGATAATACTTGGCTCTTAGTGCTCTTGCACATAAAGAGTGTGGTTCAACCAATAATCTCCACACTTGTTTAGCCAAAAGTGCCTTATTAAATGTTTCAATATCTCGGAATCCCATGCCTCCTCTGTTCTTTGGGATACAAAGTTTCCACATCCTGTTATGATCATCGTCATCACCCCACCAAAATTGAGATATGGCGTCTCGATATCCCTTTGCAAATGTTTTTTGGGATTTTAAACACCATCATCGCAAAAACAGGTACGGCTTGAGCAATGGACTTTATAAGGACTTCTTTACCACCCATGCTTAGCAGTTTCTCTTTCCATCCCTTTGTTTTTCCTCTAACTCTATCAACCAAATACTGAAAGCAATCACTTCGATCTGCCCCCACCAGGGCTGGTAGTCCAAGATATTTATCATTTAGTGACTCAGTCATGATGTTCAGGGCCTCACATACTGCGACCTTGACATCCACATCTGTATTATTGCTGAAGAAAATACTCGACTTTGCATCACTGATCATCTGCCCCGAATTTGAGCAATATCTTTCCAGTAATCCCTTCAACACATCTGCATTTTCCTTATCTGCTTGCATCAAAATCAGGGAGTCATCTGCAAACAGCAGGTGTGACGCCATTGGAGCATCCCGACATACCCTTACTCCTTGCAGCTCTCCCCTATTTTTTGCTCCTCTTAATAGACTTGATAAACCTTCAGCCACCATTAGAAACAGGTAGGGGGAAAGAGAGTCCCCCTGCCTCAATCCTCTTGTAGGATAGATAGTTTCAGTTTCCATTGAGTTCACCCTGACCTTGTACTTTACTGATTTTACACAGGCCATAATTAGCTTTACCCATCTTCGATCAAAACCCATTTTTAGCATGATTTTTTCCAAATAATCCCACTCAACTCTGTCATATGCCTTATGCATATCCAGTTTCACTGCACATAAGCCTATTTTTCCTCTTTTCCTTTTGATAGTGTGTATACTTTCATAAGCTAACAGGATATTACCAGTGATGAGTCTCCCTGGCACAAAGGCGCTTTGGTGATCACTGATGACATCTGATAGTATATTTTGGAGCCGGTTTGATAACATTTTTGAGATGACCTTGTATACCACATCGCATAAGCTTATAGGACGAAACTGGGATAACAGTGTAGGGCTATTTACCTTAGGAATTAGTACAACTGTAGTATCATTCCACCCCTCTGGTATGGTTGCCGAATTCACAGCCTCGATCACCTCCTTCACCAAGTCATCTCCCAATAACTCCCATAATTTTTTTATAGAAGACAGCATGCATGCCATCGGGGTCGGGTGCCTTGAAGTCCCCAATCTGGAACAAAGCTTTCTTGACCTCCTCTTCAGTGAATGGGAGCAACAAGTCCATTTTCATGTCTTGAGTAACATAGCGCTGAACATCAGCTTGCACACTTGGATCCGGTTCCCCCACTTCCGATGTGGAAAGTCTCAAAATAGTTTTTGACTATGTTACACATAGCCTAGATATGTTTGTATACTCTAAGTGGAGGTATCTAAGGTGCCTCAATTCACATAAAGTGTCAAACAATATGCCATCTAAATCAGTGCCACTTATAAAAAGCACTCTTAGCGTATACAAGCACCTTAATGAGTCACTAGGCTTAACATTAATTGTATGATTTATAATTAATGTTCTTACTGTTTTTTTCTTCTGTAGAACATCCCAATCTAGTGCTGACTTGGTTGATCCTATAGCCAGTCGACGTACATGGCTGTGGCTGATACCAAAAGCATATTGCTCATCCTGGACCACCAATGATTCTTCATTAGACATAAACTCAGCAAAAGATCACACCACATCATGCATGGTGCAACTGTATTGAGTGACACATGATTCTTCAGTTGGCTGAATAATATTCCTAATGATTACCTCCTGGTAGTAACTATCTGCTATTTCTTCCAGCCGATCATCATATGAGTTGTTTTTGTCCTCCGTATGGATAAATCCCTCACTGATCCACATGGGAACAACTTCACTATACATGATACTTTTACCTTTTGGGAAAAGTGAGCAGTATAGGAAGCACTGCTTCAATTGAGGGGACAAATGCTCATAGCTCAAGTACATTGTTTTGTCGAGTTCCTTGGGCAATCCAGCTACTGACCATGCACGATGTTTCAAAACAGCCTCCCAATCACTCTCGCACCGGGGCTTCGTACTTAGTATTCCTCCCATCACTTTGATGGCAACTGGTAAACCTCCACATTTACTAATAATTTTCATCCCGACATCTTTCAGGTGATCAGTTCCATCATGTACCTGCCAACATTGTAAAATAATGATGAGACTAACAGATTTCTGGAAAGTTGAGTAAATTATTTGTAGACTTAGGGGTAAACCTTAGGTTATTTTTAAAAGTACAAAATATGAGTAATTGATGCTGGTTTGGGGGTTTATTTATTATCATTTTTATAATAGTACACATGGCTAATTTTTATAATAATACACATAGAGGTGGAGAATTTTGATGCATATCAGGGTTTTAGCTCACATGTTTTCTTATTATAGAACACATATTTATACCATAGTTTTTTAACCAACAATATCCAATCAAGGCATGAATCAGTAGATTTAACTGAATGCACATTTAGTTCCACAATATAATTTTTTTTGGCCACACAATCTTATATATACTAACCTGACATGGCATTTGTGGCAGTTTTTGTTGAGCAAGGACTAGGCATCTGCTTCATTGAGTGGGCTGACTTGGTGTTGGTAGAAGGAGGCTCCCATCTGTTGAGCCAGGTCACTGAATCTTGTAGTGATTAGGACCCAATTTCCTGGATGTTTCTGGCTGGCGTTTCTAACTGGGACACTAAGCACATGACTCCATGCTTTATTACTCCACATGTCATCCAAAACGAGAAGAAACCTGCCCATGGACTAGGTCTCAGTGAGGATCCTCGTGAGGAGTGTCTTTTCTTGCTCCCCACGATGGTCTCCGCCAGCATGTTTGATTGCAGTCCTAAGTAGATCAGCCTCACCGATGTGTTTGGTGACATAACCATATCTTTAGTTTGAAGTGTTCTTGGACAGTTATATCATTGATGATGTTTGTCCTATCACTGAAGATCTTTTGAGCAAGGGTCGCCTTTCCCATGCCACCCATACCTACAATGGACACTACCTTGAGCTCGTGTTTGTCATCGGTAATTAACAATTGACCAAGCTCCTTTGTATCCTTCTCAATCGTCTCACCCATGATGGCTGATTGATTGAACTCAGATGTCATCTTTTGATTGGACCTTCGAGTAGCAGCTAGCATCCTTGACTCTGGGATGGAACCAAGGGCAATATTGAACTTGAACTTGTCTGCCTCCTTGTATATGTTGTCTAGCCTCTGGTTGAGATCCTTGATGCGCTTGCCTACCTTGTGAGCCAACAAAGGATTTTGCAGGCAGAAAAGCAACGATTGGCCACATCCACTGGCTGCCTTCTGTTCCACACTACCTCCTTTAGAGTCCCTACACTTTTGGACCTCATGTTGACATAGGTCCAGGATGTCCGAGGCATCATACATGGCATTCTTGAGCTTCCTTATCCATATTTGTACAATCTTATCGGTGATGCGCCTCCTCTCAGCGTCTGCAAGGAAGGCATCGAGGCTATGCATGTTGTCCTCAAGCTTCTTGATCTCGCACGACACCCCAAGCAGCATATGTACCTCTTTCTCAGCCATGTCTGCAATCAGCTTCTTGAGGTAAGGTGCGAAAGTATCAAGGACGGCCGCCATGGCTCAAGCGTTCAGTACATACCAGTCATCGAGAAGCACATATTATTAGTAACAGATCCAACAGAAATACTACTAACAAATTTGTTACCACGATCTAAATCGTTGAGATCTCAGTGGTATATGCATGGATAGTGAAGACATGGGGCATAATAATAAGAAAAATTCAACTCACCACACAATCCTTCCACTGCCCACCAGGGAGGCTTTGGGCCATAAGGAGTGTCAATGGCGCATGAGGCAGTACAGTGAGCGAGAAAACAGAGTAGCTATTGGAGACGACTGACTGGCTGCCGGCCTGTGGAGGACCGACCCGGTGGCTAGATGCTTGGATTCGCTTTGCTGCAGCCGTTGGGGATGATGGTGGAAATTAACGGGAGTGAAGGACCGGATATGGCGACCAGAGGGGGGTGAATGGGAGCCTCAAATTTCTTTTGAAATATTTGGCCTCTGTCCCAAATTCAAACCCCAAGAAGCAAATGAAACACCATGATGTCCACGACCCAAACAAGTGGGTGGATGTTTCCTAGAAACACAGCGGGATACCATAAACCCAACGCAACTGACGGAAGTCGAATCGGAGCTCAAACGACGAAGATGTGCACAAAACAAGAAATCTGGACTAGTGAAAATTCTGCAGAAAATCACCAGAAAATTCGTTCATCCTTCTCAACCAAAATGGAAAAAAAACAGAGTTATCGTGAAGTAGCAATCTTGCGTGTTGTGAATATTAGCATGAAGTAAATTAATACTTCTTTATGCAAAATATGAGTGCTTAAGTAAATCACATCAGCAAGATCCTTGCTTCCGGGCCAAAAGAGACAAGAACAGAATCCTTTTTGCTCTCACGGTGAGCACAACAGGGAACTCGATAATGATTTAGAAAATCCAAACACTATTGCTCGATAGTGACATTTCCAAAAGCCATCAACTCACGTGTACTACTCAAGCAAGACAAATGGATTACTGCTGTAGCTTGAAAGGGATGGCTCACCAAGTGGTAAATCAAATTACGTTGAAGCAAGTAAATCAAACTAGTAGCTTGCTCACGGCACTGCAGGATTTGACTGACTCCATGCGGAGTTCTGTCAGTTGATGGTACTACTGCAGGATTCGACCGAGGCCACTGCTAACCAGCCAAAGATCAAGAACACAAGAAAGAAATAAACACGAATAAAAAGACCACTGCTTGCTGTGCATATGGAGATACGGGACAAGCAGCACAGAGAGCAAATCAAGATCGCTAGGTGCTGCTCACACAGGTCATTGCAGGCACCCTTCTCAACCTTGCTGTTGGTCGTGTTCCCCTAGAACAAAGCACGAGACCATCCATGGTCTAGATACCTGCAGAAGCAGCTTGCTCCGGTTCCCATCAGCAAGCACAAGATCCAAAAGGAAAAATCCCAATCTTGCTAGAGACGCAGAGAGAAAGAACGGGGCGAGCAGGCAGCAGTCAAGCCTACTGAAAAGCGCGTCCTTGGGGAACAGCCCCTGATGCACTATACTGTAGCCACGCCATTCAAAACCAGAGACAAAGAACAGAGCTACGAGCAAATCAAAGAACAGCTGGATCTCCTTCAAAACAAAAGGGCTCGCCCCCAAATTTCACAGATACGAGATTCAACTAGAAAGGAAGCATTCCCCAAAAGATCATTGCACGAAATTGAATCGTGCTCCAGTAGCGTAGGATTTGGGGAAGAACGAAAACCACAACTTCAGAAAAGAACAACGGGAATAGAAAAATCATGACACCATAATTGAATCGCAGAGGACAACGTGAGGTAAGGGCCTCACTTCCCAAACAAACACAGGAAAAATTAACCACGAATTTTTCAGGTTTGGACCTCTCTCTCTCTTGAGCAAGAAGGGTAAAGAAACACTAGCTCTAAAATGAGGAAAGTAAAGTGGGAGAGGTGAAGGGGAAGGAGACCTCATCCTTTATTTATAAAAAAGGGGCAAGCCCTATTTTACATTCCTTCTTTCGCCCTCGGATACAAGAAGAGCCAACCACTTAGCCGGGGGCATAAGGGTCCAACTCAAGCTTCACTTGATCCGACGGCCACCGCGCTCCTCACCGGTAGCCTTGCTTCCAAGCAATCTCCCCGATGCCGCCACGTGTCGTCCGTCCGCACCGGGACCACCCCGGTTTTGAGGCGCAAACCAGGGAAACCCGCCGCCGATGGTTTTGAGGCGAAACCACCAAACCCTCCGCGAGTAGCGTAGCCCGTACGCGTCCCCGCCGTGTACACTTGCGCTCGTCGATGTCCCACTGGCCGCCACCACGGCCGCACCCGGTCCTCGGTCCTCGATCCAAGCCTCACGTCCGCCCTTCACCGCACCCGGTCCGTCAACACGGCACGCCCTACTTGATCTTCACCAACCGTCGACCACCGTCTCCGAGCTCGACACCCGGACAACATGAGCCAAGAGACACCATTGTTTGACACGAAACCGCGTGCCATCGGTTAGTAAGAACACACACGCCTTGTGTTGGCATGTTGACAATCACTCATCACACAAAAGACCACACAATGGTTATGGTAAAAACCATGTGTCCTCAATCTCCCCTTGATGAGTGCATTGTCAACACCAAACAAACCAGAGACAACTCATCCAAATGACCAAGAGCCAAAGAAAAGCGAAAAATAGGTCATTTGCAATGAGCAAAGCAGATCACAACTTGGTCCCCAAAGACATGGGCAACGGCTCAACACAAGAAAACCAAAGCTAGCCCTCAAGAAGAGGCAAAAGGCTCAACACCACTAGCAAGAACAAAAAACAGCTAGATCCTCAAGAAGAGGCAACGGGCCGGAGTGCAACTCCCCCTTGACAAATGCATCCTCACCAATGAACTCTCTGGATTTGTGGATGTTTCTCCCCCTTGTTGGCACATGCACTTATCAAGATTGAGACAAAAGAAACTGCAACTCCCCCTCAAATCATGCCATGAAAGAAATGCAAAATGAGAGCTTCACAAGTATAGCAATTTGAATACATGGATGATCTAGCAAGTATGGCAAGTGTATAACAAAAGGCACAAGACAAAACCAATGCTCAAGCTGATCAAGTGGTACGGAATATGAAACATAAGCATTTGATCAGGTGTTGGGCATTTTATAAAAGGTGTTCACCAAAAAGAATAGCACCTTGCACATATAAGCAGGAGATCAAACAAGTGCTAACACATGTATACAAAAGTGAACTACCCCATATAACGGTCACACATCATGTCTCAAAGATACACTTAACAACACTACAACATTGATCAGAGTTAAAACAGTAGTTAGCAAGGTTTCATTTCGACATGTGTGAACGAGAGGATCAAAAACTGTCCGCCAAAAAGATTGTTTTTATCATGTTTTTCAACCACGCCGAGTTCATCCCTTAGTGCAAGTGGGAAGCTATCTCGTCACGAGTGGTTGTGGACTAGCACTACAATGCCCAAGTTCATCTCACTCGAATGAATGAGAAGCAATCTCTTGACATTGCCGTGGGACGAAAAGATCCAACTCAAAACTTTTCATCATTTCTTAGCTTAGACATCAAGTTTTAGCACAAGATTATCAAGAGATCCGAGCTAAGTGAATGACTCAAGAAACATGAGACATAGCAACTCAAGCATACACATGAAAGCAACAAGGTTCTCACAAAACCTACACAAGCTAGTTGCCATCTCAAAGGTGAACAATTTTCGAGTTGCATCAAGATTTAAGCAGTTCACATTTATAAAACAGCTTAGCTCATAACATGTAACAAGTGATCGAAGAAGCCTAAGCCGCAAGTTCCAAGTGACATACACAAGACATACTAGCAAGAGCATGAATGTAATCAAAACTGCTATAGTCATGAAGCTCAATAAAGGTAATATGATACAAGATGATATGCAATATGATACACATGTAAAACCAAAGAAACAAAAAGCAAAGAAAAAAAGCCAAAGATCATACTATACATCAAAATACAGCTACCCTACTCTAAAAAGGGTAGCAAATGCCCAACTCCGCTCTCAAGTGGGCAAACTAGGTTTGATCGAGGGGCTTTGTGAAGATATCAGCAAGCTGTTCATGGGTTCTCACAGGCTGAAGGTCTATGTCTCCTTTCTCTTGGTGATCTCTCAAGAAGTGATATCGGATCTCAATGTGCTTGGTTTTTGAGTGGAGTACGGGGTTCTTAGCAACGCTAATGGCACTAGTGCTGTCACTGAAAAGAGGCACTTTCCTAAAGTTCAACCCATAGTTTCTCAAGGTAGCAGCCACCCAAAGCAACTGAGAACAACACGCAGCAGCAGCGACATACTCAGCCTCACAAGTGGATTGGGAAATAGAAGACTGTTTGCGAGAAGACCAAGAGATCAACGACGAACCCAAAAACTCACAAGTTCCCGAAGTGGACTTTCTTTTAATTTGATCACCCGCATAATCAGCATCAAAATAACCCGAAAGAGAAAGAGACGAAGAGGTCGAGTACCATAGACCAAGCTCGGGAGTAAAGCGAAGGTACCGTAAGATGCGTTTGACATGCCGCGATGCGAAGTGCGCGGTGAAGACCGGAAGCGTGCGCAAAGGCGACGGCGAACTGGATGTCGGGCCTTGTCGCCGTCAGTACAAAGAACGACCCGATCATGCTGCGGTACTCCTTCTGGTCCACGACTTCTCCTTCTAGATCGGCATCCAAGGCAGTCGAGGTCGACATGGGAGTTTCAAGTGGCTTGGCATCACCCATGTCGAAGCGCTTTAGAAGATCCTTCGTGTACTTGCCTTGATGTACAAATGTCCCTTCTCGAGTTTGCTTGATTTGCAAACCGAGAAAGAGCGTCAGCTCACCCATCATGCTCATCTCGAACTCCCCGCTCATCATATCTCGAAAACTTTGCAACAAGAGCATGTGACGAACCACCAAAAATGATGTCATCGACATAAATCTGCACCAAGAGAGTGTCACCGCCATGCTTGAGGAGAAACAATGTTTTGTCAACCGACCCCATGGTAAAACCCTTGCCCAAAAAAAGGACTTCAATCGCTCATACCACGCTCTTGGGGCTTGTTTGAGACCATATAGGGCTTTGTGGAGTTTAAAAACATGGTCGGGATACTTGGGATTTTCAAAGCCTGGGGGTTGCCTCACATACACTTCCTCATCTATGTACCATTCAGAAAAGCGCTCTTTACATCCATTTGATACAGCTTGAACCCTTTCGAAGCTGCATAGGCTAGGAAGATTCTAATGGCTTCTAAACGGGCAACAGGTGCAAAAGTTTCCTCATAATCTATCCCTCTTTCTGACAGTACCCCTGAGCAACCAACCTAGCCTTGTTTCTCACCACAACCCCATCCTCACTCTGCTTGTTCTTGAACACCCACTTGGTTCCTATGGGATGACACTGAGGTGGAGGTGGCACTAAAACCCACACTTGGTTTCTCTCAAAGTTCTCAAGCTCCTCATGCATGGCATTTACCCAATCTGGATCGTTAATGCCTCAACAACTTCTTTGGGTTCGAAATTTGCAACAAAAGCGGGGAATGTGCAAAGTGCGAAATCTCATAAGATCTGTTGCGAGTGACCCGCTCATTTATGTTACCGATCATGGTTGAAGGAGGATGGTGATGCTGAATGTGTCGCGGTGCTTCCTTGATGAAGATGCCTCCCCTCAACAAAGCCACTGGAGCTCCCTTAGGTGCAAACTGGAACAAGCCGAGGAACCTCGGTCGTACGGTCCCCATGTGGTGGAAGATGTGGGAGTGGGACCGTCAACCGAAGTAGTCGTCGCGAGGTCAACCGGGGCAGCCGGTGGAGTCGGCTCGGGATCACCCCAATCGGCATCGTCCCGCTCCTCCTCCACAAAAATGCTCTTGTTCATCTCCTCATCACCTCGCACTTTCAAAGACAGGGAGAAGGAACAAGGTGCGGTCTCGTCGAAGGTGACTTCACAAGTCTCCATGACACGGTTAGTTTCAAGATTAAGTACTCGATAAGCATGCGAATGAGATGCATAACCAAGAAAAATCTCGTCGAAGATCTCGATTCAAATTTGTCTAAGTTTCCCTTCTTCAAGATAAAGCACTTGCACCAAACACCGAAAATGGCTCACTTTGGGCAAGCGGTCAAACCGCAACTCATAAGAAGTCTTCTTTGTAAAAGCTCAAAGGAAGATGCGATTTGAAACATAACAAGCCGTGTTGATTGCTTCGGCCCAATAGCGCCTAGGAGTCCTATGCTCATCAAGCATCGTCCCGGCCATCTCAACAAGGGTCCGATTCTTGTGTTCAACAATTCCATTTTGTCATGGGACATACGGCGAGGAAAACCGATGTTCAAGACCTATGGAAGAGCAAAAGGTCTCAAAATGAGTATTCTTGAATTCAGTGCCATTGTCACTCGCGAATAGCTCGCATGGCATGCTTTGGTAACTCATTTTGCAACCTTAAGATCAAGTCATGAACATGAGTAAATACCTCATCTTTGCTTTCCATGAAAAAGACCCACGAATACCGAGAAAAGTCATCAACCACCACCAACACGTACCACTTTCCACCATCTGACCGGACCCGAGCTAGACCTACAGTGTCCATATGTAAAAGCTCGCCGGGCCCCTTGGTCATCACTTGGTTCACGGGAGGATGAGAAGCCGCAATCATCTTCCCATGACGGCACGGATGACAAACAAGATCCTTCTCAAACTTGAGCTTGGGCAAACCCCGAATTAGATCAAGTGAGCTCAATCTTGCAAGCAAGTCGAAACTCAAGTGACCAAGTCGCGGTGCCACTTCCAAAGCTCGAGGAGGAGTTTGCCATCAAACAAATGGAAAGACCAAATAAGCGAGAAAAATCAGCACGAAACACATTCCCAAAGGCACAATCTTGCAAACGAGGTTCTCCCGAGCATCAAGAACACGACAAAGTCTTGGCTTAAACCGAACCTCAAAACCGTCATCAAGAAGCCGAGAAACGAAAGCGAGATTGAAGTGCAAATTTGAAACCAAGGCCACATCCTTAAGCACAAAGTTCTCATTCGACGGATGGACCCACGTGAAAGCACTTTACCCTTGCTGTTGTCCCCAAATGTAATGTATTCACTACACTTCATTTGGGTGAGGCCGGAGAACCATTTTGAGTTCCCGGTCATGTGTCGAGAGCAACCGGAATCAACTAGCCACGTGTTCTCCAAAGACTTCATCCCGCATCAATAGCGAGACATGGGATGAGCAAATGATCCAACATTGGGGTTAGTAAACTGAGGAGAAAACCAGTGTTGGCTCATTCGCCCACGAGAGGTGTTAGCAAAAGCATCATGCATGCCATGTCCCATATGAGTAGAGCGATCACCACGATGAGAAAAACGTGGTCCGCTCATCCCGTAAGACCGAAAGCCACGGTCACGAGATCCAAGGTCATAAGCAAAACCCGAACCCCGCGGCACGACCACCTCGTGGTCTCACACCTTGAGGCCTAGGTCCTTGAGGTGTTGCACCTCTTGGCCTAGCACCGTGCCTCGGAAACGTGGAGCAAACACACCATGAGTAGAGTTATGGAAAAGCTCATACTCATGCCGCTCATCTCTCTTCCTCCGAAAGCAAAACTCAAACAAGTGACCATCATGGTGACAATAATCACGTGATACACCTCTCTCTTGGGTGGTGGTTGACTCACTCTCTCATGGGTATGGATCACTCTTTGGGTTTGCTTGTTCTTTGGAGGGTTTAATAGAGATGTCGGGAAGTGTGTCAAGTGGGTTCCTTAGGTGGTTTGGTTTTGGAGTCCACACTTGCTTTGGAGGTGAAGCTTTGGGAGGTTCCTCAAACACACCATCTTTCACATTAGGCTTGTTAGGCCGAGGTGGAGTGATTTTGATCAACTTGGGAGTTGTGGAAGGCTTGGTGGATTTCTCGATGCACTTATACCACTTGTGTTCACCAACCTTACCAAAAACATTTTCACCCTTCCCACCCGTAGCGAAGCCTAATCCCGTTGTGTCGCTTCCCCTCTTGAACCGACTCATCATCATGCCAAGCCGTGGTTCACCGCAAGACAACCAACCGAGCATGGACCGAAGATTTGTGATTTCTTCTTCGGCCCTTTTCTTGTCATGCCTACAAGAGTCTAGTTCTAGTTCCAAAGCTTCACAACAAGCACATCTAGAAACTTGACTAGTTTTCTCTAGCATGGCAATCCTAGTCATTATCTCACCTAGCTCGAGACTTCAGCTCATCACAAGATTTGCAAGGACTCACGAGACAGACCTAGCCTTAACCTCATCAAGCTCATCTACCAAAGCCACATACTTGGACCGCACATCGCTAGGTTTGCCATATGAATGGCACAAGCATCACACTCGGACTCATCGAGATGTGCACCGACTCCCTAACGAGACTCTAGCTCTTTGACAAAGAAGCTCCCACTTAGCCTTGAAATCTTTTCTCTCACGAGCAACACGCTTAAGCAAAGCATCTTGACTAAGCAAAGTGGTAGTCAAGTTATCAACCTCGCGGCAAGGGACTCGAGATTTTGTTCTACCTCGGGCTCGGTGTCGTCGTTCTTCTCAATGCTTGGGGTAGACTCGTCGAGTGCCATGGTGCAAAGAGCCTCCAAGCTTGGAGTCGGTGAAGAAGCACGCCCGTTGAACTTGTTCTCGACCTTTTGCTCGGCCTCATCATCACTTGGGGGTGAGCCGTTGTCGAGTCGTCGTCGAGATCGGCGAGGATGCGAGGAAGGCTCGCGCTTTGCCTCTTGCTTCTCCGAAACTTCTTCTTGACCGCCTCCTTGTCGAATCTTCCCTTGTACTTGTACTTGTACTTGGGTGTGGAAGACTCGTGCTTGTCCTTGCGCTTGCTTTGTAGTCGTTCTTGTTGTTGTAGTGGTTCTTGTCGGCCTTGGGACGGTTGGCGACGTAGTGGTCGGGATCTCCACACCCGAAGCATCCTTGCTTGGTGATGCCACGCCGGCGATTCAAACGGTTGTTGTGAAACCGTGAGAACCGGCTAATCACCAAGGCGAGCTCGTCGTCCCCAAGAGCCTCCATCTCGCTCCTCCGTAGCCGAGACCCGAGAGAAGACAAGGCAAAAGACAGTCGTGAAGGGTTAGTCAAAGAACTTGAACCTCCCGTACACGAGACCAAAGCCATGGTAGGGCGAGACGGATTTCGATCCTCGCCCGCGTCGGTGGTCAATCTCGGTGGACTTGAGCTTGCGAATAGCTCATCCACGGTGAGAGTCTCATAGCCGGGCGATTCAATGATCGCCGAGACCTTTACTTCCCAAACCCTCCGATCTAGAGCATATAGAAGCTTAAGCGCGCTCGATGATCGTCATAGGGCATCTGAGGGTTGTTTGCCCTCATCTTGTTCACGATGGTTTGAAAGCGAGTGAACAAAGAATCAATAGATTCACCATCGGTTTGAACAAAATTCTCATACTCTCTCTTGTGTGTCTCATAGAGTCTGGTCTTGACATGGGCAGTACCCTCATGATATTTCTGCAGTCTAGACCAGATCTCTCGAGCAAAGATGGTACAATCGAAACACGCTCAAATTCTTCCAAAGAAAGAGCGAGAAAACAAGACAGCTTCGCGGTGTTGTTCGCCTTGTGTTGGTCGATCTCGTGCTTGGTCAACACGGGCAGCAAGTACCACGTAGTCCGCATTCTCACAGATCTCCCAAACACGCGAATCAATCCCTTGGAGATGCGCCGACATGCGTATCTTCCAATAGGGATAGTTCTTGCCATCGAAGTGCGGTGGCTTGCCAAGCCCACGGTTCTCCATACTGTCGCCTTCGGGGATCACGGACCGATTAAGGTGAAGTGATCCTTAACCGGCTTTGATACCAATTGAAGGACCGGATATGGCGACCAGAGGGGGGTGAATGGGAGCCTCAAATTTCTTTTGAAATATTTGGCCTCTGTCCCAAATTCAAACCCCAAGAAGCAAATGAAACACCATGATGTCCACGACCCAAACAAGTGGGTGGATGTTTCCTAGAAACACAAATGGATACCATAAACCCAACGCAACCGACGAAGTCGAATCGGAGCTCAAACGACGAAGATGTGCACAAAACAAGAAATCTGGACTAGTGAAAATTCTGCAGAAAATCACCGAAAATTCGTTCATCCTTCTCAACCAAAATGGAAAAAAAACAGAGTTATCGTGAAGTAGCAATCTTGCGTGTTGTGAATATTAGCATGAAGTAAATTAATACTTCTTTATGCAAATATGAGTGCTTAAGTAAATCACATCAGCAAGATCCTTGCTTCCGGGCCAAAAGAACAGAATCCCTTTTTGCTCTTACGGTGAGCACAACAGGGAACTCGATAATGATTTAGAAAATCCAAACACTATTGCTCGATAGTGACATTTCCAAAAGCCATCAACTCACGTGTACTACTCAAGCAAGACAAATGGATTATGCTGTAGCTTGAAAGGGATGGCTCACCAAGTGGTAAATCAAATTACGTTGAAGCAAGTAAATCAAACTAGTAGCTTGCTCACGGCACTGCAGGATTTGACTGACTCCATGCGGAGTTCTGTCAGTTGATGGTACTACTGCAGGATTCGACCGAGGCCACTGCTAACCAGCCAAAGATCAAGAACACAAGAAAGAAATAAACACGAATAAAAAGACTACTGTTTGCTGTGCATATGGAGATACGGGACAAGCAGCACAGAGAGCAAATCAAGATCGCTAGGTGCTGCTCACACAGGTCATTGCAGGCACCCTTCTCAACCTTGCTGTTGGTCGTGTTCCCCTAGAACAAAGCACGAGACCATCCATGGTCTGGATACCTGCAGAAGCAGCTTGCTCCGGTTCCCATCAGCAAGCACAAGATCCAAAAGGAAAAATCCCAATCTTGCTAGAGACGCAGAGGGAAAGAACGGGGCGAGCAGGATCTGGCTCCAGAGCAGTCAAGCCTGCTGAAAAGCGCGTCCTTGGGGAACAGCCCCTGATGCACTATACTGAAGCCACGCCATTCAAAACCAGAGACGAAGAACAGAGCTACGAGCAAATCAAAGAACAGCTGGATCTCCTTCAAAACAAAAGGGCTCGCCCCCAAATTTCACAGATACGAGATTCAACTAGAAAGGAAGCATTCCCCAAAAGATCATTGCACGAAATTGAATCGTGCTCCAGTAGCGTAGGATTTGGGGAAGAACGAAAACCACAACTTCAGAAAAGAACAACAGGAATAGAAAAATCATGACACCATAATTGAATCGCAGAGGACAACGTGAGGTAAGGGCCTCACTTCCCAAACAAACACAAGAAAAATTAACCACGAATTTTTCAGGTTTGGACCTCTCTCTCTCTTGAGCAAGAAGGGTAAAGAAACACTAGCTCTAAAATGAGGAAAGTAAAGTGGGAGAGGTGAAGGGGAAGGGAGACCCTCATCCTTTATTTATAGGGGCAAGTCTATTTTACATTCCTTCTTTCGCCCTCGGATACAAGAAGAAACCACTTAGCCAGGGCATAAGGGTCCAACTCAAGCTTCACTTGATCCGACGGCCACCGCGCCTCCTCACCGGTAGCCTTGCTTCCAAGCAATCTCCCGATGCGCCACGTGTCATCCGTCCGCACCGGACCACCGCCCCCTTTTGAGGCCCAAACCGGGGAAACCCGCCGCCGATGGTTTTGAGGCAAAACCATCGAACCCTCCGCGAGTAGCGTAGCCCGTACGCGTCCCCGCCGTGTACACTTGCGCTCGTCGATGTCCCACTGTCGGCCACCACGGCCGGCCGCCCGGTCCTCGTCCTCGATCCAAGCCTCACGTCCGCCCTTCACCGCACCCGGTCCGTCAACACGGCACGCCCTACTTGATCTTCACCGACCGTCGACCACCGTCTCCGAGCTCGACACCCGTGCACAACATGAGCCAAGAGACACCATTGTTTGACACGAAACCGCGTGCCATCGGTTAGTAAGAACACACACACGCCTTGTGTTGGCATGTTGACAATCACTCATCACACAAAGGTCCACACAATGGTTATGCTAAAAACCATGTGTCCTCAGGGAGGTCTTGTTTGTGCCTAGCTTCATCTCTTGTTTAACGATTGGCATTAGCTGGTATGTATAGGCAGGTTGATTGATAGCACGCCAATGCAGACTTTCTCAGTCGGTGTCCTCATCAGTCAGTAACCACCACCCTCCATTCTAACGTCCATTCTTTTTTCTTTTTTTTTGTTTCTTTCTTCATATACAGAGTAATGCAGGCTGCAGTGGTGTGCATGTCATCTCCTCCAGTATTTAATAAATCGACAATTTCTTTATCCCTACAATATACTAGTACTAATTAAAGAGGAGGTGACACCAATCCGAAGTTCGTTTGGTCATCTGCTCTAGGTATGTTGAAAACTAAGCATGTAGGCCAACCTCCCGACTTCTTATTGTGTATCTATATTTGTGAAATAGAAGAAGATAGAGAATTTTGCATTACAACTAAAGAGTCGGTGGTGGTTCACCATCTTCGTGACTGTCATGATATGTATCTACTGATTGCTTGGTGGAATCAGAAGTTCGTCATTGACAAAATTTGTGAAGAAGTGCCATTGTGCCAGCGACTAGCTCACCCGCTGTAACTTTATTTGGTCGAGTTGATGCTTGACTAGCACTAGTTTACAGGGGAAATGTGGCAAGATTGATTGTCCTTGCTTATCCATACAAACGGTGGCAACGGCTAAGTTGCATGTATATATATAACGATATATCTGGCTTCTTTTCTCCTTCGTCAACGGGAGTAGCGTGTTATGCTGAGTGCAGATGTATGCAGCAGGTGCAAATGTGGAACCCACCCCAGTTCTTCTCCACCTCACTGCTGTTAACACTTTGCATATCGAAATGATGGTGCTGGATTTCTAATCTGCTCGGTTACATTTTCTAGAGCATGAGAACCAGGCTAAGAAGCTTGGAGGTGGTGTTTGCAACGGGTCGGAAAAGCGAAAGGACAAATTCTGGACAAAGGAGAACAGCATCAAGGCCCAAAAGTAGCAGAGTTGGCTTTCTGCTATGCTCTGTTACGTTTTCAGTCCTTTCAAAGCAGAGGATGTGTGTATGATGCATATATATTGGTGCTGGCCACAAAGCAGAGGATTAACAAACCTTGATGCCCATGTTTGTGTTCCATGTCAACATGCCGCCTACTATTACAGAACATGTATTTCGTTAATGACAACACGTTCTTCCATTATAAATAGATCCATGACGGCACCTCAATCAGCTCCACAAATATAAGAGCACACACACACAAAAAAAAAAAAAAAAAAAAAAAAAAAAAAAAAAAAAAAAATGATGAACACGCTTTCCCCAAGTTTGAATAAAAGGACTATATCCAGCACTCTGCTTGACTATAGTATTATCATTCCCAGAGTCCTCCAGCCCAAGGCAATCAATCTGTTGTACAGAGTCCTCCGTGTCTCACTAGAAATGAGTTGTGGCAAAAGCAAAGCAAGCAGAGGGTACAAAACTGGAAACTGAACTGAAATTTGCGTGCTAGTGATGACGAGCTCCCACTGAAAGATGGAATACCCCACAGATCAGCTGTCTTGCGACAATCTTGCACTCCCACAGCAAAGATGGAATATTCAAATACCTGCATAATATACATAAAGTTTACCTCAGAATACGTACAACGACTGCACATGTAGCTGCAATGTGCTGCAACAGAAAAGTAATTACCTGGATAAATATATACTTGCCTTATTTCGAATATGGCAGTGGAGCGCCAATTAATCTTCATCTTCAGCGAATTATTTAACGTAGTAGATTGTGCGAGACTTGATATGGCTGATCTTGTCACACTCCACATATTCTGAGATAGGGCTGCCTTGAGATACCTTGGGGTTACTGCTGCTACATATTCTGGAGCTGTCTCCATGGTGTCCTACTGTATCTCCATGCTGTCAAGAGATAGGGCTCCGCATTTTGGCGGTACAAGATCTTGAATTTCTGCAACTTAGAGAGACGGCTGATACTTTTCAGCTTGGGATAGTCGAATACTCTTAAGTTCCACAACCGAACGGAAGTTCTCGAATGATGTCTGGCTGTGCGTCTTTGGTGGAATGAAAGCTTTTCCTCCTCTAGTTCACACAAGTATTTGATCGTATCAGTGATTGATGCATGCAGGTTAGACTACTCTGTAATGTAACGAACTGCAGTACAGGCAACAGCTAATAATCTGAAAAACCCACTCTGAGTCCAGTGAGAAGAATGCAAATTATTACCTGTACGCATGAGCTACCTTCTATGCAGCTTGTATTGTGCAGTCCTCAGTCTTCACCTCGATCAATATTAATCTGAACTTGCATATCTCAGCATCTGATGCAGACACGACGTGTTTTCTAATATGGCTGATCTTGTTCCACTCAGAGCTACCAGGTGATAAGGAGGATGCATGTAGCTTCTTGTTGCCAAACCAACTCTAGATATCTTGGGCTTACAGTTCGATCAATATTAATCTGAACTTGCATATCTCAATCTCCAATGCGGATAATGTTGTGTTTTGTAATGTGGCTGATCTTGTTCCATGCAGAGCTACCAAATGATAAGAAGGATTCGAATAGCTTCTTGTTGCAAACCAACTCAAGATACCTTGGTCTTACATCTCGCAGGTATTCTGGAAGTGTGTCCATGGTAGTGTCCTCTAGGACTAGGCTGTCGAGGGCTGGGACAGCTTCTAGAATCTCTAGCTTTTTGCAGCGAACGATTCTAATCTTCTGCAACATGGGGAGGCCGCTGATCCTCTTCAGCTCAAGGCAGCCAAACAAGTCAAGTTCCACGACTGAAGGGAAGTTCTCCACATATGCCAGGTTAGCGAGCTCATACAGACATAGTCGTCTAAGAGCATGCCTCTTGCTGCTGGCGAGGCCCGCTGGAAGACAGCTCAGTTTGCAGTTTTTGATTACGACTCCCTCCAGACAAGGCATGGCTATGACAGTTTCACATTCCTTCCATTCCCACTCTTCCCACTGACGTAGCTCACTGAATTCCAGATTTCTAAGTTTAGGAAATGGTGGAAATGTACTGCAGGCGAAACCCCTAGCTACCATGGAGGATGACACTTGGAATTGTGGCCCAATACGCTTGATGGCTGGCGCATCTCTGATGCCCAGGTCTTCCAAACATGGGAGGCAGCACAGACCATCAGGGAGCTGGGTGCAGCAAGGCAGGTTTTCCAGGCTCAAAAACCTCAGGCTCCTAAAGTCTGCCGAAGCTGGAGCACACATCCAGTTTGGTAGCTGGCGTCCAACGTATCCCCCTTTCAAAATAAGATTCTCTATGTAGATTGGGGGGCAGAACTTTTCCAAAACCTCCTCGATTACACTGTGTAGTTGTTGTTGTTGTTGTTGCTGCTGCTGCTCTGCCTCACCACCACCTGTCCCCAGAGTATGTCCGTGTACACTATAATTTAACTCTAAATAACTAAGGTGGCGTTTACTGCTAATCATGGCCTTTTCAGCCAGCCAGCTATCATGCACCTTCTCAAGACCATATACTGTGAGCTTCTGAAGCTGAGAAAGAGGCTCCAGCTCTTGCAAACTGCACCAGACACTGTCTGCATCCATGTCCATGTGAACAGGAAACCCATGAAGTTCCCTCAGATTTGTCAGCCCACCAAACCCCTTGGGCACAACACTCACACTTGATCCTCTAATATCAAGAGCTCTTAGATGCACAAGTTTTATGATACTACTAGGAAGATGGCATAGCTTCACACACCAATTAAGAGCAATGTAAAGTAGAAATTTCATCTTGTTGATGTCATCTGGTAACCAAGATATATCAGTATTCATGTAAAGGTATCTTAAATGCTTCAAATTAGTTAGAGAGAAAGCCCATGTATCGAAACCAGGACATGATATGTATAGTACCCGAAGGCTAGAGAAACTACCCACCGAATCACCAAGAAGATGAAAGTTTTCTCTAGAGTTTATAATTAATGTCCTAAATGACTCTTGCCTTTGCAAAATGCCCCATTCCATTACTGATGTGGAGAGGCGACGGACATGCATGCCGCCGCCACCACTACGAGTAGCAACTTGTCCTCTGCCAACCGCAACTAGTGATTCTTCTCTTGCCATGTATTCAGCAAAGGCGCGGACCACGTCATGCATGGTGCAGCTGTATCCGGTCCGAGAATGTTCTTTTACCGGCTCAATAAGGTTCCTCTTTATTAACTCTTGGTAGTACTCGTTTGCCACCTCTTCGAATCCATACTGATGTGAAACAAGACTAGTACCGTCCAAAGGTTGGACAAATCCTTCACTAATCCACATTTCAGTTACTACACCAAATCTGATTTCTTGACCCTTAGGGAACAAAGAGCAGTACAGAAAGCATTGCTTCAATTGGGGAGACAAGTCCTCATAGCTCAAGTATATCCGATTGTCCAGTTCTGGAGGTAGTCCGGTCAGTGACCAAGCTGGCTTGTTCAAAACAGACTTCCACTCATGCTCACTTGGGTATTTTGTGCTCAAGAGCCCTCCAATCACTTTAATTGCAAGTGGTAAGCCATCACAATTTTCAAGAATTTTCATCCCGACAGTCTTCAGTTGGTCAATTCCAATGACCTGCAAATAGATTAATTTAAGGCTTCTAATTTCTAGGAATGATCACATTGTTTATGTACCTTTTTCAAGCAAATACAAGCTTCTTCCGTAAAACAATGATGCCTAGGTTCGCCAACGTATTAAAGAGTACCATATTTTATTCAAAAATAAGAACAACACAAGAATGGGCCGATTTAAAGTGGAATCCACACATGTTGCAAAATCTAGTAAAACTAATATAAAGAATCTGTGCATTGCAATTATGATTTAAATGCTCTCATTTGGGAAATAGGAGGACTACTAAATTTGTTGTGTGGTAGCTATAGACGAGTAGGATACTTGAAAGTCTAAAACTCGGGGTTGCACTTGATGTATTAAAATATTCATTTATGTGCAAAGCTTAGAGTCTTGATTTTAATTTGTGTTATTTGGAGATGGTAACTACTTTAGATTATCGTTTGTAATGGCATAGGTTAGTAATTTAATCCAACACTGAGATTACTTAGGTTACTTTCTAATAATTACATTGATGAGTCATTTCCATAGAGATTTTAAACAAGTCTTATTGAATATCTAATGTATAATAAAAAATGTGGGTAATTTTCTAGGGAATGCAATAGGTACATATTAAGCTTTCAAAAAAAAAACAATAGGTAAATATATTTCCTCGTAAGTAAAGTAGAATGATACTAAACTGATATCATAAATATTGACATTTTTCTCATTCCACATACATAATCAAATTTCAGATAGATAGTTTTGATAAAGCTAGGCATGCACTTAATTTTTGGATGAGGGAGTAAGAGCTAATCTAATTCTAGCGCTTTGTTATAACATTTGAACATGTCTTCTAGAGTTCTAGATCATAGTTTTGCCAGTTTTTTTCTGCTACTATATATCGTAAGATGGTGTTCCTAGCAAGAATTCATGGACTCTGCGGAACTTCATACGCTTTCTATTAAATAAAATCTCCTATCGGATCGAGTATGGACAGACGAGACTAACCTGGTCAGGCTGCAGCTGTTTCTCGAGCAAAGACCAAGCATCATCATTCTCTAGAGGCCTGACACGGTGTTGGTGCAGGGGGGCTTGCATCTGTTGGGGTAGGTGTGCTGATCTTGTAGTGATAAGGACCCGGCTTCCAGGTAGTTTCCTGCTGGCATTCTTGACTGGGACACTAAGCACATCGTTCCATGCTCCATGACTCCAAACGTCATCCATCACCAGTAGAAACCTGCCTGTTGATAGGGTGTTGATGAGCTTGTTTGTGAGAGTGCTCTTGTCTTGCCTCCCACCATGGTCTCCGTCAGCATTTTCAATTGCTGTCCTCAGTAGCTCAACCGCATCGAATTGCTGAGTGATGCTTAGCCATATCTTTGTTTTGAAGTGCTCTTGGATGGTTGCATCGTTGAAGATCTTTTGGGCAAGGGTTGTTTTACCCATGCCACCTGAACCAATGATAGACACAACTTTGATGCTATGATTATCGTCGTCATCTGTGGTTAGCACCTGAACGAGCTCCCTTGTATCCCTCTCTATCTGTTCCCCAACTATGCTTGACTCATCAACATGTGAACTCGTCCTGTAGCTTGATAACTCAGCAGGAGTTGAATTTATTGGCACGTGGTTTGACGAACCAAGGCCGAGGCCGATATTGAACTTGTACTTGTCTGCCTCCTTATGGATGCTTTCTAGCCGCTGGTTCAGCTCCTTGATGCGGTTGCCTATCTTGTGTGCGAATATGGGATTCCGCAGGCAGAAGAGCAATGGCTGGACGCAGCCGGGTGCATGTTCCATGCTGCTGCCACCTCCGGACTCCCTCCGCTTATCAACCTCGAGTTGACAAAGGTCGATGATATCAGTGGCATCATACATGGCGTTCTTGAGCTTTGTTGTCCATCTTTGCACGCTCGTGTTGGTGATGCGCCTCCTCTCAGCGTCTGCATGGAAAGCTTTGAGGCCTTCCATGTTGTCCTCCAGTTTGGTGATCTCACCAGAGACGCCCAGCAACATGGAAACCTCTTCGTTTGCCATGTCCGTTATCAGCTTCTTGACATAAGGTGCCAAGGCATCCAGGACGGCTGCCATGGCTGGAGCGCACACGTCCTACATGAGCAAGTAAATCATCAGACATTAGATGGATCTGGATACCTACCGGCCCCATTAGTAAGCTTGTAACAAATTGGTACGGATGGTGGCTAATTAAGTGTAGGACCAAAGGCTTTATGTTAAGCAGAACAAGGGTCCAGGTACAAATCGTGCAAGCCATAGAGGGAGAGGAAGGGAAATAGACCGAAAAAGTTTCTTCTGCGCTGCAGGGCATGTGCCCTCACACATGCATCCAAGAGTCTCGTGATTCGTGCAGCCTTTATTCAAAGGCAATACAAACGAATATAGATTGAAATACGCTGCACATACATAGTACATACGGTCATACGGACCCACATATATATTATTTTGAAAGTGCTGAGCGCAGTAGGCAAGTGGGCAGCCTGTCCTCTTTCCAGTTTTTTATTACCTTTCCCATCTATCGGTTCCGAGGAAGCGGGGACGAGCAGCAGGTCCCGTCGCCGCCGGAACCTCGCGCCGCTCCATCTCGCCGCGGCGGCCCGACACCCTGCTCCACCTCGATCTTCTTCCCAGCACCGCTCCACTTCTTCCCAGCACCACCGCCGCCGCCGCCGCCGCCACTCCTATTCTTCTTAGCGCAGCCGCCGCCGCCTCCGCTCCTCTTCTTCCCAGCGCCTCCGCCGCCTGACTTCGTCCGCACCGCACCATGTAGTGATTCAGCTTCGTCGCGCGGTCGCTCCACCTAGGCGTGCTGCAGATCCACGTCGCCACTGCACCTCACCGCGCCGCCGCTCCACTCCGACGAGTCGCAGATCCACCTCGCCTTGCCGCCGTTCCACAGAAGCCTTGCCGTCCTGACAGGTCAGTCCCAAGTCTATTCCCCTCCCTTCCTTTCTGAACCAAATCGCAAGTTCATTGCGTTCTTCACTTTTTGATCTGTTCTGTAAGTCTCTCGATAGTAGTCACTGCGTCCTTATATTGTTTTATGTCCTACTATTTTTTTTCCAGATTTTACGTCCTTCGTTGCCGGAAGCACGCCGACCTGCTCTACAACGTACTCGGCCAAGGGCTCCAGATTGTCTCGCCGCCGTTTTCGTACTCGTCCACAACGGCGCCTTCTTTTTTTTAGTCTGATTCCTTACTGCAGGTCATCTCATTCTCATACATTTGTTAGTTTTCCCCATTTGTTAATCTCATCGCCTCATTTTCTCTGACATAATGGCAAAAAGAAGTCTTTTTGCGACTGATGTTCAGAGCTCAGTCTTCAGTTTTTTACTTTGCCTATTGCGATAGCAGAAAATGGATGGAAGTGCCAAAAGTTACTGTTTTGTTGTTTGCTTAGTGACTATACTACAGTACTGAAACCTGCTCTGGCTAACCGTTTTTTGAATTGAAACCTGCTCATTCTAATGTTCCTTGGCCATTTTTCTCTAAGATACCTAACTGTTTTGTTGTTACTTTTTCATTCAGGTTTCTGTTTTACGGACATGATCATATCGCTTTTCGTCCTCTACTCTAAGTTTTTTTGTTTCTTCAAGTAACTTGTAAATGAAGTACTAGATGCATTTTAGATTATTTTTTCCCCAACCTTTGGACCAGTTTGCTCCGCTCTACAAAGTATGAAATAATTATGGATGTCAGTACCTGGTCACTGGTAATGTGTTAGACATAATCGTAAAACCAAAAACTAAGGTACGACGTTTTAGTACTAGATCCATATGATTTTGTATTGTAGCTATACAGGACTCATATAACCATGTCATCTTTGCGCATACTCACATAGGAGTTTGGCTTTGCTAATGAATAGGACTCTTCCACATTTGATCCATTTTAGGCTTGCTTCTATTTTCAGTTAGTGAAATAAATTAAGCGTGTGCATATACAGAAGTAACTAAATGCACATATACCATACAGAATTCATTCCATTTCTTGAAGGATTGTTGCCTAATTAACAAGGAACAGGCATTTGATACAACCACAACATGATATATGTGTTTTCAAAATAGGATTGGAGACAATCTCCACTTTGTCTATAAACAAAACAATGGTAGAACCTTCTGAGTCAATACAGAAGAAGGTAAACCCAAAAAGGTATCTGGCCAAAGTATGCCCAAAATCTGCAGTGTAATGATGACCTCCTAAAAAATCAAATGAAGTAACTAATTACTTGCAAGGTTCACCTACCTTCAGACAATGGTCAATCAACCAGCAGTCAATAGGAGCAGAAATCAGTTTAAAGAATTACTTGCAACATTAGAAAATGGAAGACAGTGTAGCTGGATAAGGACAATTAAAATTAGGAATCAACTATCACCAAGGTCAAGGCCTCAAGTGGTTGCAACATTTTTTTTGGTAATCTAAGTTAATGAGAATTGCAGTTGTTTTGTTGATCTGAATGTTAATTTATTTTAGGTAATCTAAGTGATCTGAATTGTTTTGGTAATCTAAGTGGTCGATGAATAGAAGTGGGCTGCTTGATTTTGTTGGCCGTTTGAATTTTTGAAGTGAGCTGCTTGACTATCATGAACACTACAAATTTTCTAATTTGTTAGCCGTTTGAATTATTTGTAGTTGGCTGCTCGATTTTGGTATTTTGGTACTCTGGTGGACCAAGAAGTGAAGAGAAGATCGCTCGAAATCTGTGTGCTGCGGAACTGTGGACCTTTTGGTTCCCAGGGGGATCAAAGTAGTGAAGAGAAGCTCACTCTAAAGCTCTGGACTGCTAGATTTTGGACCTTTTGGTACACGATGGATCAAGAAGTGGCCGTGCATTTCTACTTCTATGGCATTTCTTCTTTGGTATATTCATCTATGTTATTGCTACCACCACAAGTGTGACTGGATGTTGGAGAAATCAATCTTTATAATTGATTGAGCACTTTCTGAAGAAAAGCCATTTCCATGGGAATGTTGTTGGCTATGTATACTGTTGTCACAACTTTTGTGAACTTGTCATATTTATTTGATTGTTACTGTGATTTGTCTGTGTCTTAAATGTAAAATTTGGTAACAAAATTGTTTGAAAATATTATTGGTACAACTAAAAAGATGGTGGAGGGCAGCACATGCAAGCCTGGGCGCTTGCATGCGGCCTGAGACACTCAAGCGTTCGATGCTTGGCTTTGGCTCGAAGCGCCCTGTTCGAGTTGCTTGAATTCGTAAAAAAATATACAAGGAATACGTGGTTTGCATTGTAGCTTCTGGCGTTTAAAGAGGCTCTTAGCTATTTAAGCATCGTCTTAATTAAACTACCATTGCAAGCTAAGGCTCTTACATAGATGATTATTTATTTTTTTACCATAAGCTTCTGCTTAAGCATCCTTGCATTGTACATGCCCTCAACACCTCTTCATAAATATAGTGTCATGTCAATAAAGTTTATGCACATGAAACGCTATGGAAGTAAATTGACATGCATAAGCATACAATGTGTCTTACTAACTAACATTCAAAAATAGTGCTATGCTGAAGTACTAAATAGATATTTATCGTACTAATATTATAGGACAGTGCAATTGCAGAACAAAATTTATATAAAAATACTAATATTTATAACAGCTAAATAGATATAATTAGATTCACACTAGAATCCTATATGTACGTACTTTCAATCGTAGTATATTGACGAGAGTAAGTATTATTCAGGACCGATAGCGTACAAGTACATATATACTTGATCAAATTTTAGGCATTTTAACTAAGAATGCACATGAAAAGGTAAATCAGAAAAAATATCAGCAAGGCCAGTTTAAATTACAAATCAAAACCGGTATACAAGTAGTCAAGAGGGTTAGTAAATAACCTATAATGATGAAAAACAGTTGTACTTGAAAAGGTGGGTTAGTAGTGTGGAAAACAGGTTAGTATTATTGGTAAACAGGTTTAGAAGTCTAGAAATTCATACACGTGAAGTAAAAAGATAAACAGGCATGGCTAAACTTAAACGAATTAATAAAATATAGACATATCTAAAAAGTAAAACAGGATATATTAAAAGTCAATGACCTAAAAAAACACTAACTGCTAATAGGAGCTACGTGATTTGATAGTTAAGGAAAGTAAATGTCAGCGACTAGCATCTTTTATATCAGAAGAAATAGCAAAGATCCAGATTAATAACAAAACCACCACATCACAAAAGGAACCTAATTAAGGAATTAACTAAACAAAGAAAATGTACATGCAAAAACTAGATCTCGTAACAGATGCTGATTCATGCGAATGCCTCCTAACAGATCAGATCAGCAAATCAGCAATGACGAAAAACAAATCGAATATGTACCTTCGTCAAGAACAAATGTCGGATCTGGATTCTGGAGTCCTATAGATGAAGTCCAGAGAAGCGGCAGCGGAAAGCAGGTCAGTCGGAGGGAGGAGCGGAGACAGGGATGAACTCAGAGAGAGAGGAGGGGCGACGACGAAGAGGAGCTTAGAGAGAGACGAGCGGCGGCGGAGAGTAGCTTAGAGTCTTAGAGAGAGGATCGGAGAGGAGATGGGTGATGCTCATGGCGGACGGCGGCGTGGGAAGGAGAGGAACCGAGATGAGAGAGAGAGGAGCGGAGATGAGAGAGATGAAAAGTCACGGGAAGAGAGAGAGGACGAGGTGACCGGAGAGGACAGTTGAATTCGTACAGCAGATGGAAATACGGTGCCTTAGAAAAATCGCTACGAACAAATACGACATAAATACGAGATGTACTGTATAGGGAGGCACACATCTTAAAGCAAGATCGAATAGACGCATGTGAAGGAGCATGTAAAATTTCCGCGTCCAGCAGACGAAATAGACCCCCAAAAATCTGCTAACTTGTGTATGCAGGCCTAAAAATCTGCTAACTTGTGTATGCAGGAACTACACTGTGCAGCCATAGAGGAGTTGTGAAACGATCGATCCATTTGCCAAGCAAAGCAAGCTAAATATAGTTTTGAGAACATATCAAGATGGATAGATCAGCTCATCGTCATCATCACTAATCTTACCATTAATCGGGCAAAGAAATGTAGATCGATAGAGGGATCAGAGCAGATGGAACGCACCTTGCTTCTCCGTAGATCTCAGCTGTATACCACCACCAGGTACAGGTGATGGTTTCCTCTGTATACCACCACCAGGTACAGGTGATGGTTTCCTCTCCTCAGCTACAAAGAAATCAAAGGATTGGATCGGATTGACAGGCAGCACTTGGTGAAGCTCGAATCAACAGCCCTAACTAACAAGTTCGTGGTGAATGATGCGTGAGCCGCGGAGCAGGAGGATCGGGCCGGGGTGTGGTTTGTATAGTGATGGCAGTGCTACGCTAGCTAGCAATTATATGGCTTTGTTGTCTCGGGGCAGGGCCAGCGGACTCCATCAATCAGCAGAGCAAAGGACTGCAGCACTGCTTGGCGTTATTGCTGGTGGCTCCCATGCATCCAGCTCAACAGCTAGACAGAGCACATGGATCATAGATGCATGGGGCTTGCAACATTATTCCAAGTCGTCCTTATCATTGACTCACCATATGCAATGCAACTACTCCTTGGCAGGCCCATATAGCTGCATTTACGTTACTCTGGTCCTAGTTTCCGGCACGGTAATTCATTAGTAACATGCAACTGTCAGCGACACGTACATATGTTTTGCATGGACTCCTTTGGACACAAGGAGCAAGTATACAGGATAAATCACATATTAGAAACCATATGTTTTGGATGACCTCCTAACACTATGGGAGAGAACCAAAAGTCAGGCACTCGGCAAAAAGGCAGTTTGCCGAGAGCCGATATTTTAAAGAATATTTCCTTCCGTATGATTTTAGTGATACGGAAGAAAATATTCTTTAATATATTTCAGATATATGATGCCCAGGGGAGACATATGCATGCACACAGGATGATGAGAAGTATATATATATTCGGCTATGGAAGAATAATGGTGCACCCATATATACTAGTATAATGCCCGTGCTAACGCCACGGTTTTATTTTAGCGAAGCACTTGAAATTCATTGTAGATATTTCGTTGCTAAAAAAATATCATACCAAAAATGGAATCCAAGCTTTTGTTTGGCAAATATTCATAAAATGGAATGTAAGCCTTTGTCCACAAGAAGCAACCAAGAAGTCCGATAAGGTTTATGTGTAGCAATTTGGCAACCCGATGAGGCCAACAATATCGCGAAAGACACTCAGAAAGATAAGACAATCAAATTACAAATATATATGTGAGAAAAGAACAAAGAAATTTGCTGCACTAATCATCTAGGTCTAAGATATGCCTTCATTGTCCTATGAACTACAAAACACCCCAACCTATGCAGTACATTTCATTCAGCCAACTTCATGAGAACTACCAGATCCATTGCCTATTGTGGAAGCTATGTGACATGTGTATAAGTTTGGCTTGATTGACCATCACTGGATGGCACATACATTGGCTGAACCATACTGGATCCATTAGAAAGATGATGATGCACCTAGTTGTTTAGCCAAAATTGTCTCTGCAGGAAAGTGCATAGTTCAGACTTTAGAATGTGCAAACCTGCTGTTGCATGCAGGCAAGAGAGTATAAAAAACAAAGTTCATACATGTACATAAAAGCTGAATGGAAAAATCACAGAACAAAGAAATCATTAGAGAAAGATTATCCATACTTTCTTGTACAGAAGACTGGTAGATGCTTGATTTTTAGATTGGATTGGGCAACTGTGAACAAAATATGGACAGTACAATATCAGGTCAGTCAAGGGTTTACTCCAGGCACGTAGATGGAGAATGAGGAACAAATGCACTCTGGACATAAACATGCAACATATCAGAAATTATTAGGCACGCTTGGCAATCTACCATCATCCTCATATGCCACCTGCTAAAATCAAGACCAGGACTAAGAATTGGTACCCTGCAGCTCTCAATTGCAGGCTCGCACTATTGTGTCGATTCAGCAAGACATCTCTCTCCAAGCAAAAAGTATACACAATAATTATGTTGGTTTTATGTTATGCCTGGTGGAGCAGCAGGATGGTGTCAATGGCGATAATAAGGGCAGCATCAGCGACTTTGTGCTCCGTGGCGCCAGGGATATATATGGCCCTCCGGTCAGCAGAAGCAGCAGGCTGCAGGGTTTCCTCTCGATACCTGCATTGAAGCTAATGTGAACACATATTTACATGTACAATGTTGCTATTTAAACACAATGTGGTTATTTCAAGAAACTTTATGCAGTCAGTGTAGCTTTCAATCACCATGTTCACTAAAAAGAGAATATGTCTACTAAAAGAATCTCAATTAAGGTGTCCATGTTTATTGGGTTCACACATCTTCGCTTTAACAATCTTGAAGCCTGTGATCCCAATAGGATGTAGAGGAGAGCCAAAGCACATTACCTATAAAACAATAAAAAGCTAAATATAACCGGAACTGAGGACATCACTAAGTTATGCAGTTTGTTTCTAGAATGCCAGCTTATAATGACGCACCACAAGATAGGCACATCAGAATATAGCTTACCAATGCCAATTCATTCTGGAAATCCTATCATATTTAACTTGCTTTTCTTTCTCAATTTAAACATAGTATTGAAATAGATTGCAGTTCAAGTACTACCAATTTGTAGCAACGAAGATTTTTCTTCCCCTCACATATACAATACAACTGGATGATGCTACCATCCAGAGCTTTGAGACTCAAGAAGCATGCACCTTCATGCTTTGCTTGGCGTGCAATGTGACTAACATGGAGAAAAGCATGCACCTTCCAGTATATAATATACTAATGATTAATGAACTCATTCCATCAAGTCAGACTTAAATTAGTTTTAAAGGGGAAAGTAGGAACCTAAGTGGCACAAGATGGACAGAAAAAAACTCTTCTCTTTTATTAATCAGCATTCTGAAATTCATGCCCCATCTTCTAGTTGGACAAAACAATGTAGACTTGGAACATAACGATTTACCGAAGGCACATCCATCTAGTGTCCAAACTCCAACCAGAGAAACCAAGCAGGGGCATTGCACATACAGAAAGAATAATTCTTTATATATCTAGGAACAAAAATAATAAAAGAAGATCGAACATATTCTAAACCAAAAACCCATATCTTTGGCACGTATGCCTCCTCACCTCTAGTCTAAGCACAACCAGAGATAAATGGCTTAATGTTCATAGGTACCAGCCTACATGAATATTTTACAAATACAAGGAACTATACCAGTTTTTGAATTTCTAACTGAAAAAAGTTACTCACGATCGCATTGATATTTATAACAAAATAGTCAGTACAAAGGGAATAGGAATTTAGGATATGCTTCTGCAAAACTTTAAAAGTTACATGGTCGTGCTAATATGAACAACTGCTCCAGTAAACAGATAAAGATATCACACATGAGAGATTGTGCACAAATCCTGAAGTGAAGAAATCAAATGTAATTACCACACAGGCACACACTACTACACTACCAGCTAATCATAAATCCTGAGGAGAAAATTTACACCTTTCAGCTTGCGGTAGAACCAGGTTTAGCAAATCAGCCCAATCCAAAGGTCATCTTTTCGTGACGACACATGTGGGATGTGGTACATCTATCAGCAATTAGGTTTCAAAAATCTGTACACATCTTAATTGCCAAGAGCCCGACACAATCAAGATATCCACGGAATCAGAAATTATAACCTGGTGGCCGTTGGCCTGGTGCTAACGCCCTCGTTAACCCACGCCACCACTTGTTGAGCCTGTGCTGCCGCATCTCAACGTACGCGCCATGCCTCCCGAGCCACACTGCTGCTACCTCTTGCCTCCCAGAAGAAGGGAAACATAAAGAGAAAACAAATCCAACAATTAGGCCACACTTATATGTAACATTGATTTCTATATCCAGTTTAGGGATGAGGAAAAAAAGAGATGATGCCATGATGGCCCGTGTGTCATATTTTAATAGATGAAAAATTTGAGCATAAGCAAAACAAAAATCGCAAAATTGTAGAGCAGGCATGCCCTACTTAGCCAAATCTCATATTATAAATATTATTACACAGCCATTGAGGACAGAGGAAATGATCTAACAATACAGAATTGTATGTCTGATGATCAGAGCAACCTGGTTCCTAACTAAGCCATCTAGACATCTCGTGGCTATTAGATTATAATTGTAACATCTTAAAACAAACCTCACCTTGTACGGGGAGGCCAAAAGGCACACACGAGCCTGCTGCCCTGCTGCCGCTCGATGGGGTGCGGCGCTGCTGACTCTGCGGCACGGACGCCTGCGAGCAGCGGAGTCGCCCCACGTCGTCCTCCTCGTCATCAGCCAGAGCGGAACAGCCGCAGCCATAGCCTCCGGCGACCGGAGCTAGGGTTTCGCGCCCACGTGATACTGTGCCTGAACGAAAAAGCAGTACGTCAGTCAAACCAGGGAAATCGGAGGAAAATAGACAGGGGAAGAGAGATGGGGCTACTTGCACAAGAACCGTGGTCCTAGTTATCCGCCGCCGCCAGCCAGATATCGCAACCGGAGCGTCACTCGATGTCGCGGCCGAGCACATGACCATGGCGGCTCTTGCGCGTGCAGCCGGCCTGGGTGATTGCAGCGCCGTCCTAGGAGCCTGCAGTCAGCGGAGGCGGCATAGCTTGGTGGTCGGCGTCCCATCCTGGCTGACGGCAGCCTTGCGCTCTGATCTGATGTTCGTCGGCGGGGGAGAGGAGACGGAGAATCGCTACCGAGAGAGGGGAAGTTGGGGGAGAGGGGCGAGGGAGAGGACGAACCACCAGTCCCTCGGCGGCGGCGGCTCCAGGCGCTGGGCATAGGGTTTCCATCCTAATCGTGTGGCCATTTAGAAAAAAGCTTCGGACCTGAGAGGTCGAACCGTGGCCACTTGAATTGAGGGCTCGGGCGTGAGGGGAGCCGGAAGAGTGAGCGTGGGTGAGGTGGGTGGAAAGCCTGGCTGTGGGGTCAGGGGTGAGATCCAGACTTCCCACTCCTTTGGAAGAATTCAATTATAGTATAGATAGATAGATTATCAAGGGTAGGGAGCCAGCCGAAATATACATATACTATTATTGGTCAAGCCATGCATCAAAGGAAACATCTACAAACACACAATTAGTGTTATCAGTTTGCATGCATATGCATATACGTGAAGGGAGCCATCACGTGAAGCAAGGAAAGCTAGAAGACAGGCATGCGTATGTGTTGAAGATATATGGTATACGCATATATCAGTCCATCAAAGAGGAGGTTTCCATGTTTGGCCATTACAAGGGAAAGAGAATCGTGCTTGTATTGTACTCCGGAGAGCGCGTGGCCGATCAGAGGAAGATATTATATTATATTTGCTTGACGACCAAGGACACGTACATACATATGGAAGATTGGATGTCATCGCTGTATACGAGAAGATGTGTCTACGCAAAAGATTTGCCAAACGAGGAGACGCACGCGTCGGCCAAGAAAGCTTGAGCGTCATCAGAGTCGTGTATCTTAATATTTCTTTTTATTTAGGTATTATTATTAGCTAAGATACGTATGCAGCATGTAAAGCATCCTTAGCCCATAAAATATAAACCTGCTGTACATGTCCCTCCAAAGCCTTCGATGCCTTATAATCGGTTCGCAAGCGACTCGATTGTTGAGCACCACCTGCTGTACTTGTCCCAACATGACCGGTTCCAGAAAATGGACCCGATAGCAATTTACTAGCATCAGCAACGGATGATTGATTCTGAAAAGAACCTTGAGGCAGGCATGCCTAACTCAGCTTGCAGTTCCCTCAAAAAAAAAAACTCAGGTTGCGGTAAGACACCCGATTGATCTAAATCGGTTGTCTTTCCAGCTAACTTAACTATTTTATCCTCTAAGATATTGTGCAAATGTCGTGTAGTTTGTATAAGAGCAGTATTTTGATCTAACAACATCTTCGCAACTTCAGCTTGCGTAATTGGACCATCATCAAATTTAGGAGGAGTTTCCGTGTTTACCTGTTCCTCTGATGATTCCAAGAAATCAGCAAGGCTTGGCTCCTTGAATTGAGACACCCGTTCATGACGATCTTTAACACAGCCTTCTAAGAAGGCCTTCATAAGCGCAGTCATCTTGCCGTCTAGTTGGGCGTTCAATTTTGGAGATAGCTCCTCCACAGAAGTAGGTTTGATGATGTTGCCGCTATGGACTTCGCTCGAGTCCTTCGCTGCATCACCTTCTGATCCCATGTCGCTGGTAGATTGAAACGTCAGCTTTCGCCTTGGTTTCCCTAGCGGAGTCGCCAAAAAGTATGTTGACGCCGAAAGAGCTCCCGGAGCAACACACCACGAGGGCTTTGGACGCCCTAGGAGGTTGCTTGATCAACCTACAACGCAACAACCACGTAGCGTAACTAGCAAAACTGATCTAGAGACCGGTAGGTCGATGTAGAGCTCGTGGAAGGCCGGAAAAAGCTCCTGAACTACTCCCGGAGGGATCCATCGGCGAGGAGCACGTGGAGGATCTCCTAGGACCAGCAAAGCCGCCTAGGATGCCGATGAATCTCGCCGGGAGAGACGACGGACAACAACTAGAGGGGTTGATGAGAGAATTAGGGCAGAAGGAGATAATTTTGTTGTGTTTTGATTGACGATTGATAGATGGGATCAATCGGCCATGATCCTCTCATACATATAGAGGGGGTGGTCTTATCCCGGTGGAAAACAACTCCAATTCACGAACTTCAAGTTTCCCACGTCAAAAGTTGCCAAAAACACAACTTGGATCGAAGTCGGTTTCTGCGACAACGTCCGGCGCCCGGCCCCGCACGCGGACCTCTCTTTGCTATGTCTGGCGCCCCTTCGAGGTGCGTTCGGCGCCGTGTTCTTTGCTTGGTGGCTTGCGACCGCGCGCCGGACGCGTCCGGCACTCTTCAGCGTGTGTCCGGCGGTCGGCCTCCGCGTGGAGCTCTCTTTGTCCGCCGCTTCTTCAAGGCACATCCGGTTCCTGTTCAAACGCCGAGATCACCCGTTACGCTGGATGCAGGGTGATGACTTTGATCCCAATCAAGCCCAAGGTCTCCATGACTTGCTCTTGACCTCAAAATTACTCTTGGACGTTTTTGAGCATCAACACTCTGCCTCTGCCTCTTGTGGGTGTGATTTTCGGTGACAGAACAGAGGCAAGGTGACAAGTGCGTATGGAGTATATCTTGCTGCAGGGAGGTGCCCCTGAAAAAAATGTCAAAAATAATAGAGACAATAAGATACAATGCTTGATACACACTCAAAGGATCCACTGACAAAGTAAACTAGGCATGGAAGCAGATATTCCTTAAGCTAGCTAATACCTCATGTCCAAAGTCAATGCAAGGCTTATTCAAGGAGAATATATATAATTAATGATTAACATGTGACTCAGATCTAAAATGTTAAGCAATTTTCGTTTAAAAAAAAAAGTTAATCAATTTGTTATCTGAAAGGTCTCATCCATGAAATGACGTGTACATAAACGTTGACCCCGGGAATATCTGCACGCAGATTGGGTGGCAAGCGAATGAAAACAAACATAGACTTCGAAGCCCTTGAAACATTAAAGTGGAAACGATGCTAGCAAGAGACATTGGAAAATAAATGAAATTTAAAGTAGTAGATTTCTGTAACAACAGGAGAGGTTGAGAGTCACCTCAATTTTTAGGCGGGCGGGGCTTGGGCTGCTCTGCCTCTACCGCTGCCTCTTGAGGGCGTAATTGTATAGCTAGCATTAGCAATGGGGAAAGATAAAGGAGACACTTTGAGGATTGAGTGACCAAGTAATCTTGGCATGGAAGCTGATAGATATTCCATGTTTTGTTATGAGTAGTCCATTTCCTACTACGTACTCCACGGCTTTTGGAATTCATTCTGAGTTGTGTATTCCATGCCCCTTTGGCTGCATATATCTAGACGGGATTCGAATGAAATGTTACATTGGATTGGTTGTGTAGAAGGAATATAATGCGTTACTTTGCCTGCAGTGGAAAATAAAAAATAAAATAAAAAGAAAAAGTGGATCGAAGAAGAAATGCTTTACTTGATGGAGCCCAACGTCTAAGACTCGTTCGCTTCAGTACGTTGGATGTATATAAAAACCTACAAAAAGCTTTGGATTCGTCATTTGTACTAAACTGATGGCGGCAAAGCAATTCTTGTCCTCGAGTGCTAGGCACTACCTTGAAATTCGAATGCTGATGCAGAGCAATCTCTTCTCTGTGTCGATCTTCTTCAGTGCTCCTGTCTGCCGTCTCATTGACGTAGTGCTAGATGGTTGTACCACACTCTGCTGTTTCATGGGCGAGGAGGATGCACCCTCGCTCTGGTGGAAGCAGAATGACCTTGGAGTTTAACGAAGATACAGTTTCTTTGGGAGACATGATGGAACAGAGTGACCCCCTCTTGTTTTCAAGGGATGGAATAATTTTTTTTTTCTTTTTGACGACGTGCTTTCAATACTCAACAGACACAGCTGAGGCGCTGGTCACCAGTTCCTCCACAGAGTGAGGACAAATGGACAAGTGATTTGCATATTACTCAGATTATTAAAACCAAGAAGCTATAGCATCAGCAACTCTATTACAGGTTCTAGACACACTTGCACATGAGCCATTACAAGCCCCGACAATACTAGCTTAAATTCAGTAATTATTCCCCCAGTCGGCAACAACCGATAATCCTCACCATCTAGGCCGTTTTTAGAAGCGTTGCGTCTGTTTTGACTCTGTGCAGTCTCAATGTCTAGTGTTTAGTTGGTAGAACAAGATTATTTCTACTTATTTTATGTCTATGTTTTTTTTTTCGAACAAGGGGGATCCCCCATTTCCATTAATCACTTAACGGAAATACAGCAGAGTTTTAAGATCATTTCAGAAAAGAAAAGACAGGTCCAGGCCGGTCTGACCAAACAAAAGGGAAAACAGACTGTTAACACGACAGACTTAAGTCTTTTAGGCATCTGCGCTACCTCCCCCCTGCTCACACACTTTTTTTTGCATAACTGGGTTGAAACAAGGCCCGACAGAAAGCTTTTTTCTTCGATCACTCCTGCCTTGTGTCAGCGTGGTCTTCTAGGTGACCTCCATCTTGGTCTTCCTCATCCTCAGCGTCATCGGTGGTGGGAGCAGGCATCAACATGAGTGGCGTCGACGGCTTCATCTTCAGGAGCTTCACAGCAATGTTGTACATTGCATTGACGCCATCAGTCATTGTATCCTTATCTTCCCCTTTCAACAGTCCTGCCCAGATTTTCATAAGAGCACAAGCATGGCTAATGATTGTTAGAGGAGTTTGAACAACTTCCCTTTCAAAACAGATGTTGTTCCTTATCTTCTAGATAGCCCAAAGGACAACACTAACACCAATAGCATGAAACAGTTTAGCATTAGGCAGCCAGACATGACACCAAGTCTAGCATTGTTCAAAATTTACAGGGATATTAGAAGCACCTAATGCAGTGGCAATGGTAGCCCACACACATTTCGCCATAGGGAAAGTGAACAACAGATGATCTATATCTTCCTCTTGTGTACAGAAACAGCAGATGGGATCACCTACCCACTTCCTTCTAATCAAATTATCTTTAGTTAGGATAGCCTAACTAGCAATTAATCATAAGAAGATTTTTATCTTGGCAGGGACTTTGCCTTTCCAAATGTGTTTAAATGCAGGACCATTGTCAGCTTTGGTGAGAGCATCATAAGTTGATTTCACCAAAAATCTTTTTTTTTTCCCAGTTTCCAGAATATTTGATCCTCCCCTTCGGACAGAGGGGTGTTAAGGATTTCTTCCAGGACCTTTTCCCACTGGCTTGCAAGCTCAGGGGTTAACCACCTCCTAAACGTGATAATTTTTTCTCTCCTAATAACTTGACCCACACTGATATCTCGTTGTTCACATAAATTGAATAGATCAGGGAAGAGTTTAGCTAATGGCTCATCATGCAACCATGTATCCAACCACATTTTAGTGTTTCTGCCATTCCTAACTGCCGATGATTTATCACCGATAGCCTGCCACGGGGGTACCCGGGACAGTTGTTCGGCCTGCGACGAATCAGAGCTTGGTGGTTCTGGCAACGAGTCAAACGGGACGAAAGGTTTTTATACTGGTTCGGGCCCTTAACTCGAGGTCAAGTAATAGCCTTTACGTCCAGTCGGCGTTAGCCTTGTTGCGTTGTATTGATGAGTATTGTGTAGATTGTGTTTACAAGGGGTACCCTCAGCCACCCTTTATAGTCCAGGGTTGGCTGCGGGTTCTTTGATTCCTAGTCGGATTCTAGGAACGAGTCCTAAACTTTGGAGTTTCGTACTCTTTCCTAATACAATCCGGCTAGACTTATGGTAATGGAGTCTTCATGTTCTTTTCGGTGGTCCATTGTCTAGGCCCTGTGGGGGTATAAACCTCATATACCCTAGATGGCCCAATCCACAAGACGAAGACGTGTGGCACACAATGTGCACCGCACAACATTGTAATAGTACCAAATAGGATACTTTACTTGTACAACATGTCCCTTCAGAGTATATAAGGAGGGGCAGGGGTCCCCCAGAGGACAGATCATCTCAGATCAATGCAAATAACAGAGCACAGGACGTAGGATTTTACGCCAAAGGCGGCCTGAGCCTGTATAAATCTCGTGTCTTGTGTCTCTGTAACCATCCGGTTCCTGATCACGCGCACCTCTACCGATCAAACTACTACCGTCGGTATACCCTAGGTAGACTGCCGCCGATATTTCGTCGACAGTGGCGCGCCAGGATGGAAATCTTCACCAAGATCTTCCGCGGTGATTCAACATCTCGCGGCAGCGCCCTTCTCGGCCGGACGATCTTGATCGACCTCGACGGCGGCGGGCGTCCTTCATCAACTGCGGCAATTTGACTCCTAGCGTCAAGCACTACGATGGCCGAAGGCCTCAAGAGCCTGCGTCTCTCCATGTACCTTGGAACATCGTGGCAGCGGGTGGCCTTCCCCCAGATGCCCTTGGCGTTGGCGGCGCCTCGTCGCACTGCATTCTGATCACACGAGACTTCCCAGTCCGTGTCCTATGCGGCAAAGCCAAAGCAAATACGTACAAGTTTGCATCTACCACGGGACAATTCAATCTGGCCTCGTGGACGACTGCTCCGGCCAACAAATCGAGAAGGCCTGCGATCCAATCTACAGGACCGTACGTGGTCATGTTCGTGGCTTGCATGCAAGCACATACGTGCGCCAAGAAAGGCAGCAGGCAGAGCAAAGCTACGTCGGTTACTGTATTCACTTGAATATTGAATCTATGGAATACACATATACTGGTATTCGTATCTATCTACGTACGCATGATTATTGTGTTAGGGATTCGGCGGCATCAGTCAAGGACGTCTTGGCTCTAGCCATCGACAGTGGCGCGCCCTAGGCGCCGGCATAGCGAGGACCGCCGGAACCATGGAGGTGATATAACTTGCTTCTGAATCGGCGTCTTCGACCACCACACCAACAAGATCGATCTCAGGGCCGACCCCGTGGTCGTCTGCTCCAGCAACTCGTCGGCCGCTTCCTCGCTGCCGGGAGAGGCACCTCTACTTTCCGATGTCGCCGGCGCGGCCACGCCGCCCGCGCAGATTGACTACGCCGATCAGATTCATATCTTGGTTGTCCTCGGTGGCAGCGTACAAAGAGGCAGCTCGGTCCTTGCTGATCAGATCGGATCTCATCGACATGATGGGACCTGAAATTTTTCGTGATTGGGCTACGACTCACACCAGGAACCAAGAGGTGCGCTTGCCAAAAGCAAAAAAAAAAAAAAAAAAAAAAAAGCTTCATGACGTGATGATGCCCGCCGCCAAGCAAGGCTAATCGGTATGTACGGGCGTGTGCATACATGCAACAGACGCACGTACCAAGCCTACACGCGCCGGCAAGCAAGCAAACCAAGTTACGGTGATCTACATCACCATGATGTGAAGATGACGCTAATGTCAAGGCTCTAGCCAATTACCGTCCATATGCATGTGGATCCGTGGAGATATATGCAGGCGTATACGCATACGTACAGGATCTCCAATCGGCGACATCATGCCTGGCATCGGAAAAACTAAGTCGTTCTTCTTGTTTTTATCAAGCATAATCTATTGTGCATTTACTTCTGCGTTTGCCTTTATGTACCTACAGCTTCCATGACGACATGATTCATGGCGGATTTCAATTTTCTCGTCACCATCGGCTTGCTCGGACACGCCGATCACTCTTCATCGACAAGCCGACCACGTCAAGCCATCCGCAGACCTCCTATGCTGGCTACGATCGTCTACTCGACCACAACGACACTTCTGCTCGGCCACAACAACATACTACTCCTAGAGTACACCATGCATCGTCGAGCTCTCTAGCTCCGAGCATCACGGCTGCCACGCGAGGCACGCAACGGCATCCCCGCCCGGCATCGTCGAGCTCTAGCAAGTCGGGAGGGAAGAGTTTAGATCAATCTACATCTATGAGAAGATGGCGACCAGCAGCGACATCGGAGGCCAGGAAGCCTGCATGCATGTTGCCCTCGGCCAATAAGCAAGCCGATCGAGCACCATGCCACGGCCCGTGGTGCCCTCGGACTCGACGCGTCTACTCTTCGTCCACGTCAAGCTACAAGCGAGTCATCCGAGTCGTCGATCTCATGAGTCACGACGAGCTGTCACGTCAATCCTACACATGATTCCGCCAAGTACGGCGGCGTCATGAGGCGAGACAAAGCCTGATCTTCTGAAGATCCAATCGGCTAGGAGCCACCAGGCATGGTGACATACATGATGCCTTGGCCTCCATGTCCTCCAGAGTCAAAGACTACGTAATGATCTACAGCAGTCCGATCTGGTCTAGCACCTGATGGCCTCGTACGTGCTCCTACGCCGACCAGTCCATGAAGATCACAGAGGCACGACAATGAGTCCACGACGCCTCGCTCCACATCTAAGTCGGGCACGGTGCTGCCGTCAAGCACACGTGATGACAACGGAGTCCTACTCCTACTTGCATGGCCGAGCCAGCAAACAAGGGCCAACTATAGGGGAACGGATCAGCACACGTCACTACAGCGTCACGATCGTGCAAGAACCAATGATACAGACACAATCATGTTCGTCGTTGTTCGTCCTTCAAGTATATACGCCGGACCAGTCGATCTAGCTGTGCGACCACACCGAGCTGTCCAATGCGCAGCGGATTTTGTCGAGTTACATCACGATTCTGCGAGTGCTCGCTCCGACCATGTCGGATAGGCTGCGTTCGTCTACCCGACCACGGCAACGTCAAGCCGATCACACTGCTCGACTTCAAAGACGACATGACAACACGTCAATCATGCTAAACCACTCTCAAAGTGTGCCTTGCACCGTCGAGCTCTCTAGCTCCGGGCCGTCATGGCTGATATGCGAGAAACGCAGCAGCTCCTCCGCCTGGCATCGTCGAGCTCTTTGCAAGCACAGCAACTACAGCTCCATGCATAATCTGAAGACCACAACTGTACAACGTCCCAACCAGCAGGTTGGACCGAGCCATTGTCTAACCATCCAACAAGCCGCGTCGGCTACATTTATCTACAATTGCCGTCGACCTGCTGAAGTACAGCTCGACGCTCATACCAGCCGTCTGCACAGCCACCGACCTCTAAATTTTCGCTACGGCTAGATGTCACACACCAAATACCTTTGTCTCCGACCTCGTGCTGCTCGGGAACTACATGGACATTTCGCCCCATTTGCATCCCGGAGCCGTCGCTCCCTCGAAGTCGCTATTCCAGGGTGGCCACAAATCCATTGCCCAGCTCAAGAGCATACGCATCGACAATATCCAATCATCGGCTAACATGCACGATGCCTTGGTCTCCGTATCCTCCAGAGTCAAAGATTCGATGACATATGACCTACGCCACCGCGCTAGGCCACGATGGCGGCCGCAAGACGAGCAAGCAAGGGTCATGTCCGCATGCTGTAATGGCAGCAGCGGCTCGCCCGGAACTGAATACAACTTCGTCCGACCACCTTTCCGAGTGCATCTCCATGCTCTCGAGCTTTCCGGCGACCGCGCCCTTGCGCTGATCGGACTCCGATCCAACTTGACTACTCCGACGGATTGGACTGCAAGATGGAAGATGCACAAGCGTGAGAACGCCCCAAGCAACGAGCGGCCTACAACAGCGAGACCTTTTCATAGGCGCTTTCTCCGACTTTACCAACTTGCCCCCACACGCATGCCGCTCGAGCGGTGTCCACGTCCGCCTGCACGATCAGCTCCGATCGGCAAAAAACTAAAGCAACGATGCATGCACATCGATCGTCGACTCTCGGGCACATAAAGGGGAAGGCGCGCGGCCACAAGGACGCCAAGGCCTACTACACGCCGTACTCGTTCTTGAGGTTAGGGGTTGTGCGCGCTGATCTCCGGCGGATCGGATGGCGACTTTCTTCATTGGTTCGCCGAGTTCGTTGCCCTGGTTGAATCTCTCCGATCTCAACCCGAGGATGATGGATTCACTACCATTCGTGAACGCTGTCACGGTCACTCGCTCCACGCCGGCCATCAACACCACCCAGATTCAGATCTAGCGGGTCCTCCTCCGGTGTCACGTTCTAACAATGGCCACCGACTCCAATTAATAGCTGGTCGAAGACCTGCAGGAAGCCGCGATCCGCGCAACCTAATGCGTGCATCACCATATCTTTACGGGCTGCGCGACTCGGCGATTCGGCTTCTGCGGCGAGCACCCAAACACCATCGTCGGGAGGCATCGTCGTCAACTTTCACAGCATAGGAGCGTCACACATCATGACGTCTCACGACGAGGTCTCACCTCGAGATCCAATCAGATCAGCTAGGGTCCCTGGCCAGCACGTCATGCGGACAAGACCGTGAGTCAAGGGGGCCTCACGATCCAATCTAACATGGCCGACTTCAACGAACAATCGAGAAGACCACCGGGCACGTTTTCAATCTACAGAGCCCACGCGGTTTCAATCTGGCGGCATGGTGGATCCAAGCATCGCCGCCTGCCATGTGCAACATGCAAGATCGTGCGACCTCTCAACAAAGGCTAATTAGTTAGTCTGCGTGCATGTATACATACACGTATACGGAGCACTTTCAAGCACAAATCGATCAACGACAACATATCTAGCAGAGCTAAGGATTTAGCTCATCGTTGCCAAAGCAAAATTCAACAAAATAAAAAGGAAGCATGGCTACGTCTCCATCATGAGGCCAACCTCGTCCGACCGGCCATGCGAGCTGTTTGGCAACTCATCCGAGCTGTCATCAAGCCGCCGAGCAACACCTCGAGCCGACGAAACGTCATCCGAATTGTCCGAACTTCATGTGCTTCCTTGGACTTCTCGTCGACCACAGCGCCGACCAGTCCGACCTCGCGGACCATTCCGACCTCGGGACTGCTCTGCTCTAGCGTCTCTATTAGAAGAAGCACATCTCCAATGTCGCCGGCGCGGCCACGCCGCCCGCGCAAGTCGACCACGCCGATCAGATTCATATCTGGCTGCGGTTCAATCACGAGATAACAAAATTTGATCTAGCCTGGTCCATGCCGATCAGCGAGCAAGCCAGGTCATTACCGTCAGTGCCGGCCCTGAGGTTTTGGGGCCCTCGGGCGAACTTGTCACGACGGCCCCTCTAGAGCCTAGACCATATATAAAATCTTATATAATATATATGCATTAAATTTTCTTGCAAAGGATCTATTAAATATTGTTAAATTCTAACACCTAAATTAGATGAAAAAACCACTATATAAGTAGTAGAAGTCCAGAATACTATACAACACAGATAGTTAATTTGGTCATTTGGACTAAGGAACGTACGAACAAGGAAAAGTGGAAAACAAATACCCTAGGGCATGTTCTGTCTTATTGTGATCGGACTGCGCTGATCGGTGGACGGCAGACGTCGTGTTGTCGTGGAGGTGGACTGGAGCCGCGCCCCTGCCCTGGACTCGGACGGTTGTACGCCTCACGCCTCGTCTGGCTGCCGCCGCCGTCAGGCGTCAGTCCATGACTCCGGCAGTCGCGAAGTCGCGATCAGAGCGATGCGAGCCACGAGTAAGACGGTTCTGCTGCTTCTAGTCCTAGGGATTCCACGATGTGGAGAAAGAAAATAAAAGGCCGCCTGATAGATTACGTATAGGGCTGGACTAACAGATTACATATAAGGCTGGACTCTGGAGGTTTGCATACATGGATTTGGGCCCCTTCCTCACCTGGGCCCTCGGCCGTCGCCCCTCCTGCCCTCCCCCTAGGGCCGGCTCTGATTACCGTGATCTACTTCAACATGACGTGAAGGCAATCCATGGCTCTACCCAATTTCGTGGCATGCACGTACGGATGCATCATGTAGGCCGATCTGCACTGACGGACAACATTCCGCGTCATGACCAAGAGTCTGATGTGATGATGGCACCCAGCACACGTGACGACGGCGGAGTCCAAATGCCTCGAGTGTGAGTACAACTCTCCGTTTACACGACCGTGACTCCACATCTTCATTCGGTCTACGAGACCCAACCAACGATATCACCAAGGAAACACGCGCGAAGCTACAGCAGCATGCATGCGCGACCTCTGCGTCCGCATCTTCCATGACTCGTGAGGGTCCAAAAAAAAGAAGAACAGAACACAGATCCATCTACATGTTGCATGGCCACCATGCCATCAACACATTTGACCCGCCATGCCATGCAAAGCTAATTAAGGCAGTCGGGATCCCAAGCTTGTATATATTTACGTACATCACTAGCAACACCAACATGGCAATTTATATCACTTGCAAAATAATTATAAAAATCATTACATGTATCTACAAGTGGTACCTCGGGATCACTTGCAAAATAATTATAAAAATTATCAGATGTATTTGCAAGTTATACCTCGGGTTTGACGTAGTTGTAGTACTGCTATTTCGCAAAATATTGATGCTCCTCCATATATATATTTTCAGCAGGAGTTTGCTTGCAATTTCCTTGAAGTTCAGAAGTACACGTAGCTCTGATCTTTTGTATGCTTTAATAATAACTCAATTCGGTCAGCACCACGTATGTTTCCAACTATATAGCTTTCTAGCTTGCGGAGTAGTAACCTGCTTCAAATAAGATTCTGTGCAGAACCACGTACAAATCCGTGCGGCAGCTGGTAGGTTTGACAAGCACAATCGGCCTTAGGGCCTGATTCCTTGTCGGACTACAAGGCCACAAAGTGCAACGTACTCCCTCTGTCCCATATTACTTGACGTTGTAGAAGGTGTCACACGGACCAACGCGCAAGCCAAATGACTCTGACGCCCCTATCCTGCCATGTCGCAGCTGATGGCGACGTCGTGAGCTTTGGAGCATCTTTGGCCGGGAAATTAATATTTTACACCTCCACACACCCACCGTAGAGACATCAGCACTTTTAAAGCTTCATTTTTTATTCAATGGCAGTAGACCAGTGGACGACATGAGGTGATTGATGGACGGATACTGTACTCTGGTACACGGCAGGAGTAGGCACGAGCTAGCAGCAGAAGCTAAAGCGTCATTCTTTCTGAAACTTTTCTCCAAGCGTAGAACATCAACAATTGTGGGACGGAGGGAGTAGTTGGGAAGGAGTCTATTTTCACCGTACGTGGTGATCACGATCGACACAATCGGCCCCTAAGGCCGATTTCTTGTCACCGAACTGCTGCACCAGATACGACGGCGATTTTATTGGAGAGATAATAGATCAATTAAGGATATGACTAGGGCAAATAAATTCGGCTGCAGATTAGAGCCGAAGCAATCTTCCCCAGCGGAGTCGACAAAAAGTGTGTTGACGCTAAATTAGGTCAACACACCGCACGTGGGCCTTAGACGCCCTCGAGGTAGCCCTAGGCGACCTGTAACGCAGCGGCGACGTAGCGTGACCGGCATGACCGATCTAGAGATCGATTAGCCGGTGTGGAGCTCGTCGACGGCCGGAGATAACCAACACCTTTCGCGGTGAAGAGCGGCGAGGTTTACGAGCAAACCACCAAAGGGTAAATCAACGTGCTTACGGGACGAAGAGCCGGCTAGTTTCCGAGCAAACTAGCAAAGGAGCCGTCGAAGCCCTAGCTTGAGAGGGATCTCGTCAGGGCAAGGAGGTCGCCGGTTGCCCTAGGTCGGCGGACGAGTCTAGAGCGCCATCCTTGATCGCCTGGATCAAGCCATGGGGCAGCACGGAGCTGGGGAATAGAGCAAAGGTAGAAGATGATAGATTGATCGTGTTGATCGGTTGTGTTTGGTTGACGATTGGTTGGATGGGCTCAATCGGCCATGTACCCCTTATTTTATAGGGGGTAGGGGTGGTCTTATCCCGTTCAAAAAACAATGTGGTACTATTAATTTGTCTCTCATAGATTTTTCCTTAGATTGGGCTAAACAATTATCATGGGCCTATTTAATTAACATGGGCCCAATTTGAGTGTCAACAGGAGGCCTGCCATCAGAAGCTGCGTGACATATTATTGTGGCCAAGCTCTGACAGCTGTTCCTCAGCTAATGATGAATACCAGGCTGAGATGGACAAGGTGAAGCTTAAGCAAGGTGGCAAGTTGGTGGTGCTGCAGCAGCAACAACAGGGGATTACTTTGTACTGCAGGTATTGGCATCTGCAGTCCTGTCAAATGCAATCCTTAATTAATTGCTGTGTCATACTACTATTTATTTATTTATTTTCTTTGGAAAATTCTACATATAGCAGTACCTACTAAGCTGACACTTGTGTGCCAGGTTGTCTCGTACGTGGCTTTTGAGTCAGTTAAGTCCGGAGTCAGTGTGCAAAGGGTGTAATTCTTCTTGTTGTGTCAGGTTTTAGAGGTGGCACTTGTAATATGTTCACTCTAACTTGGGTGATGTGAACATTGTCCAGTTCGTTCTGTCACCTTTTGATCCCATGTTTAAATGCTTCATTCATTTCTGTTTCCTAGAATCATCAATCATCAGAGGCCTTGGACACTAGCAAGGCTGACAAAAGGAGGGTGAATTATTCTTGGCAAACACTAGGAAGCACGGAATTAATAATTTATTATTAGCTGATGAGTCATTTGGCCACCCGTCTGCCCTGAAATTTCTTCATGCGTTCCAGGACCCGGGGCTTTAGGCCTGGCAGAACATTGTCTCTGCCTTGCTTGAATTGCATGCCCTCCTAGAGGCGGAGGTGAACTCATCATTACACACGACGTGCCTACAAATTGCTTTGGTCCATTATTTAACTTCAATATAAAAGCACATGGTGCCACATTGCATGAAACACCAGGAGTGGAAAGTACGTATAGGTCAGGCTAACAATGTATTAATTCTGTAATTGTACAATAGGGTGGCCGATCAGTAACCAGACTGCCAAAGAGCCATTACTTGCTGTATGCATGTGACCCTTAGCTCGTCATCTGATAGGACCTTATTTGGCTCTACGCCACAACTGCTACATTCAGCTTTCTTTGTCACGTCACGTGTGCCACTGCATTGATTGATTCGATTTTTCTTGCCGATGTTCTAACAAAAATTGTGCCAACCAGTTTGTCGAGCACTTCTTGTTTTTACAGACAAATTGTTGTATTTAATTAGACGTAGCGCAATTTAAATTAGCAATTGAATCAAAGGGAATCTGAAGCCATAAATAATGCCAGGTGACATTACGCAGGTTAGTCTTATATGTGACATTAACGATATGTGATGTAAGTAATTGAATGGCGGTTGATTAGTTTGCTGGGTGCATGATGTTGTTCGCTCTTCTGGCCAAATTAAAGAAGAAGCATTATCAATCGTTCTACTAACAAAGTTCATTGTACCTATGCCCGGGTTTGGTGGGCTAACAAATTCAAGAAAACTCCCCTGTTTCTAGCACAGATGAATGGGGAGTGGTGCAGTCTGCAAGAGCTTGGGCTTCTCTGCACAATTGTTCCAGCTTGTTAGGTAAGAGCTTGGGCTTCTCTGCACAATTGTTCCAGCTTGTTTGGCAGCAAAGGCCAAGATTTGTGACAAGGCGCAGCTGCTTCGCTTGGTTTGGTTGTGCTACAAGCTTCTGGTAGAGCTGGCCAGCTTGGACAACATAGAATAGATGGCACCAGACAAGTGCCTACAAATGGAGGAGGTAGTCGATGCTTGTAGCATTTAGCAAAGCACCGAGTGATGGGACACAACGAGTGGATTTTCTTTTAAGAAAAATAACCTATTGTGGAAGAAATTCAGAAATCATCCAACCAGGAAACAACTTCTGTTAAATTCGCCTTCTGGTAAATCGAACTTGTTTTCTCTCAAACGAGATGACTGAAAGCTATATAAAGTGTTTTACAGAATCTGACAAAGGTAAATGAATTATCCACAGTTCTGGTTCGCTATGAACCAAATTTTATAATGGTCAATCGAAAGGACAATTTGTAGCTGTTGGCCTCCCAGAAAACTACTTTTATAATGGCATTTATATCATTTATTTATTATGCAATTTCCAAAACAAAACAAAACAAAACAAAAGGGAAAGAACACAGAAGTACATACCTGCCAGCGCCAGCCCGTCGCTAGCCCGCTGCTGTGACGCCCGGCCGCCGGAGTCCGGGCGCGCCACACCTCCCAACGGCGGAACGTGCTGCCTCTCCATCCGGACGTCCTGCCACTAGCGATGCCTGCGGAGTCTGGCAGCGCACACACCACAGGAGCCGTCGGCGCCGCCGCCGTTGGAGCCTTGACGCGCCGCACTGCCCGATCGCTGAACATGCCACCTCTCAGTCCGGACGTCACGCCACTAGCAACGCTTGCGCGGAGTCTGGCGCATTCAAACCACCCGAGCCGTGTCGCCGCCGCCGCCGGCCTTCGGTGGTAGATGTTATCGAAATCGATACAAAATGACGCGAATGGTCGAGATGAGGTCCTTGGCCAGGCCGGGCCGATCCACCGGCGAGCGGCGGCGGCCGCGCCGGCTCGTCCTCCCCCACGCCCAGCTAGCAAATCTGGGTGGGCGGTTCAGGCCGTGAACTTGAACGTGGCAAAGTCGTCGCCACTGACCGTGCCTTCGCACCAGGTGTGGAGCGGGATGCCCTTGAGCACCAGGTTGACACGAAAGCGCAGGGAGGCCACCTCGGCATAGCTGAGCTTACACCATGGCCTCATCACCAGCGCATTGCTGCCGACAGGCAGCGGCGTGCGGCGCAAGATGTCGTCCCAGAGCGCCTGCGAGCCGCAGACGATGAAGAAGTCCTTGGGGTAGCACTGACGGATATGGATGTCCTCAATTTGTATTCCGGCCACAGCTGCGATGGCCGCACGGGGGTCCTCGATCAAGATCGGAGCCCCGTCCCGTGTCTGCGTGACCACAGCAAACCGGAGGAAGGCTTCGGCGTTGTTGATTGTGGCATCGCGTTTGATGTAGCAGAAAGGCTCCCTCGGCCTCGTGCTTGGGTCCCCGGGCCTCGTGTTAGCGTTGGCGCCGTCGACATCCGGGGTGTCCGGCGAAGATGGCGGTGGCGTCTCGCCTCCGGCGCCGAGGGGAGTGCCGGGACTTCCATCGCACTGCACACGCACAAAGCGCTCGTCGTGCCGTGGTGGCTGCTGAGCAGCGAAAGCTGCCACCCGCGGCCTTGGGCAGTCCCAGGCTAGGTGGTGGTCGCCGTGGCAGTTGAAGCAGCGCTGGTGTCTGTGGCAGGTCACAATGCAATGCCCCGGCGCGAGGCAGTTGAAGCACCGGTTGTCCGTCGGCCCTGGGCGCATGCGCGGTCGTGACAGCCACTCCACCTGTCGGCGCTTGCACACAGCTCTGGAGCCCTTCAGGATATCGGGGTGCTGCGGCAAGACCTGACACCAATCGTCCTGGTACGGCGTGGTGGCGCGCCGATGAGGTACCAAGAATCGGTGCACGGGCACCCGGTTCGGATCAGGCGGCGGCGCACCATGGCATCAGCTTCACCAGTCGAGGAGCCACCGCGCCCAGCCCGCACTGTGGCGGACCCCCGTGCCCGAGGAGCTAGCTGTGAGGGTGCAGCCATAGCGGCTGAGACTAGACGCGGATTGCCGGCCTCCACGGCCGAGGCGCCTCCTGCCTCAAGACCGGGAAAAGCCGGTGATTTTCCGGTGCCGGACGCAGGCGGGTGGCTCCCCTGCATGCTGGAGCAGGCGCGGCGCCTCGCGCCTCCAGGTTGGGCAAAGGCGAGCACATGGAAGCCACCTCTCCGGCGGCGGCGGCCCCAGCGCTAGCCGAGCCCGCCTCCAATAGGCCGTCATCAGGCGTGGGCGGTGCGTGCAACGGCTTGCGGTTCTCCCGCGAGTTGTTGAAGCCGCGGTCGCCGATAGGCGTCCCCCCTCTCCCGGCCGAGGCGCCTCACGCCTCTAGACCTGGGGAAGGCATGAACTTGGAGGCCGTATACCCGGTGGCGGCGGTTCCAGCGCTAGCCGAGGCCATCTCTGCCGCGCTGGACGGCGGGGTGGTGCTCCGGGGAGGCAGCGCCTTGGTTGAGCCGTATGTGCCGACCGCCGGTCTGCCCCCCCGCCCTCAACCCGAATCAAGATATGCCAGATCTCAAGATTGGGGGAGGGGGTTAGGCCAGTGCGCGGTGCCGGGCGTCGCGTCCGCGCCACCGGACGTGCCAGGTTCGGAGATGGGGATGGCGCTGGGGCCTCCTGTGGCCCCCAGACCGTGAGGAGCCACCGACTTCGGTGTCGGACCCCCGCCAGATGACAGCGGCATACCATAGAGCACCTGGCGGACGTCGGCCGCGGCCGGGCTCCCCCCCACCCCGGGATCTGGGTGCCGCGCTCTCACCGGACAAGGAAAGTGGCGAACGGAGTAGCCAGTTGGTGGCGCGTCATCCTCGTTGTCCGAGCTGTCCGTCAGGTGGCTGTCGGACCACCGCTCCACATTGGATCGGCCAGCCGAACAGGGGACGAAGGGAATCGCGTCGGGAGAGAGGGCCTTACCTCGGCGACCGGAGGGAGGAGGAGGGGGGGGGGCCGGGGTGCTGCGGGGTGGGCTGGGCTGCCGCGCCGGTGGTGGCGGCGGCGGTGGAAGGGGAGGGAAGGGGTCGGGGCATGGAGGGGGAAGGTGCCATCGCGTCCCATTGTTTCATGTGTCTCGTCTTTCCAGTCACACTATTAGTATTTTTTTTTTCTAAGCACGCAACCTGCTGCACTAGCTCGAGATCTACAACCATGTCGAAAGATTGTCCGTAGGACGGCCGGTCGCCATGCACGAAAAGCACAGCCAGCTGATTACTGTACACATTGTGTAGTACATCGCCGTTTGTAATAGGCTAATAGCTGTATCGATCGAATCTCATTATTTATGCACCCCATTTATTCAGTTATTTTTTGTTTGTTTCTAGGTGTATGTATATACAAGTATGACGTGCTGGCAATACTGTACATAAACCACTTACTTGATCAAACATTGTATTACAATATATATTTTTAATTTGAAACGACATTATATTACAGTATTTGCTACTAGCAAACATCCTCATGTGTTGGACGGTACGAAAAATGGCTTTGGCCGATCACCGTACTACATGTGACCCCCAGCATGCCAGCTTTATTGTTTTGCGGTAATTCCGGTGCTCGGTCTGTTCAGAATACTGAAAAGTTTTCCCTTTTGTGAATATATTAGTGAAAGCTAAGTAGGCATCTGATTCCAATTCTTTAACTAATGACGGACTCATAAACTTCTTAGTATATTTTTTATTTTTTAATAGAAGAGACAAGGAAGCCTCTTGACTAAGAGATAGTCTCATTGTTTTAAGAACATATGAGAATATCATGTGGGGTCATTCATACTATGAGCTATATGCTAAAAGTTAGTACTATTTAATAATTGGTTAGAGCTAGCAAGTGGCTCATCTGATTCCAATGCTTTAACTAGACGGCTTTTTTGCTATAGTACAGACCCCCAGCATGCCAGCTTTATTGTTTTGCGGTAATTCCGGTGCTCGGTCTGTTCAGATTACTGAAAAGTTTTCCCTTTTGTGAATAGATTAGTGAAAGCTAATTAAGTGGGCATCTGATTCCAATTCTTTAACTAGACGGCTTTTTTGCTATAGTACATTGACGAACGTGAAATATAGTACTAACGTTTTGTCAGTCAAGTTGGTACTCCTCTACTCCATTTCCTATACATGAACTTGCAGTTTCCTGCAGGACTTGCATCATCGCCTCATGCATTCTCTTCTCCTCGGTTTCGTTTTGCGAAGAGCCCTGCAATAAGTTGAGGTGAGCACTTTCCTTCGGCCATGTTGTTAGGGATGATGCAAATCTGGGCTTAATATGTATATATGATGATTCACTACTCGCAGGTAGCTAGCTTATACAAGGTGTCACTGCTTCCTGCAGGACTTGGGTCATCGCCTCACGCATTCTCTTCTCTGCACTTTCGTTGTAAAAGAGCCCTGCAATAGGTTGAGGTGAGAAGTTTCCTTTCTGCCATGTTCTTAGGGACGATGACACAAATCTGTGCTCATATATGTATGATTTACTACTAGCAGGTAGCAAGCTAGGCTTGAGCCATGGCGGCCGTCTTGGTTGCTTTGGCACCCTACGTGAAGATGCTTCTCGTAGACATGGCAAAAGACGAGGTGTCCACACTGCTTGGCGTCTCCAGTGAGATCAACAAGCTTGAGAACAATATGGAAGGCATCAATGCCTTCCTTGCAGATGCCGAGAGGAGGCGCATCACTGACATGCGCGTGCAAAGATGGACGACAAAGCTAAAGGACGCCATGTATGACGCCACTGACATCGTAGACCTTTGTCAACTCGAGGCTGATAAGCGGAGGGAGTCTACAATTGGCAGCAACATCGAACAGAAGGCACCTAGCTGCTTCCAACCATTGGTCTTCTGCCTGCGGAATCCCAAGTTCGCATACAAGATAGGCAACCGCATCAAGGAGCTCAACAAGAGGCTGGAAGGCATCCACAAGGAGGCAGACCAATACAAGTTCAATATTGGCCTCGGTTCCAATCCAGAGCCAGGGATGCAAAGTGCTATACAAAGATATATTCGAAGGATGACGTCTGAGTTCAGTGAGTCATCCATTGTTGGTAAGAAGATCGAGATGGATACAAAGGAGCTTTGCCAGTTAATTATCACCAATGATAACCACCGTGATATCAAGGTGGTGTCCATTGTAGGCACAGGTGGCATGGGAAAGACCACACTTGCACAGAAGGTCTTCAATGAGACAACAATCCAACAGCACTTCAAATTGAAGATATGGCTGAGCATCACCCAAAACTTCAGTGAGGTTGAGCTCCTTCAAACGGCAATTGAGCATGCTGGGGGAGCGCATGGTGGGGTGCAAGACAAAACTCTCTTAGTGAGGAACCTAACCAACACCTTGTCTATTGGTAAGTTTCTCTTAGTCTTGGATGATGTGTGGAGTGACGGAGCATGGACTCATGTGCTTTCTGTCCCGATCAAGAATGCTAGCCAGAAATAACTGGGGAGTTGGGCTCTGATCACAACAAGATTAGGAGACCAGGCTCAACGAATGGGATCTTCCTTCTACCAACACCATGTTAGCCCACTCGATATAGATGATGCTTGGTCCTTGCTCAACAAACAGCTGCCACCGACGGCAAGTCAGGTATGCTCTATACAAGACTCAGTGACAAAAAAATTGTTTAATTTGTTGTGATTCAACGAGCATTCGGCCTACTGGTTTAGGGCCTATTTTGATGTCATTCATTAGACATAGTTGTAGATTTTTCTAGATACATATTCTACAATGCATTTAGACATAATGTATATATAGATACATAGAGAATACTACGTATCTAAAAAATCCAGAACGATTTACAATGTGGAACAGAGTGAGTAGTTTATTTAAGGCGTCCCCAACGGCTGCTCAACTCGCTAGCAAGCAGAGTAGGTGGCCAATCTCAAGGAGCCAAGGCACAACGCTAGCGAGTCTGTCATCAATAGTCTAGCACGCTTTGCGAGGGAAGGCTGCGTCACTGCTCCGCACGCTTCCAGACAAGTGTGTTGGACTTCTCTTTTTTTATATTATTTTGACAACACGTGAGCTAGATATTTTGACCTGCCACTAGGGACGCCCTTATATGAAACGATGTGCCCCTGCCCACCAGGGCCAATGTTTATAACCTCGATCATTATTAAAAAAAAGACCCAATAAATATACCTCTTAAATTAGCCATGTTTTCAAGTAAGGATAGCCTCTTAAATAAACAATTAGCCACTTGCACTGTTTTACTAAAATAGATAAACACATTGTTATGACCGGGCTGCAGTATGCACGCTGCCGGCCCAATAGTGGATAATAAGCCATATTTAGTAATTTCGGGATTATTATTTATATAATTAGCAGGGAGCTTGAGGGGTTAATTAGCAAAGGATTTATTTATTAGCATAAATATTTCTAATCAGGATTTTTGGAATTAAGCAAAAACATTATTGTTTCCAGCTTCCTTTAGGGAGCTGGAGATCGAGCAGCCCTCCAAACCATAGCCGGCGGTCATCACAGCGCCCACGTGCCGCCGTCGTGTTCGTCCTCCCATCTCTCATGCCTACAGGTTGCGTGAGATCGCCGGAGGGTTAGGAACCCTGTCACGCATATATATGGATTTATGGTATTTATATGTTCTAGCATCTAAAATAACCAAAGTTTGCCCATAAATCTACAAAAGAATTATTACACACTCCTCCCATTATGAAACTTAGACCAAACGTACCTTTTATATTAATATATATCTGCTTTCATCTTTATCTTTATAAAGATAAAGTTACTTCATTGGTCCCCCAGACTTCAGTTATTAGTTTTTTATAATTCATACTATTCTAAATGGCCCATGTTTAAATAAAAGGCAATGATATTCTTGATTATCAAATAAGCATCATTAGATCCGTTCTACCGACTTATTGTTATTTGGATGATGAAGTAAGAGCGTAGTCCATCAACCCGTGCTCTCGAACATAATCTAAAAGAACAAAAGCATTAGCTACTACTGCCTAATACATTTAACTAATATAAAATTGTACTTTTACTGTTCATTTTCCAACATTTCTAACACAAATGTGTGCATTTGCATGGGCTAACGATATGTAAGTCTATTTTTTTTTTGCTCTAAATAAAGACTATAGATTCGAGAAAGGGCCTCTAGCCTAGTGATTAAAGCACCTGAGTAGCACTCAGTAGACCTGGATTCAACTCCCCGTGGGAGCGAATTTAAATAGGTCTGCATTATCAAAAAAAAATTTAAAAATAGGTTGGGGATTTTCCTTGCTGACTTCGGTCAAGAAAAAATAGATTCCTTACTTAATCAGTCTTGAACAAATAAAGTTTCCACTAAAATTTAGGTATAGACTATTTAGAATGTTGTCACACTACATGTAAACTATTTAAAATAAGCCCCTCAATTAGGAGAAAACTTATTCTCCATCTAGCTCTAGAATAGATTAAGTACATCTTTTAATTAGAAAAAAGAGATAAGTACACACATGTTACACTTGTTCCCATAGAGTGCCAACAAACTATGTGATTAGGTTCATTATATCTTTCAAATACTAAAATTGTATCATAATCGTAAGAAATTCATGCAAATTATTAGCATTATACAAACCACAAAATCAAGACATATATAGATCTCAATTGAAATCAGAACTTGTTCAAGCATGAACGTCCAAAAGCATTGAAATATCATTGACTGTACTTGAGTTGACTACTTGAGTTGACCAGTTTCTTGTTGTAGTAGTAGAAGCATGCTCACACTTCATGGATATAAAACACCCAAGAAAGAATGCTCTAAATTTTTGTAACCTGGACTACAATATAAGAGAGTCGTTCTAAAATTTACGTTGTAAATCATTATTTGAAGGTTTTGGATGAAACTTGTTTTAATTTGTACCCTGCAATAGCTTTTATATATAATGCATAAAAGTTGTGTACTCTACAGAGTCATCCTCTTTCTCCATATTTGGCTAGTGAGAATTCTAGAATAGAGAACTATGGAGATCCAATCAAAGAAGCTGTTGGAGGCAAATTTTGTCACCAAAATCTTCATTTCTATAAATTATGAAAAATATAAAGATTCTTTTGGCATTTCTCTAAGACCAAATATTTGGATTGGTCATGTGGATGTTGTAGTAATTAATCGACTTGTTTTGATACCTTTTGGTTAACGGTAATTCACAATATTTGTCGAGAAAAAACACAACAATGATCATATGTTTTGTGAAATTTCATAAAGTGGTGTAACTAATTCATGTTGTTCTAAATTTAAGCCACGAATAAAATCGGATGATTAGATCTCCTCACATCCAAGAGCCCTTCTAAATTAAGCTTACTGCCCATAGGGTGCATCTTAATAAAAATTCTCCGTTAAATATTCTGTTTCTCCAAGATTCCCCAATCTCAAAACATATAGAATGGGCAATATATGTTACAATCAACCCAAATTGAACGGACATAAAGGAAGATTTAGCATATGAATAAATATAGTATGATGATGGAGGAACGGTTGGATGGTGATTTTTCTTTCTTACACCTTAAGGCTTTAAGACGTTGGATAGGGAAACTATTATTCGAGATGTTCTGCATGCATTCTTTCTTGTAGGACTGTACTGGACTATTTTTAGGCTAGAAATCAATGAAGCACATTGTTCCTACATTGTTTAAATTCTAAGTGATCATTGTATTTACTTATAAATAACTGAAGGTATGGCCTTTTTCTTTTCCCACATTTTTTCCGAGTGAAGCATTTTTGTATTAAGAGCAAATAGTTTGATTACAATGGGGATGGCTTAAATATTTTCAGTAAAGTTTAAGCCGTTCCCACAAAGAGTTCTAAATTCAATACTTTTAGTTACATTGTTTATGTAGAGATACATGATGCATTACCTTGGTGACTAGAACCTCGTACACTCATTGCAAATCAACCATTATACATGCTATGCCCAAGCTATGATCTTTCTACTTACATCAGGTTTACATCAAATATTGCCTGTAATAGGTAAAGTAAACATAAGACAGAAACAAAACATGATTTTTTATACAAAAACTTTTTTTTAGGTGAACAGGAAGGGGTACCCCTGTTTTTACAACAAAAATTGTGGGGGAGATCCCCACAGTGCGAGCCATTTTCATTAATTTTAAAAAACAGAAAGGAAAAAAGATTCTTACATGTAGGGATTAACTAAAAGCATCTAAGAGGTGCCCCCTTACTGTGCCTTTATTGAATTATAAAGGGTACAAAAAATCAATTTTACATATAGAGGAAAGGCACCAATAAATGGTTTGAATGATTTCTCAAATTCAAACCAACCTTGTAGTTTGCACGATTGCCCATTGTTGCATGACACAGCCTGCCCATCTTGTGGCGATGCGATGTATAGTGATGCAACCTTAAGAATAGTACAAAGCAACAAAGCATCATGAAATCCACAATACCTGAACCAGAAATTGTGCCAAGTCACTCTTGTGGCTTGGTAGGGAAAGGCAGGTTCATGTGCTTGTAGCTGGTGAATCCACCATCAACCACAACCACACACATGCGTTTGGCGTCTTGGCATCATCGAAGGCCAAGCGGCCTCAGCAATGTCCACCACCTCGCAGGTGGCGCCCTTGAGCTCCCCGAGTCCCCTTATGATGGCCGCCACATGCGCTTCGGTGATGGCTCCACCCAGCATCGCCGAGAACTGGTTAACAACCATTGGCATGGACACCGTGTATGGCGAGAAGCAGTTTACGTGAACGTCATGGCGTGAGGGCTCGAGCGTGGCGGCCTCTACTATCCCGGCGATGGTGAACTTGGACACAGATTAAGTGTACGTCCATAGCCCGCCAAGGATGCCGCTGATGCTCGCCATGCAGAGGATTGAACCCAGCGGGCGGCGTCGCTAGCATGATGTGCACGGCATGCTTGATATCCTCGCCAGCGCCCCGGCGCACGTCCACGGACATGACGACGTCCAACTGCGCGAGAAGTCCAGGCTGGTGATCCATGGCGTGCCGGGAGACAGCGCGCCCACGACGCTGGTGCTGTTGAGCATGACGTCCAGCCGGTCGTGCCTGGTGCTACGGCCGCAGCGACACTATCCTAGATGGCGAGGGTCGCAGTCGCCGGACAATAGGATGAATTTGTTGGCATACATATAGATTGGATTAGTTTACCTCCAATATCTTTTATGGAATAGACTTTTTGCTATGCAAAAAATGCCAGCCATTAGTACGGATTGGATTAGTTTGCCTCCGATATATCTTTTATTTGTGGAATACGATATTTTTAATGCAAAAAATACGTCAGCCATTGGTATAGTTCTGTTCGTTGGACGGATTTTCAGTTTTCTCATGGAAAAGAGATTTTTTTTTTGTGTTTTAAATAATGGTATTTCCCTCCGATATCTTTTATTTGTGGAATAGAATTTTTTATAATGCACAAAAGTACGTCAGCCGTTGGTATAGTTCTCGTCGTTGGACGGATTTTCGGTTTTCTCATAAAAAAGAGAGATATTTATTTTTTATTTAATCTATATATAATGGTAGATGCGGGTAATTTCTTAGATAACAAAATAGATCCAATGATTATGGGTGGCTATAGACTTCTGATTTGATGGCCAGATGTTTCTGATTAATGTGAGAATTTCTAGCATTTATCTTTTTTCTTAGCGCATCCGGCCAGAATTAATGTGGAGCCTCCGTTGGAGCCTCTAATTAGTAATAGTAAGATAAGATTTTGGCTGCGCTAGTTTAGGTATTTGTTATAGTGGACCTCAGTTATTTGTTGTAGACTTCAGTTAGGTACGTACCTCCATATAAAGCAGTGGTTCCTTAGATTTCCAGAGAGGTGGGCCTGCAAATATTATAAAAATGAACCTTAGCTTTCTAGATTCTTCAGGTGAGGTTAGATAGGAGTATATAATTTTGTCAGCTTAAGACTTATTATTATTTTGCAAATCATATTGTAAATTCAATGTTTTATTAGTGAAAGTTGTTGCATGGATATTTGTTTGCCAATAAGTAGTCTTAATTAAAACTCTGGCAGGTACACGATGGAACTGATCACTTGAAAGATGTCGGGTTGAAAATTATTAGTAAGTGTGGTGGCTTACCACTTGCCATCAAAGTAATGGGAGGACTGCTAAGTATGAAATCCCGAAGTCAGGGTGATTGGGAGGCTGTTTTGAACCATCATGCATGGTCAATAGCTGGATTGCCTGAGGAACTGGAGAACACAATCTATTTGAGCTATGAGCATTTGTCTCCCCAGCTGAAGCAGTGCTTCTTGTACTGCTCACTTTTCCCAAATGGTACAAGAATTAAACTTAGTGAAATTGTTCCCATGTGGATTAGTGAGGGATTTATCCATCCACCAGACAGAAGCAGTTCCCAAGATGATTGGCTAGAAGAAATAGGAGATGGTTACTACCGGGAGCTCATCGTGAGAAATCTTATTGAACCAAGTAAACAGTCAGTCACTCAATACTCTTGCACCATGCATGACGTGGTGCGATCTTTTACTGAGTTTATGTCTAAAGCAGAATCATTGGTGGTACACGATGAGCAAGATGAACATGGTAGCAGGATCAGCCATGTACGTCGCTTGTCTTTAGGATCAACCAAGTCAGCACTAGAATGGGAAATTCTACAGAAGCACAAATCAGTAAGAACATTAATTATAAATCATAGAATTAGTGTTAAGCCTAGTGACACATTTGGGAGTCTATCTACCCTAAGAGTGCTTTTTATAAGTGGTACTGATTGTGATAGATTAGTTGACTCTCTATGTCAGCTGAGGCACCTGAGATACCTCTACTTCGACAATACAAATATATCTAAGCTACCAGAAGACGTTCAAAGGATGAAGTTCTTGCAGCACATTGTGATAAAAGATTGTGCGCACCTAAACCATCTTCCTAGGTGCATTACACAGCTTCAGCAGCTAAGAACTTTTGACATGGTTGGTTCCCAAGAAAATGATTTAATACCCAAGGGGTTTGGTCAGTTAAAAAATCTAAGGACACTTTACGGGTTCCCAGTACATTTGGACAAAAGGGGGGGGGGGGGGGGGCAGGGGCTGGTGCAGCTTGGAAGAGATAGGGCCTCTGTCCCAGCTTAGACATCTTACTTTACATGGTCTAGAAAATGCGCCTGCTAGCTCGTTGGCTGAAGTGGCCATGATTAGTAGCAAGGAGCACCTTGATTACTTGGCACTACACTGGATTAGCAGAAGATTCATGGGATTGAGGGATGAAGTCAGCAAGCAGAAGCAGCAGCGAGCAGTGGAGGAGGTAATTGAGAACCTCGTCCCCCCACGCAGCATAGAACATCTAATAATTGAAGGATACTTTGGTTCCCGGCTACCAAATTGGATGATGGTTCCAGCTACATGTAGCTTTAAGAGCCTGAGGCATCTAAAAATGGAAAAGCTTTGTTATTGCACAGAACTCCCCAACGGTTTGTGCCAGCTCCTATGTTTACAGTCAATGGTCATTAATGACGTACCTGCCATCAAGAGTGTTGGGCCTGAGTTCCAGTCACCCTCCTCCCTGGCAGTGGGTGCAGGTATTGTTACTACTAGATCAGTAGTAGGTTTTCCTAATTTGTTAACTCTTCATCTAGTTGGCCTGTGTGAATGGGAAAAATGGGACTGGGAGGAGCAGGGTGAGGAAGCAAAAGTAGATGCCATAGCAATGCCTGCACTCAAGATTCTCGAAATTATTAACTGCAAGCTGAGCTGTCTTCCTACAGGGCTCGCCAGTAGCAGGAGGCATGCTCTAAGAGAACTGTGGCTATACAAGCCGTGGAACCTGACATATATCACTACCGGAGAGCGAGTGTTTGCCGATGGCCCAGGAGTTTGCCGATGGCCAAGGAATCTGCCATCGGCAAACATCCCGGTTTGCCGATGGCAAAGCGAAGCCATCGGCAAACATATTATTGCCGATGGCCGGGCCATCGGCGAATAACGGCCATCGGCAACAAGCCTATTTGCCGATGGCCAGGCCATCGGCGAACAAAAGCCATCGGCCTAAAATTTGATTGCCGATGGCCGAGCCATCGGCATAGTGACACCATCGGCAAACTTCGCCAGGAGCGGACGGCGGCCGACGCCGTCCGGTTTGCCGATGGCTGCCGCCGTTAGGCCATCGACAAACTGCTATATTTGCCGATGGCCACGGCCAACGGCAAATCGTAGCCACGTGGCAGCCTGGGGAGCGCCCAGGCCCACCTTATTTGCCGATGGCCGGCCATCGGCATAGTATATTTGCCGATGGCTTTCCAAGGCCATCGGCAAACAATCCTTTTTTTTTTGTTTTTTCCTTCCCATTTTTTTCCTGGTGTCTTGCTACACCAAATACAACTCACCTCCAGAATTTGGGACAATTTTAAACTTTTTAGCTATATTTCGTTAATTTTTTTGGTTTCTTTGAATTTTTCCCGCACCTCAAAATTTGAACTGCGGGTACATGAAATAATGCAGACTTTTGATTCAAAAAATGATATTCATGATTCTCGGAGTAAGTTGAGGCCATATCCGGGAGCTCGCATGAAAGTACGGCCGTGTTGGCCTCGTAACATGGGTAGTGACGTGCGGGAAAGTGTTTTAAAATTCTATTAAATCCAAACGGAGTCCGAAATTGACGAAACTTGACGAGTTGTGTTGGCATGGCATGTGTAGTGTGTGGTAAAAATTTCAAAAAGTTTCGAGCAAGTTGTGACGTCGGATGGTCAAAACCCGGACATCTCCACACGTGATCACGGAGTGATCACGTGTGGAGAAATGTCCGGTTTTGACCATCCGACGTCTGCTCGAAACTTTTTGAAATTTTTACCACACACTACACATGCCATGGCGGACAAGTCATCAAGTTTCGTCAATTTTGACTTCGTTTGGATTTTATAGAATTTAAAAACACTTCCCGCGCACGTCACTCCCCATGTTACGAGGCCAACAGGTCGTAATTTCATGCGAGGTCCTGGATATGGCCTCAACATACTCCAAGAATCATGAATATCATTTTTTGAATCAAAAGTCTGCATTATTTCATGTACTTTTCAGTTCAAATTTTGAGTTGCGGGGAAAATTCAAAGAAAACAAAATAATTCACGAAATATAGCTAAAAAGTTCAAAAATGTCCCAAGATTTGGAGGTGGGTTGTATTTGAGGTAGGAAGAAACCGAAAAAATTGGAAGCAAAAATCAAAAAAAAGCAAAAATTTGCCGACGGCCTGGTAGGCCGTCGGCAAAAAGGTTTTGCCGATGGCCGGTGCAATGTGGCCATCGGCAAAGGCGGTACGCGGGCCCGCCGCTGGCTGCCACGTTTGCGGGCTTTGCCGATGGCCGGGCCAGTGGCCATCGGCAAAGTCTATTTTTTTTTAAAAAAAATGGAATAAGCCGGCCCACCCCCAACCCTAGATCGGCAGCGCCACCCCCACCCCACCCCCCCACCCGATTCCCTCCGCCGCCGCCGCGCCACCCCCGCCGGGACCGACCGCCGCCCCCTTCTTCCGCCGCCGCCGGCGAGCGGGCGGCCGGCCGCCGAGCTCCTCGCTCTCCGCCGAGCGCGTCTCCGACCCGGCCGCCGCGCTCTTGCTCCCGCCTTCTCGCCCGCCGCCGATCTCCGCCCCGCCGCATCTCCGCTCCCGCTCGCACGCCGCCGCATCCTCTCCTCCCCGTGCTCCGCCATTCCTCTGGTCCCCTAGCTCCGCCATCGCCATTCCTCTCCTCCCCGTGCTCCGCCGCCGGCACTCCTCTCCTCCCCGCCCAGCCGCCACTCCCGATCGATCGGCCGGCGAGGACCGCCGCCGCCACGCCGGCCCGACCGGCGAGGACCACCGCCGCCCGGCCCGACCGGTGAGGAGCTCGAGGCTCCTCTCCTCGCCGAGCTCCCCCTCTATCCCAGCTCGCTCTCTCCCCTCCCCCAAACCCAACCGGCCACAGGAAGAAGAAGGGAGGAAGAAAAAGAAGGGGAGGAGAAAGAAGAAGGGAAAAAGGAAGAAGAAGGGAGGAAGAAAGAGAAGGGGAGGAGAAAGAAGAGAAAAGGAAGAAGAAGAAGAAGGAGAAGGAAGAAAGGAAGGAGGAAGAAGAAGAGGAGGAGGGGGAGGAGGAGGAAGGTGCCAAGCCGACGTCCCGTCAATCCTCGCTGCTGCGGTGATCCATTCCTTCATCGACGGTCCTCACTTAGTCGCCGCCAAGGTAAGCCCTACCTTCTGGTGTTAGTAGTAGATCTAGTTATAGTGGATAGTAGTGGTTAGTAGTAGTAGTTAGTAGTGTTAGTTCTAGGGTTAGTAGTAGTTAGTAAGTAGTTAAGTAGTTCTTAGTATTAGTAGTTGGCAAAGAGAACCATGTTTGGTGGTTGTTGGCCTTCGTGCCCATGTTTGGCCTTCGTGCCCATGTTTGGCCTTCGTGCCATGTTTTTTGCAGGTTTTGGAACCTCCCCGTGCAGGGGAGGTGCTGCCGAAATTTTTAGTGGCTTCTAATCTTTTTTTCCTCTTTTTGTAGGAGGAGGACCTGTGGGAGGTACTCGGTGACGGCGATCTTCTTCTTGGGCGTTGCGGGCCTTCCTGCACCGCGTCGACTCTCCTCCGGCCCGCTACCCGCCTCTGCGCCGCCACCCTAGGTATAATTCACCTCTCTTCCTTATAGTTGTTGTAAGTACATTGCGTAACCGAGTTAGGCGTCTCCCGTCCGAAAGGGATTCGCGGTCGTTGGTATGCGGATCAGTGCATATCTGCGACGGTTTCTCTTTCGGATTGTCCACGTTTTTTGGACAGCCCGAGGATGCGTAGATGGGTTAGCTTCCATGTTCCGCCCCCGTCCGAGTGGAGTTTCGTCAGCCCCTCCCGTTGTTTTCCGGATACACACTCTCCCATTTGGGACGTGTATCGGGAGAACGCAGGGAGGTGTCGCTGAAATTCCGTCTCGGACGGAGCGGGCATGGAAGCTAACCTCATCTACGCATCCTCGGGGTGGGATTAGGACCTATCCTTCACCTAGTAGATGGTAGGAACGCCTTGTAGATGCGAGATGTTGGTCTTATTACTCGCTTACATTGGCGCATGACGGAGGATGGCTGACCGTGAGTGGATGTACACGGGATTCAAAGACAAGACCAATGAATGGGTTAAGGGGACCGGGACTTCTGGAGAAGGCATTTGGCCCGGCTTCTAAAGGGGCGATCGGGTGTTTTGTCCCTATAGCAAGTGTAAGAACCGGACAAGGAAAGAGCAACGGCGAGATGAGGAATGATATTTGGGCGAACGGGTATGTTCCAAACTATACCCGCTGGATCCTCCATGGGGAACCCCAACGGGTTACGGAGCGGTGGTGAGATCGGACCTCGAGGGTTTGATCAAGACGCGGAATGGCGGACTTGCTTGAAGACGTTGAAGCCGTTCAAGGATTGGAGGTGGTGGAAGAAGATCCGGGAGGCGACCGCAAAGGCGTACTATAACATGGAGGCGGCAAAGGAGCCCCTTCACAAGAAGACCCGCATTTCTAAACTGGATGCCATTTCACGCCTAATTGGGTTGAAGTCGTCACTTGGGCATCGGTCGGGAAGGTTTTGATCTCGTGTTGGCAACCGTTGGCGGGCTGCTTCCGGAGGAGCACCGCCCCCAAAAAACACGACCGAGTCACGAAGCTCCTTCGTGCACTCAAGATGCCTTATCGCCCGATCCAAGCTTGTAAGAACGGGTGTGTCCTGTTCCGGGAGACCACGAGGCAGCAACACACCGTCCGGAGTGCAAAGCCTCTAGGTACGTGGAGGTAGAAGGCGTGATGGCACTAAGAAACAGTCTAAGATCCCCGAGATGGTCATACGACACCTTCCAGTACTACCGAGGCTGCAACGGCAGTACATGATAGAGGAGTCCGCGAAACAAATGACTTGGCACAAGAATGGCAAAAGATACAGTGACAAGATGCAGCACCCGGCGGATGGTGATGCATGGAAGCACTTCGATGCCATGAATCCTCGCATGGCCGAGGAGGCTCGAAATGTACGCGTAGCGCTGGCAACAGATGGGTTCAACCCGTTTGGAATGATGGCGGCCCCGTACACTTGTTGGCCCGTGTTTGTGATCCCCCTCAATCTTCCCCCCGGCGTCATGTTCGACCCCAAGAACGTGTTCTTGACGCTGATAATACCTGGACACCCGGGCAACAAAATGGGTGTGTTCATGCAGCCAGTGTGGGATGAATTGCGGAAAGCTTGGGATGAGGGGGTACTGACGTATGACCGAGCTACGAAGACGAACTTCACGATGCATGTGTGGTACCAGTACTCAATGCATGACTTCCTGGCGTATGGCTTGTTCAGCGCGTGGTGTGTTCACGGGAAGTTCCCTTGCCCAACATGCAAGGCAGATGTGATGTTCACCTGGCTGGCCAAGGGTGGCAAGTATTCTTCTTTCGACAAACATCGTCAATTCCTAAAGGAGGACGATCCACTTAGACTTGATAAAAAGCACTTCACGAAAGGTGTTCAAGTCACCGGCCCCATCCCTAAGGAAAAGAGCCCAGCTGACATCCTTGCACAGATAGAGGCTCTCGAAATTGATGACAATGGTGGTTTCAAAGGATATGGTACCGACCACATGTGGACTCATATATCGGGCTTGACTAGGCTCCCCTACTACAAGCACCTTCTTCTTCCACACAACATCGATGTAATGCACACAGAAAAGAATATCGCCGAGGCACTTTGGGCAACACTCCTGGACATTGGCAAGAAGTCAAAGGACAATGTTAAGGCTAGACTGGACATTGAAACGATTTGCGATAGACCAAATCTAGTGATGAAGACCCCTGCGCCAGGCAAGAGATGGAAGAAGGGCCCGGCCGATTACATCCTGAAAAGGCCGCATAGGAGGGAAGCACTGGAGTGGTTGTCGAAGCTAAGGTTCCCTGATGGGTATGCGGCGAATCTGAGCCGGGGAGTGAACTTGCTGACTGGCAAAGTCTTAGGGATGAAGAGTCATGACTTCCACATCTGGATTGAGCGGCTCCTTCCTGCGATGACCCGGGGATACCTACCCGAGCCGGTGTGGCGCGTCCTGGCAGAGTTGAGCTTTTTCTTCCGCCAGCTTTGTTCCAAGGAGTTGTCTCGGGACGTTTGTCTTGAACTGGAGGAGGCTGCACCTAAGTTGCTCTGCAAGTTGGAGATGATATTTCCACCGGGCTTCTTCCTGTCCATGCAGCATATGATTTTGCACCTACCAAGGGAGGCACGGTTGGGGGGGCCCGTGCAGCACCGTTGGTGCTATCCAATCGAGAGGTGTCTAAAGCTTCTTCGGAAAAAGTGTAAAAATAAAGCCAAAATTGAGGCTTCTGTGGCAGAGGCATTCATTCTGGAGGAGGTGTCCACATGCACACAGGCGTACTATACCGAGAAACTTACGAGACCACGAGATCCAATCCCTCGTTATAACATCGACGAGAATTCATGCACTCTCAGCCTTTTCAGAGGGGATCTCGGAAGAGCAGGAGCAGGGACCCCTCATTACTTGCGGCAAGATGAGTGGCACACTATCATGATGTACTTGTTATTGAACCTTGAGGAAACGATTGATTATCAAGAGTAAGTTCTCGATGAGCTTGTTCCATACGTCGCCACTATCCTCCACCTATTGATCCGACCCCTCTTGTCTATTGTTTCTCCGGGGACTTTATTAATGAACACTGGAGCTGCGGTAGGGCTCCTACCGAGGATGAGAAAGACCATCTTCTCGGACATAATACGCCCGATTTCGTCAATTGGTTCAGCAAAAAGGTAACTATCTACCTAACCTCGATTCCACTTTGCTCCTATGAGCGATTAACTTAACTATCCACCTGTCCTAACCGTGCAGGCTAATTGTGATGCGGAAATGAGCCCTGCATTGAGATGTGTGGGCCAAACCTTCGATCGACATGTCAAGTCATTCGACGTTTATGACGTGAATGGCTATCGGTTTCGCACGAGAAGCTACGAAGAGAAACGGGGCAATCTAAAAACCACGTGCACCGGAGTTCGGACTCCCGGCACGGATGGGAAGGACTATTACGGCATAGTCGAACAGATATTGGAGCTTGACTTTGGCAAGTTCCTAGGTTGTAAGCCTGTGATGTTCAAATGCCATTGGTTCGATCCCCCGTCACAAAAAAGGACCTTAAGATTGGGCAAGTCGAAATCCGACGGGATTCCAAATATGGAGGAGATGATGTCTATATTGTGGCTAACCGAGACGCCAAGCAAGTTTATTACCTCCCATGGGCAAACCAGAATGACAAGCGCCTTGCGGGTTGGAGCCTTGTGCAGTTCGTATCGCACTACTAATTTTTGACCCTGTATCAACACCCCAAAAGTGTTGCAATATGTCTAAAGTTGTTGCAATAGCACAAATAGCAACACCTTTTTTCGTTGTGAGGCGTTGCAAGCGCTTGCGTGGGTAAAGCTTTGGACAACGCTTTTACGGAAAGTGTTGCAAAATGGGTTTGGAATTTGCAACGCCTAAGCGTTGCAACATAAGTTTTTGCTACAGTTGTAGGTGTAGTAATAACAACTAATGCAACTCCTTGGGTGTTGTTGGATCTTGCAATGGCAACTTGCCCATATCATTGCAAATGGTGCACTAGCAACAATGAAAGTGTGTTGTTAGAAAATTTATTGCAACACTTAACGTGTGTGGCAACAATGATCATGTTGCAACACCAAAAAGTTGTGGCAACATGTGCAATTGCGACGCCCAAGGTTTTGTTGCTATAAGGAGCATCCTATATTGCATCGCATAACGAGTGTGGCAACAACATCTATGTCGCAACAACAAAAAGTGGTGGCAACATGTGCAATTGCAACGCCCAAGGTTTGGTTGCTATAAGGTGCATCTTATATTGCATCGCATAACGAGTGTGGCATCAAGACCTATGTCGCAACAACAAGAAGTGGTGGCAACATGTGCAATTGCCACATTCAGATTATCGTTGCTATAAGGTACAACCTCTATTGCTACGCGGATTGTTAGTTGCTATAGGATAAATTGCCACAAAAAATATGGTTGCCAATAGACACTTTTTCAACGTGCTTGGTCTGGTGCCACGAAATAATATTACAACGCTATTAATTAGTTAATTAGAAACACAATAGACATAAACAAACCATTCGAATAAAGCCATTAAAATAGAATATCAACTTCTTCAATTTGTACACATCTGAAATAAAATTATCCCAAAGAAACTCCATGTACACACAAATTATTCAAACCATCACACAATAAAGTTACTCAACATATTTGCTCCTAAATAACATCTAAAGTGGCTAGACACCAGTAATGGTCGAAGCGAAGCTTGACTTGAATTGGCCAGCCCATCACTTGTGCGCTCCACTCAAACTCTACCTCTAGACACCAGTAATGGTCGAAGCGAAGCTTGACTTGAATTGGCCAGCCCATCACTTGTGCGCTCCACTCAAACTCTACCTCTAGACACCAGTAATGGTCGAAGCGAAGCTTGACTTGAATTGGCCAGCCCATCACTTGTGCGCTCCACTCAAACTCTACCTTCCTGCTGAATAAAATCATTCACATTGACATATGCATTAGTTGTTCAGTTCATCATGATAGTAAACTAAGTCATAATATGATATGTCTATATCATAAACTGGAGGTGATGACAATAAAAGAATGAAGTAAATCATTACAAATTGAAGTAATAAAGACATTAGGTGTGATGAGGACATGCAGACCCTCTCATTGAAGCACGCAGGCACTAGGACTTTGGACTCAACCAAGACATGCAAGCAGGCACAAAAAGCTAATTATAGGCCTTCTAATTTTACAAGCTAGCTAATAATGGACTTTGGACTCGACCAAGACCAGAATCTGGTTCGACCAAAACATGTACGTAGGCACAAAAAGCTACTTAGAGGCCTTCTAATTTTTCAAGCTAGCAAATAATATATATATATATCATGTACCACAGCTGAATAGGAAACTTATGCATGGAATAATAATATAATATTCTGGCCATGATGATAATCACGTCAGGTTTTCTTAATGAGCTGCTTGCCTCAAATTAGCACATCTCTCTTTAGCAATGTTGCACCAATAAAAAAACATTTGAGGAAAAGCCAGTAGTAGTGAATTTAACCATGTTCTTGCTATATTTGTCATCAAAAATAAAATCTCCAAATTTAAGGCCTGAGAACATTAGAGAATTACAGGCTGCAATATTTGAATTGTCGCTAGATATGTCTGTGTGAACATATTCTAGGGTATGAACTCATCAAGGTATTCACAACAATAATATAGTTACAATGACTAAGAACTAGTGATGTTCAGAAACAAATAGTACTATTTCACATGGCACATCTTAGCTCAACAGCATATTGTTCACAATCATTCAGATACATAGATGGTGACAAGCAAAGCACATATGAAAAGGCATAAGTTATCGAGGAAGGAATTTTACCTTACATGTGCCTGATTTTGACTAACCCAACACTGAAACTCTACATTCGTCCTAAAATAAAGAATATTGACAATTTTGCCATAGGCAATTCAGTAAGTAGACATTGCAAATCACATGATTAGAAGGACAATGCAAACATCATAGGAGAAACAAAGCTTACATTCAATTCTTTTTGGATGATCGTCTCTTTCCGGCCACATCAGACAAATGTTTGGGAGCAATAAAACTCGGTGTACCATTCCCTTCTTACGTGGAACACGCTTCTTTCGTGTACTACTAGTGTCACCAGTAGCATCACCCTTTGCAGCACCATCATCCTTCCACCTAGACTCACCACATGTTGGACATGTATCCAGTTTTTCATTTTCCTTCCAAAATAATATGCAATCATTCTCACAAGCGTGTATCTTTTCATAGTCCAGACCTAGCTCTCGAACTACACTCTGCACTTTCTCCAATGTGTTTGGGACACAGTGGCCTTCAGGTAGCACAAGTGAGAACAGACTTAGTATGCTCCTCAAGGCACTGTTGCTAATACCATACATGCACTTAATCTGAAACAATCTCACAATAAAAGAAACCTTGGTAGCCTTCTTGCAACCTGGATACAATTCTTGTCTTGCCTCCTCTAGTAATTTATAGAACTTCTTGGCGCGCTCATTTGGCTGTTCATCTGGACCTTGGATGATGTTTCCACGTATAGTAGCCCTGATTATTGTTCCAACCATCTCTGTTCCACGATCAGCGTCGTTACCTTCTTCATCATCGTCTACTGATCCTTGAAGATTAGATGGGCCACCTTCATCACTTGGACCATGTTCCCCTTCGGAGATGAAACTTTCATCAAACCGAAAAGCAAGAACATGTCGGTGAAGTTCACCTCGTGATTTGTAGATGGTGCATCGACATCTAGAACACGGACACAAAGCAGTTGATCTACTGCCATCAAATGTGGTTTGAAGAAATTTCTGGAAATTCTCTTGCCAAACAGGACTAGACCTAGCCATGCGCATCCAACTCCTATCTGACATTATATGCTTTCCAAATAAATTTCTGCAGAGATATATAAGTACAATTCAGATATATATGTGTATATCATATGGTAACTATGTGGTACATGATGAGATGTGTGAGTATATGTATACCACGGGCAATCAAATAATCAAGATGATGAAGATCCTGCACGCTGACTGCCTCAGCTGATCCCTTTACGTCACCTCCGATCCTGAACACTACAAATCAATTGATAACTGGATTAGGAGCCAGCTAACTAGCAAAAGTATATGCACCTGCATTATAACTAAGCTTAAGAGAGTATGGAAATAAATGAGTTTAGATTGTTTAATGTAGAATTGAAATGTTACATACACATGATAGCTAAAGAATACTACTCTGCACTACTTCCTGTCAGGCTCTCTTGACTAGTGTTTGTGGTGTCGGTTGCTCCCGTGCCTTTCAAACTCTATATACTGACTCCATTTTTTTTCCTTGCAGGGGCTAATGATTTTGCTAGTAAGGTGGGCTACAAAAATCTGGACATCTCAAAGCACCTACAGTATCTTATATGCAGATTTATAATTTTGGATAAAAATACATGATGAATTTAAAAGGATGAGGTAACTTCTCACACTGAGGAACTGAAAGATTTATATTTTCTATGGAACTGTCCTTTCTGGAGTTCAGTAATTCAGTTTTCTATGTAAGAGGCTTTTCTCTGTTTTCTTAACTACCAGTAATTCAGTATTCTGGAGTCTAACTATAATCATTGGTTGGACTATAATGATTGGTCTGTGCTTAAGTTTAAGAATGTCTTTTGTTGTAGTTTGGGCAAGTTTTCTTATGTACTGCATGTTTTTTTGGGGGATCTTAGCTGGGACTAGGATAAGTTGAAGAGTGACATCTGCCTTTTCCTACTTGCTTGCCTTGTCATGCTTTCTTCTATGCATTGGCTTGATTTGATAAAGATATGAAAACTTTTTTTGTGTAATAATCTGACTAGAATCATTGTTTCTTATGCCCATCCTTCATATAGGATTTGGTCATGCATATCATAGATGTAACATGCTTCTATCTAGAATCCTTGTTTCTTATGCCCATGCGTTCATATATGTAACATGCTTCTAACTACAATCATTTTTTCTTATACCATTGTGTTTATTAATGTAACATGGTTCTATCTTATGCTAGAATACTATTTGAAAGCATGCGTCACATATTAATCAATCTTTATTAGATCCTAACAACACAAAAATAAATAATTGAGAATCTTTTAATAAGAAATTGAGGTTTACTTGCGACTCGGAAAAGAGTTTGGAATAATTTTAAAAACATGCAACACATATTATGTTAATCAATCTTTAATAATAGATCATAAAAGTAAATTATTGTAACCTGTATTGATCAATCTGATTTGTCAGGCAGAGAGCTGTATGTGTTCACGACACCAGGTCGGCAGCTACAGACGTGAAGGCGGCGTCGGCAGCTGGTTGTGTCAACCAGAGAGCTGCAGGTGTCCACAACTGTCGGTCGGTCGGCAACAGAGGTGAAGGCGGCGACGGCAGCTGGGGACCTGCACACGAAGCTGCTGATGAACACGCGTTCACGGTGCGTGCTGTATGGGGAGGCCCAGAAGGATGCGGTGGGTTTTATAGATGATCGTGGTGGAGGCAGGGCTGAGTCCAAATTGTGTTTTGCTTTTAATTTCCTTGGTGGCACGATTTTGCTGCGTATCGCTGATGGACTCGTTAACTCACGTACTGCCATATCCTATTGGCTCTGCTTGCATGCAGGTCATACGTGATGTGCATGGAGTCTAAAAACTCAACTTTCCAAATCTAGCCACCGGCCAATGGTCGTTGCTTTATTATTTTATTATGTGATTCTTTAGGAAATTGACTCCGATGCATTGTTGTAGTACGACTTTTCTTTTCTGGCGCACCCATATTCCACGTTTAAATAACAGGCCAAAACATATATTAATAATAATATATAGAATCTGATGACCAAATATATATTATAACATATTAAATTTGGCTATATATATGGCATGACACTTGCGCCTAAAATAGGGAGATTTGTATAAAAATAAACAGTGGTATGGGAGTCTACCTCGGATTTGAGTCCATTGCATGGAAGGCCTGAATTCTTTCTATTCCCAGTCAACCAATGACACCGTTACAAGCAGGTGAAGAGCATTCGACCACTTATTGAGCCCATAATGCATGCATTCGTGTAGGAAAAGTTGCATTGGTGTGTGGATGAAGGGAAAAATATGAAAACGGAAAAGACTGAAGTCGGGGTGTACAAGCGCGTAGAATTTTGTTTCCGTGAAAACAACGCATATGAGCAAGCGGCAAGGAGATTGAATGGCTAATATCCTTTGGATCAAGATCTCAAATTGTATCTAATGGTTAGAGTGGGTAGACAAAATTTTTGTTGATCCGGTGCAATGCTTGGGCATATTTCTAGTGAATGAAAAGTCGGAAATCCTAGCACTTTTGCTATATCTAAAGCCCACAAAATACAGGTGGTTTGTGCAACAACATATTACAACGACAGTAGAATTTATAGCAACCAAACACATATGTGGCAATAGCAACATACTATTGCATCACTTTAGGTATTTAGTTGCAATAAACATCTACCTATTACAACGATCATGAGAAATATTACAACCAACAAATACTGTGGCAATAGCAACAAGTAATTACAACGCCTTAGAAATTTAGTTGCAATACACAGTCTACCTATTGCAATGGTCAAGAGGAATATTACAACTTAAGAACACTGTGGCAATAATTTCAAGCAATAGCAACAATGCTCTATTTAGTTGCAAGAGCACCACATAGTTCCAACGCCAATTAATATTAATGCAACAAAATGTCCTCATGGCAATATTATTAACCAATAGCAACACTTTTTTAAAAAGGGTTGCTATAGGTCTAACCTCTTGCAACGCTGAATGTAAAAATTGCAATGCACTATTTTTGTAGCAACATAGTCCACCTATTGCCACGGTTTTGGACAAACGTTGCAAAATACACCCTATTACAACACAATTCATGGTGATGCAAATGGCGTCAAGTGGCAATAGGGTCGAAATTTTGTAGTGTCGCCACGTGGTAAAGCGGCGGTCCCGAACGATGATGATTACAACTTTGACCCAAGGGCAGATGAGTTCTATCAACCTGAGGGGCTAGAAGGTAAGTTGGAGATAGACATTGATTCGTTGATGAGTATGGAAGTAAACAACGACATCGATGAGGACGAGGGTGATGAGGTGCACGATGCTGAGGACTTAAGAATCCTAGATGCCTGGCAGACGCGACGCGATGTAGAAGTTGGGGAACATGTGGCGCCTAATGATGAGGACTTAAGAGAGCTCGACAATATTGATAGTGATGACGACAGTACTGATGACGAGGATGAGCGCTCGCCAGCAATATTGTCGTTTGCGGAGATAGTTTCTAATCCATGTAATATTGATACTGTTATTTATATTACCTTACATTTATGTTTTCTTTACAAGTACTTGCAATCTACTAATACTAACTGTTTTAATCTTTGTCATTGCAGGCACTCGACAAAATGCCAGGCGGAGGACGGTCGCGCCGACAGAACGTCAGGTCCAAGTACATGCACCTCGGGCCCCAGCAGGACCACGTGGAGGCCGGCCACCACGAGGAGCACGTGGAGGCCGGCAACCACGAGGAGGAGGACGACGAGGAGCTTGAGGTGGAGCCGTCGACCAGCAGGGGTGGGAGTAGGCGGAGGACTGCCAGGATGAGGCTGTTTGAGGACGAGGCTGTTTGTGCCGGCGGCGGTGGTGACGACGACGACGAGGAGGAGGAGGACGGCGGCGGCGGTGGCGGTGGCGACGACGACGACGAGGAGGACGGCGGCGGCGGTGGTGGCGACGAGGACGAGGAGGAGGAGGAGACTGCAGGCACCTCGGCTTCCACAGGCACCGCGAAGAAGCCCTTCCAGCGCGGGCCCGCTAGGCTCCCTGAGCACTTGCCGCGCCCTGAGGACCGCCCGCAGATCGTGATCTCTGGGATGTAAGTATCCATTGTTGATTTCTATACTTGTTCTTATTTCATTTTCGAATTAAAACTGCATACTAACAATTGTTGTGCTTGTGCAGTGGCTGGAGAAAGGTGTCGGCCAGGAAGTGTTCGCCCCATGTCACTAGCATCCAGGGGCGAGTGATTAAGGCAAACTTCCCTGGCTTGGTCACCATCGAGGGGAGGACGATCGTGCCCGACAAATGGCCATACTACTTCCTAATCAAGGACGCACATGGGGAAGTCCTCGCTGAGAAGATCAAGAAGCAGTTCTGGGTGAGTCTTTCAATCGCAACGCATATCTCAATACTACGCATTTGTTGGACTTTTCTCAAACAATGGAATGATGTTTGATGCCTGTGTGCAGTTGTACTATAGGTTGGCGGAGGGGCAGGACCCCGATGTGGCGGACCGGCATTAGGACAAGGTGTGCGAGTTGCGGATCAAGGACATGTTCTACGAGGCGCACACCCAGGCCGTCATCTCCTACTACGCCAACTTCAGGGGGGTGAAGGTGGATAAGAACCAGGCCAGGGAGATGATATGTGAGCCGGAGACCGACCTCACCGAGGAGCAAGACATGCGGTAAATAAGTAGGAAAACAACCGCTGTGATTCCTTATGTGACACATTCAACTCATTATCCGGAAGATCTAATACTTGAATGTCATGCGGACACCTCCGGGCTGGTGCAGCAAGTACGCCGACCGCCGGCGTACGATTGTCGAGGGTGGCAAACGCCGGCGGCGTACGTGGAGCACGAGCACGTCGGGCGAAGCGCTTGGAAGAGATGGCGAGGTCCGGGTCTCACACCACCGGGGGAGCGGAACCTCGGCGAGTTCATGGAAACATGGGTATGCTTGTGTTCAACCATTTCTTATAGCGCCGGATTTCATATATCTCTACTTGTAACCATGTTTTCTGTTTTCCTCGCGGAGGAGCACCACCCCCGGGCAGCCCATCAACGAGTACATGGGGTGGGCCCTTGCTCACAAGGGCCCAGTGAAAGCGCCCTCCACCACGTACAGCTCTTCGGACGGGCCCGAGAAGTACACCAGCCCGGTCGTGTACGACAAGCTCACCAAGTACGCCGCCGCGCTCGAGAGGCCCATGGCGACACCTACGACGTCACCACCGAGCCCATAGACCCTCGGCTCGTGATGAGGTTGGGAGGAGGGAAGCAGACGGCCGGTTCTATATGGCCCACGCGCCATTGACCCGTCCTTCCGTCCCGACGCTGACCGAGATCCGCAAAGGAAGACCGGCGTAGGGGCGCACCGCGGGTCCCCATAGCGCCTCGGCAACGAGCAAAGGTGCGCAGCGGTGCGGGTCTTCGGTAAGTGGAGTTTCATTCGTCGTTCGACCGTTTCACAAATAATGTACCTTGCCTTCAAATACAATCAACCATGCTCGTGTAATATTGCGAGGCCACGGTCCAAGAGGTGCTAGCCAACCGGAATGCGGTGGCGCTTGCCTATCGAGCACGCGGCCGCAGCTGCGCCGCACTACCAAGGCCGAGCGTGGTCGCAGATGTCCCAAAGACATGCGTGCCATGGGAATGAGTGAGCCCCCAGCCTCTTTCTTCGCTCCACCACCGCACCTCCACTGCCGCTTTTCTTGCACCTCGTCCGGTGAGTCCCTACATTGCCTATCGCTTTAGCTTGTGATGCCGTCTGCAGTACTAATTCCATCACTTGGTCTTTGTGCGGTATTACGTCGGAGGGTTCGAATCCAACTCCAGTGCTAGCCCTCCAGTAGTGCTTCTCCACAGTTCCGCTCCACCGCCCGGTTGGGGTCCTTTCCCGAGCCTCCTCACGCAGCCGTTCGTCCCGGGTCCTCCACCGACGCGGGGGTACTCGTGGCCGCCGCGGGGCAGCCCGGGCCGTCTCAGTTCCCCACGCAGCCGGGTACTCGTGGCCGCCGCAGGGGCAGCCCGGGCCGTCTCAGTTCCCTCAGCTGCAGCAGCTCGGCCACTGGCAGTACTCGTGGCAGCAGCAGCAGCAGCCCGCAGGGGAGTTGGCCTGCGTGGAGGATGCTTCTGGGGGCTCGGGGACCCAAGGGGACGGCGCCACGAGGTAGGTACCTTCTATTTCTGATTTTGGACCTTGTTGTGCCACGTCGGACATGTTTGGCCGATGTTGGCCTTGTATGGATGCATTTGGAGTTGTATGCATGAATTGGGACTTGTATGGAGCCATTTCGACTTGTATGGATGATTTCGGACATTTTATATGGATTTGATGCTATATTATGGTTGAAATGGCGTATTATTGCGAACATATGTGATGAATGTTGTATATCTTGCTTGTGATATCATTGTTTGTGATTAAATGTGCTGGAAATGGAAGAAAACAGGAAAAAAGGAAAAAAAAAATTCCCCTGTGTTTGCCGATGGTTACCGTCGGCAAACCCGGGGGAATTTGGCTCGCGTACCCCGGGTTTGCCAATGGCCGCGGCCATCGGCAAACTGACCATAAGTTTGCCGATGGCCACGGCCATCGGAAAAAAAAAATCAGGGAATTCTTTTTTCAAAACAAAAAAAAAAAGCCGGCGGCCGTGGCCATCGGAAAACAAGACTGTTTGCCGATGGCCACGTGGCGTCAGCCATCGGCAAACCTGCCCGTCACCGACGGCGGGGAGGCTGACGTGGAGTGTTCGCCGATGGGGGCCACGGCCATCGGCAAATAGTTTTCCGATGGCATCTACTTTTGCCATCGGCAAAAAATTGTTTTCCGATGACGATATTGCCGATGGGAGGTTACCGATGGCCACGTCACTTTGCCATCGGCAACCTCTTTTCTGATGGCTTACAGGTGTTTGCCGATGGCATCAAGCCATCGGCAAACACTGTGGATCCGGTAGTGTATAGAGAACTTTCCTTCCATAGTGGTACTTGATGTATTTGAGTGCCCCATGCTGAAAAGGATCACCAATCTCTCTAAGTTGCAGAAAATCAAGATCACATACTGCCCAAATGTGGAGGTGCTGGAAGGAGTCCCGGCACTTGACAACATGGAGTTGAATGACGACACCATGGAGACAATTCCAAAATATGTGACAACAGTAACCCCAAGGTATTTCAAGTCGACTTGCAGCAAGAAATTGTACGACTCCTTATTACGAGGCAGCAGCTCACCTGATTATGACAAGATCAGCCATATCAGGTCACACACTATCACATTCACTGAAGATGAAGATTAATTGCTGCACCGCCGGATCAGATATAAAACAAGTATATATATTTATCCCGGTAATTACTTTTTCTGACCCAAGATATTGCTGTTAGAAGATATGGTTAGTTGCCATACTAGGAGATATCCAAGATATGGCGCGTGTTGTAGAATATGGCTTGCACGCCAAGATGAGGGTTGTTACCTTCTGTAATTCAATCTTGATTGTATCTACTTGTTGTACAAGCCTTTGGGCAATATATATACAAGGAGCCGAGTACCAGGAGAGGTACCTCGTTCTCAACAATTCATCATTGTGTTTTACATGGTATCAAGAGCCTCACTCCTAACGGAGAAGATCCATGGCGTTCCCGCACCTAGCTTCCTCCTCCAATGCGTCTGCTGCTCCGTCCTTCGCGTACTCCGTGACCGAGAAGCTAGCTCGCAACAACTACCACCTGTGGAAGCTCCAGGTCACCTCGGCCCTGAGGGGTGCGCAGGTGGCGTCCTTCATCGAACCCGACGCGGTTCAGCCCTCGCCATTCCTGAAGGTCGAGGAGGGTTCCTCCGACAAGGAGGCCAAGCCAAACCCTGATTATGAATCATGGGTGGCCAAGGACCGCGGTCCCGTGCTTCCTCCCCGGGCTCTCTGTCCAAGGAGATCTCCGGCAAGATCCCCATCACCGTGTCATCTGCACGGGAGGTGTGGCTGGCCATACAAGACATGTTCGCGTCCCAATCTAGAGCGCGTGTCATCAGCACAAGGATGGCGCTGGTGACGGCAACAAAGGGGAGCTCGACGATCGCCGAGTACTTCCAGAAGATCAAGACTCTCGGCGATGAGATGTCATCTGCCGGGAAGAAGCTGGAGGACGAGGAGCTGATCTCCTACATCCTCACCGGGCTGGACGCCGATTACGACTCGATCGTCTCGGCCGTGGCGTCACGCAGCGATCCCATCTCGGTTGGTGAGTTATACACTCAGTTGGTTGCTTTTGAGCAGAGGATGGAGATGCGCAATGGCGGCAACAACAACTCGTCCGCAAATCTGGCGGCCAAGGATGGCCGGAACAACAACCAGCCCCGCGGTGGTGGTCGCGGGGGTGGTGGACGTGGCGGCTTCCAGCGTGGAGGCAAAGGGCGTGGCGGCGGTGGACGCCCCTCAGGAAGCAACTTCCTCGCTGGAGTCTACTGCCAGCTCTGTGGCAAGGAGGGCCACGCGGTCGTGAAGTGCTTCAAGCGCTTTGACAAGACCTTCAGCGGCCCTCAGCAGAAGAGTGTCTCCTCCGCCACGACCAACTCCTACGGCGTCGACACCAACTGGTACATGGATTCGGGTGCCACGGACCATGTGACCGGGGAACTGGAGAAGCTCACCGTTCGTGATAAGTATCACGGGGCGGATCAAGTCCACACTGCAAATGGGGCAGGTATGAGAATTGATCACGTTGGTCATACTACTTTGCATTCCCCAATTAGTAAGATCCAACTCAATAATGTCCTTCATGTCCCTCATGCATCTAAGAGTCTTGTTTCCGTAAATCGCCTTACTCGTGATAACAATGCATTTGTTGAGTTTCATCCGGATCGTTTTTTTATCAAGGAGCAGGTCACGAGGAAGACTCTCCTTCAAGGCCGATGTGAAGATGGCCTTTATCCTTTGAAGTTTCCAGCAAATAAACAAGTGTTCGGGGTGTTCAAGCCTACCACTTCGCTATGGCACCATCGCCTAGGTCACGCTGCTGCTCCTGTAGTCCAGCATGTCTTAGATCGCCATAAGCTTTCTTTTGTCAAGAGTCTTGAGAATAAATCAGTTTGTGATGCTTGTCAACGTGGCAAGAGCCATCAGCTTCCTTATCCTAAGTCTACTAGCGTGTCATCGAGTCCTTTTGAACTCATTTTCTCGATGTATGGGGACCGGCTCCAACCTCGGTTGGCCGGCATGATTATTATGTAAGTTTCATCGATGATTATAGCAAGTATACTTGGATTTATCTATTGCGTCACAAATCTGATGTTTTTCGTTGTTTCCAAGACTTCCAAAATATGGTAGAACGACAATTCAATAGTAAAATTCGTCTTTGTTCAATCCGATTGGGGTGGAGAGTACAAATCCTTGAACTCTTTTTTCTCACGCATCGGGATTTCCCATTTGGTTTCCTGTCCCCATGCCCACCAACAAAATGGATCAGCTGAACGAAAACATAGACACATAGTTGAGGTCGGCCTGTCTCTTCTCGCTCATTCATCCATGCCTCTCAAGTTTTGGGATGAGGCATTTCTCACGGCTGTTTTCCTCATAAATCGGTTGCCCTCTCGAGTAATAGGAAATCAAACACCCTATGAGCGCCTCCTCCACAAAATCCCCGATTACACCTTTCTTAGAGCCTTTGGATGTGCGGTTTGGCCAAATTTGAGGCCTTACAATTCAAAGAAATTAGAATTCCGGTCTAAGCAATGTGTGTTTATCGGGTATAGCAACATCCACAAAGGGTTCAAGTGTCTCGAACCGTCCACTGGCCGTGTTTATGTCTCGCGCGATGTTGTGTTTGATGAGACAATTTTTCCTTTTTCCTCTCTTCATCCTAACGCGGGGGCACGGCTACGCGCTGAGATCGCCTTGCTCCCCTCATCTCTTGCTCCACTTGCTGATTTTGGGGATGCACTGATAGGTGATCATACGTCGATTAATTCCCTACCGTCTAATGGAACATCAAGTTCCCAGCTTGTGTGTGACAATGCAGGAGAAAATCTGGTGCAAAATGATGAAGAAATCGGCGGAAACGGGCGTTATTTCATGCCACCGGGTCGCGACAACGGCGCTGGACACGAGGATGATCGCGCTGACATTCCTCCTGTCGCGCAGCAGCAGACCCCGACGCAATCGTCTTCGGGATTGGCGTCGGAGGTCGCTCATTCACCGCCGCCGACGACAGGATCGGGCGGGGCCCGGTCTCCTTCACCCGCTCCGCCGACAGGATCAGGCGGTGCACCCCCTGCGGGATCTTCTGCGCAGGGATTCGGCGCCGTCCCGCTGTCACCCCTCGCCGTGAGTCCACAGCCTGATCCGAGCGCGGGGGACAGTGGAGATTCGCCCGAATCAGCTGTGCATGATGCGCCTGTGCTCGAGCCTGTGGCCATCAACGATGACAATGGGAATGCTTAGCTTGGTCCGGTAACACGTCTTCGGCGTGGTGTTGTTCAGCCCAACACACGGACAGATGGAACGGTGAGATGGTGCATGACCAGCAGTGTTGCGCCTGAAGAGCCTACGACTGTTGCTGAGGCCTTGAGCAAGAAAGAATGGGTGACTGCAATGAATCATGAGTTTGATGCCTTGATGAAAAATAAAACATGGCACTTGGTGCCACTTCCCAAAGGGAAGAACATCATAGGATGCAAGTGGGTTTACAAGGTAAAGAGAAGAGCTGATGGTTCCATTGACAGATATAAAGCAAGACTTGTTGCCAAGGGGTACAAGCAACAATATGGGCTTGATTATGAGGAGACTTTTAGCCCTGTAGTGAAGGCAGCAACTATCAGGTTGATCCTATCTCTTGCAGTGTCACAAGGGTGGTCACTTCGTCAACTTGACGTACAAAATGCTTTCCTCCATGGGGTCCTTGAGGAGGAGGTATACATGCATCAACCACCTGGTTACAAGGACAAGCATAAACCTGACTTTGTTTGCAGATTAGACAAGGCACTATACGGGCTCAAGCAAGCACCGTGGGCGTGGTATGCACGCCTCTGCAGCAAGCTTATTCAGCTTCAGTTTACACCATCGAAAGCAGATACCTCCCTGTTCTATTTCAGAAAAGGTGGAGTGACATATTTTTTCTTGTGTACGTGGATGACATTATAGTTGCAAGTTCTTCACAAGATGCTATGGTTGCATTACTGAAAGATCTAACAGGTGAATTCGCTCTGAAGGATCTTGGAAATCTTCATTACTTCCTTGGTATGGAGGTGAAGAGAACAAGTTCACAACAATTGATGTCACAGGAAAGGTATGCACGGGATGTTGTGAAGCGTGCTGGCATGGACAAGAGTAAACCGGTGGACACTCCACTTTCAGTAACAGAAAAGTTGAGCGCAACAGAGGGGACACTGCTGAATGAAGCTGATGCAACAAATTATCGAAGTGTAGTGGGTGCCCTGCAGTACCTGACCCTAACACGACCCGACATTGCCTTTTCAGTGAATAAGGTATGTCAGTTCTTACATGCTCCAACCACCCTGCATTGGAGCGCGGTGAAGCGTATCCTATGCTATGTGCGTGGTACCTTATCGTTGGGGCTAAGATTCAGAAGGTCTCCATCAAGAATTGTGAGCGCTTTTTCAGACGCCGATTGGGCTGGCTGTCTAGATGACCGAAGATCAACTGGCGGGTTTGCGGTATACCTCGGTCCAAATTTGATCTCATGGCATGCTAGGAAGCAGGCAACGGTGTCCAGGTCATCTACTGAAGCCGAGTACAAGGCCTTGGCTAATGCCACGGCCGAGATCATGTGGATTCAGAAGTTGCTTACAGAATTGAAAGTTCCTCATTCACATGTGGCAAGATTATGGTGTGATAATATTGGTGCAACCTATCTGTCACAGAATCTTGTGTTTCATGCTCGAACGAAACACATTGAAATAGACTTTCATTTTGTAAGAGAAAGAGTAGCAGAGAAGCTCCTGGACATTCGGTTCATATCCTCCGAAGACCAAGTGGCTGATGGATTTACAAAGCCAATCAACGCAGTGAAGTTGAAGGTCTTCAGGAACAATCTCAATCTTGTGGCTGGTTGAGATTGAGGGGGAGTGTTAGAAGATATGGTTAGTTGCCATACTAGGAGATATCCAAGATATGGCGCGTGTTGTAGAATATGGCTTGCACGCCAAGATGAGGGTTGTTACCTTCTGTAATTCAATCTTGATTGTATCTACTTGTTGTACAAGCCTTTGGGCAATATATATACAAGGAGCCGAGTACCAGGAGAGGTACCTCGTTCTCAACAATTCATCATTGTGTTTTACAATTGCACCTACCTGTGCCGTCATAGTCCCTTGCGTAATGCTGGTTTAGTTCATACTCTGATGTCAACTTTATTCATGCAGGTGTCGACAAACCCTCTTTGCTATGGGAGTGGGATCGGAATCGGATCGTTGGGAACTCATCATCTCTAGCACGCAGGTTTCAGCTGTGTACCATCTGCTTTGCTCTTGTTTTGCCAAAAAACCATTTCTAGTGAGAGACATAGTAGTCCGTACAACGACAACAGATTGCCTTGGGCTGAACGATGCTTGGAATTATATGGTGATGCAGAGTGCTAAATAGAGTCCTTGTATTCAAAATTTGGCACTAGTGTATTCATATTTTTTGTTGCTTGTATATTTGGAAATTAATCAAAGTTCCGTCTTGGATTTGTTATAATGAACGAACATGTGGTGATGAACGAAACGAATCGTCCTCTGCTTTTCCGATCCCTGCAAGAACTACTGCTTTCTATCCTGCACCCATATATACATGCACGACACACACATCCTCTGCTTTGGAAGGAATGAAACACACCAGAGCATAGCAGAAAGCCAACAACTGCAACTATGCTACTTTTGGCTTTTGGGCCATGATGGTGCTTGTCTCCGTCGAGAGTTTGTCCTTTTGCTTTTCCGCCCCTTGCAAACACCAACTCCCCTGCTCCTTAACCTGCTCTACTAGCTAAGGAAAATGTAACGGAGCAGGTCACAACCCAGCAACAGATAACCGATCTGCAAAGTGTTAAAGGCAGTGGGCCGGGAGGGGAAGAACTGGGGTTGAATCAAGTAGTATGGATTACCATGTCCAATCAATTTTTGCCACGCATTCTGGTTGATACATGATGCCTAACACAAGAGTGTTCTTGTACCCGAACGCAAGCGACAGGCGACGCCACCACAGCTCACCCGTGCTCAGCTTTTTTCTCACACGTTTGTTCACCCATTCGAGGCCATATACACTAGTGTTCGAGTTCTTTCTTGTGGGCCTAGGCTCCTTGGTTACCTTGCTGTCGTCCTCAACGCTGACTTCTTTGAGCAATGGTCGATCATTGACATTCTCTCCATATTAAGGAATCAAGTCACTCGACAGCAGCTCACAGAAACTGTTTGCTCAAATTAAGGAATCAAGTCCTCCACAGCAGACTGACATTTCAGGAATGCATTCACTCCACCGAAAGTGGCCTTTCAGATTACTAATTGTCGGCTTGTTTTACTCGAATTCCTTACGTAAGGACAGTAAGCTCCATTCATCCATTATCACTGATATACCAATTGTTTGTGTGATTAACAGAAACAGGTAAAGCTTCGATTCGACCACAAATGCACAGCAGGGCATGAAAATATATGGTGATTAAACGAAGTGTTGCTGCAGTCTGCCCGTCGGACGAGAGTGAAACAACCTCAAATTCCGCGATGGGAATTTCACAGATTCGAGGGTAACACGACAGATATATTCCATCACATTACAATATTCCAGCCGACATCATTCCATACATCGTCATAAGATAGTAAATAGTACGAATTACGTCAACTTATTACATCGCCACACTGGCGGAATCATGCGGAAATAGTAAACATCCAGAACAGCTCAAGATAGAAGCGGAAGCAGCGACACGATCTCCAACACTTGAGCATAGCAACGAGACCCACTAGTCCTCATAGCTATCATTGTCGTAGTTGTAGTCGGACTCATCACCTGTTTATCCAAAGTATCAGTACGGATTGTACTGGCCACGTTCCCATCCTATGATTGCTTTGTGGAATTAGATGCATAAAAGTAAAATACAGGATATAACAAGGGAACCTAAACGGCTGAGGTTTACTATGCAAGTAGTAACCAAGTTCAATATAATTGGTCAAGTTTTATCCATTCCCAAACCATCATCCATCCCATCCATACCACACCACACTTCGCACACCATACACCCCTCCACGCCTCGCGTGGTCGACATGAACGACTCCCTCTCGTCATGCCTCAGCGGCCCACAGCCTCCCGAGGCTCACAGCCGGAATATTCCCGCCCATACTCACACATCCTAGAAAGGTAAGAAGACTTCCTCTCCTAGTCCAACAAGCATCACACGGGACAGGTCCATAGCCGATGAGTCGGCATATGTATTGATCGATCAACCATACACTCTGCAGAGGTTTCACTAAACCACAAGATAGCCATCATCGATGCTGATCATCATCTAGGCAGATTCCAATCGCCATAAGCCTAGAACGAAATACCATCCTGTCACTCGACCCTGGTCGCCGAGACTGTGAGACATAGTACCAGGCCAAGGAGGTCACTATGCTTGTTAAGGGGGGTGTGGGCTCCGCCCGTACCTTCCGACACATCCGCTTACACCTGACAGTAATGGCATCCACTCTACCCTATGGTTAGACCGTCTCCCCCCAGTGGAGAGCGAGTGGAAAGCAAGGCGTCCAATGATCCGGTCACTAGCACATCAGTTCCTAGGTTTTGGGCAAACAGTGATGTGCTTTTTCTTTAACGTGCCGCCACAGCACCCCTTCCCAAGGCTCCACCCCTTAGAAGCTCACACCATGGAACACCTCAATCCTCACCAGTTACCCGCCACAAGTAAACAATAAGTGGGGATACCCAGGCAGGCAAGACTCGCTCGAAGCTCGTCGTAATCTCTGTTCAGCCGACTCAAACCTCACCACTCACCCAAGACTCACGTAGCACGCTCACCATGGTCAAGTCTATAATATCGGCCATATAATGACCATGGACAACGTAAAAGAAATGACACCATACAAGTGCCAAGGATGTAGTCCATGGTTGTAGCATTTAGCAAAGCAACGAGTCATGGGACCCAAAAGGTGGATTTTTTTTTAAGAAAAATAACTTATTATTGTGGACGAAATCGAGAAAGCATCTACCCAGGAATGACTTCAGTTAAATTCGGCTCCTTCGAGGCCGATTTTGATTTATACTCTTTTCTGCTAAATGAATTTGACTTCACAGGAACCATAAAATTTGCTCTTACCGTTTTCTGGTAAATCGAATTTGTTTTTTCTTAGACGAGATGACTGAACGCTATATATAAAATGTATCACAAATTATCCACAGATCTCGTCCCCTAGAAACCAAATTTTATAGTGTCATTTACACCATTTATTATGCAATTTCAAAACAAAACTAAACAAAACAAAAGGTAAAGAACACACGAGTACATACCGGCCAGTGCCAGCCGGCTGCGCCAAAACGCCGGCCGCGCCATGCCGCCGGAGTCCGGCCGTGCCTCACCTCCTGACGGCGGAACATGCTGCCTCTCCATCCGGACGTCCCGCCACTAGCAGTGCCTGCGGAGTCCGCCCACGCGCGCACCACAGGAGCCGCGCCGCCACCGCCTTAGCCCGGATGCACCTCACTGCTGAACGCGCCACCTCTCCGATCGGACATCTCGCCACTAGTACGGCGGCACACGCACCACCGGAGCCGCGCCGTCGCCGCCGCCGTCCCCCGGTGGTAGAATGTGGACCGAATCGATACAAAACGACGGGAACGGTAGAGGTGTGTTCCTGGGCCGAGCCCTGCGCCCATATACAAAAAGGGCCGGGAAACGGTTATTCCTTCCGTGAAATCCCCCCTCTGGTCGCATTGATGTGTGGGCCTTTGCACAAGGACACCGATTCCCTGTACCACACTGCTCAGTAGGCACACAAAGCCTGATTTCATTTTCCCATATTTATTTCAGTGTCTTTCATTCGATTCGTAAACAATAAGACAATTTATATATTTTATAAGCTTAGGCTTCATCAGCTAAAATACAAATGGTAGCACGAAAAAAGTAAATATTAGAAACTATAAAAATGGTCCCCAACGTGGCCTCCATGATAATCATGATGAGAACCAAGAGAAAAAATAAGAAAATGCGGAAGAAAAAAGAAGAAACAAGGAAAAAAAAGGTTGGGTTTCACATGCCAATGCCTCGTTCCACTTTCTTTATTACCACATTAAACATAAATTAAGCGAGAACAATCTTTTTCTCCCAACTAAACTCTAGATCAGCGGAATTACTACAGCCCTTGAGATCAAGAGGGTGTAATTCTATCCCATTCTGCTTGCACCTCGTACATGAAACAGCAGTATATGGCGAACTCAAGAACACTGAAGAAAATCGAGACGGAGAAGAGATTGCTTTGCGTCAACATTCGAGTAGTGCCCAGCATTCGAGGACAAGAATTGCTTTGCCCATCAGTTTATGTTAGTGAATCCAAAGCGTTTTGGCGCACACAACACAAGGCTTTTGTCGGTTTTTATATACATCCAAGGTACAGAAGCGAACGAATCTCAACCTTTTAGCTCCATCAAGCAAAGCGTTTCTTCTTCACTTTTTCATTTTCTTTGCTTTTTTAAAAAAATATTTTCTACTCCAGCGAAAGCAAAGCATTATATTCCTTCTGCAATCTGCACAACGACCAACCAGATCTATGTATGTATGCATCCAGTAGCTGCCATCTTGCGTTGCAAAGCATAAACTTGCCGTGTATGAGTCTTGCCGAGCATGGGATAAACAACTCATAATGAATTAATTCCAAAAGCCATGGAGTACGTTGTAGGAGATGGACTGCTCATTCCACAAGCAAGGAATATCTGCGCTTCCATACAAGTTAATTTTTTCAGGGGCACCTCCCTGCAGCAAGATATGCTCCATACAGACTTGTCACCGACAAACACATCCACAACAGGCAGAGGCAGAGCAGAGCCCAAGCCCCGCGTGCCTGCAAGAGGCAGAGGCAGAGGCAGAGGCAGAGCAGAGCCCAAGCCCGCGTGCCTGCAACAGGCAGAGGCAGAGCTCGCCCAAGCCCCGGCCCGCGCGCCTGCAAATTGAGGTGACTCCATCCTCTCCCATTGCCAGAGAACTCTACTTCTTTTAATTTCATTTTACTCTCCAGTAATGCCTCTTGCTTGCATCGTTTCTTCTTTACTGTTGGAACTGCATGCTATATATATATGTTTGTTTTCGCTAGCTTGTCAATCTGGATGCACGTATTAATTCCAGCGTCAACATTTATATACTCCACTGAAAATTGGTTAACATTTCAAATCGAGCAACGTGTTAATCATTAATTACATATACTCCACCGAAAATAAGTCTTGCATCTAGTTTGGATATGAGTTAGCTAGCTTGAGGTGATTTAATTGGGTTCGCGCATGCTGGCCGTTACATTTAATTACTTTGGAATAAAAGACCAATTAAATGAGTCTGCAACTACTGTGATGAGACTAATGTGTGTCAACTTACTTGTTTACTTAGGACGTCCTCTAGAGCCATGGCCGCCATCCTGAATGCTATGGCACCCTACGTGTTGAAGTTGATAGCGGACATGGCCACAGAAGAGGTGGACATGTTGCTAGGTGTGTCTAGCGAGATCAAGAAGCTTGAGGATAACATGGAAAGCCTGAAATGTTTCTTCGCTGATGCTGAGAGGAGGCGTATCACTGAAGAGGTTGTCAACAGATGGGTGAGGAAGCTCAAGGACGCCATGTATGATGCCACTGACATTCTTGACCTATGCCAACTTGAAGCTGACAAGCACAAAGAATCTAAATGTGGTAGCATGGACGAGAAGGCTTCGAGTTGCTTGCAGCCATTGCTTTTCTGTCTGCGGAATCCCCTGTTTGCACACAAGATAGGAAGCCGCATCAAGGATCTCAACCAGAGGTTGGACAACATATACAAAGAGGCTCAAAAGTTCAACTTCATCAATCTAGGCACCCACCCGGTGCAGAGGATATCCACTAGTAGGAAGGTGACATCTGAGTTTGTTGAATCAGCCATTGTTGGTGAGAAGATTGAGAGGGAGACAAGGGACATTGCTCAGCTTCTAACCATCAATGGGCACCATGACATCAAAGTTTTGGCCATTGTGGGCGCAGGCGGCATGGGCAAGACCACCCTTGCCCAGAAGATTTTCAATGAGACAACTGTCCAAGAGCACTTCAAAGTGAAAATATGGCTAAGCATCACCCAACACTTCGATGATGTTGAGCTTCTCAGGGCAGCAATCGAGCATGCTGGGGGAGTTCATGGTGGGTTGCAAGACAAGACCCTCCTCTCACGGAAGCTCATCAACACCTTGTCCATAGGACGGTTTCTCCTGGTCCTTGATGATGTGTGGAGTAATGTGGCATGGAGCAATGTACTGAGTGTTCCAGTCAGAAATGCAACTAAAAATCAATTGGGCAATTTTGTGCTAATCACTACAAGACTAGAAGACCTAGCTCTACAGATGGGAGCCTCCTTCTACCAACATCATGTCAGCCCACTAAACGAAGACGATGCTTGGTTGTTGCTCAACAAACAACTGCCACCAACACCTTGTCAAGTTAGTGAACACATACCATTTTTCTTGCAGTTTAATGCATATTATTCCCTTAACTCTATCTATTTAGGCCTCTTTTTACATTAGGTTAAGAAGACTATGGTATGACAAAGTTGTTTTATAAAAACGGATGCATATTATTATACTCTTTTTTTGTTATGAATAACTCCAACAAAAGCCATAAGTTGTCGAGCTTTGTTGTTGAATCTAAAGTAACTCATAATTATGCATCTAAATTGTCCATACTAAAATGTTGAAAGTGCTCCTGTACAACCTTAACCTCTGAGCCAGAGGTCTTATAACTTTGTTGAAATATTTTTAGTACCTATAAATGATCAAATTGTTCCTCTATTTTGTTTTTTATACATAATACACATATACATACTCTGTTACCTCTATCTAAGGTGTGTGAGTTTGACCAAGTAATCTATATTTTTCATCAATATTCACTGTTCCTTCCTTTTTGCATCACAAATCTATGTGTCCGCAATGTGTTGTAGTACATGATCAACCATAATGTTATGGACCTAGATATATATTGGCCTTCATATTTTATACTATTAGTCACTATAATATTTTATTCATATATCTTATAAGTTGTAACTCTAGTTGTATAAACATGGGCAATAAAATTTTACACATCCTTTTCAAATTGTTAGGCCTTGTTTCATAGCAATGTGGGCTTCTTTCACATATTGACAAAAAGGTGTACTTGACTTCGATCACTCACAACCACATGATGCACAGTATATTTTTCAAAATGAAAGTATTTCCAAGGTCCACCACTTTTAGCTATTACTGTACACGTTTAGTGTTCAGGTGTGGTACATGGCCCAGTTTCAAAATGAATTAGGGATACATAACACAATTATGACAGAACACTAATCCTCCTGGCCACATGACTTAAAATAGCATGTGGTGAGGCACAAAATAGAGTTTGATTTCAGATGACACCTGAAGTGTTCACTAAATAAGTCTCCAAAACATGAGTTGTCCATGATACCATAGAACAAACTTCGCATTGCAGTGTGCATGTTTGTCTGCTAGCAATAACCCAATGTAAACCCTTAATATGCACCCAAATTATTCACCTCACAACCACATGATGCAGAGTCTATTATCAAGATGAATTGGAGTACAAAGTATTTCACTAACTTATTCACATCTATCACCACGAAAAGTAACAAAAGTAACCAAATTACCCACATTTTTTCATTGATAAAAGTAATTTGGGTAACATTAACATATCTCCACTATCGACTTAATTGTACAATTATAAGAAAAATAATAAATAGACCTCTAAATTAACATCAAAATGATTAATGCTTTTAGAACTGAACTTAACTACTCATAGCTACCATCGTGGAAACTAGACCCATAATTGCCATTTTCACTTTAGTTATTAGCATATGACAAAACTACTTCATTTGGCCGAGAGAGGCTTCATTTATTATTTTGATTATGTCAAACTATTCCAAGTTGACCCAGTTTTAAGGAAAAGGCAATACTATTCTTGAATGTGAAGTAAGCTTGATTGCATGCATTACTTCCGTAAACATGAAAATAATGTAGCAGTTCCAGTCTCAGATGGTACATTGTTGGAACAAATCTATACAAAAATATATTAACATTTATGATATCAAACAAGTACCATTAGATTAACCAAATACTAATATTTTTTAGTATACCAATTCAGAGTGATAAATGGTAATAATATTTCTACAAACTTAGTCAAACTAAAGAAAGTTAGACTCAATCTAAACATAGAATTGGTTCTTTGTTGGTACAGAGATAGTATAATGAATTTCCTTAAATTATGACCCAATCTACATGTAAGATTGGCCACAAAGATCATAATTTCATTTTTGCAAGTTATACATATTTAATGCATGCTTGATTGGCTATTGAAATTTTCCATGGTCATTGAAATTTTCCATGCCAAATATTCAGTAATCAAATGTTGTGCAAAGTAGCACAAAAATGTTTGTCATCAATTTGACAACCCAAATGTGTGATGTTCGCAAATTTTGGTAGCAAACTAATTGAAAGCCAAAAATTAGTTGCATCGACCAATCAACCAACACTTTGGGCGGAACATCCATGATGAGGTGGGCCCACAAGTTCCAAGCAGAACCTTTTTACTCCCACCACTTCAGAACAAATGCGATCCTCACTGGTCGAAAAGTAAAATAATTTAAACATTAACCAAGATTGTATATAAAAAAAGTACATAAAAAATATTGCAAAATTTATTTTATAACAAATTTATTTAAATACATAAATTTATCTACTAATATGCTAATATTATTTATTATAAATTTTGTCTTGCATGAATCCCATAATTTATGTCTTTTTGGAGTAGAAGAAGTATCTAATCTTTTAGCTTCTTCCATGAGTGCGTGCGGGGGTTAGGGGGGAGGGCACACAAAAGATTATTGTAGTTCAGCAAATCGGACATGTGGCTGTTATTATAATATTGTTCGACAAATTAGATATTGTAAATTCAATGACTTATTAACTAGTGGAAATGGTTGTTTGTGCTCGTAGGTATATGGAACTGATCACCTGAAAGATGTCGGGATGAAAATTATCAGTAAGTGCGGTGGTTTACCACTTGCTATCAAAGTGATGGGAGGACTGCTAAGTACGAAATCCCGAAGCCAGGGTGATTGGGAGGCTGTTTTGAACCATCATGCATGGTCAGTAGCTGGATTGCCTAAGGAACTGGACAACACGATCTACTTGAGCTATGAGCATTTGTCTCCCCAGCTGAAGCAGTGCTTCTTGTACTGCTCACTTTTCCCAAAAGGTATAAGTATTTGGATAAGTTATGTTGTTCCAATGTGGATCAGTGAGGGATTTATCAGTGCGGAGGACAGAAGCAGTACTTCATATGGTGATCAGCTAGAAGAAATAGCAGATGGCTACTACCAGGAGCTAATCACGAGGAATCTTATTGAACCAACTGAAAAATCAGCTCTCACTCGATACGAATGCACCATGCATGATGTGGTGCGATCTTTTGCTGAGTTTATGTCTAAAGAGGAATCATTGGTGGTCCAGGATGAGCAAGATGGAGGTGGTAGCAGCCATAGCCAGGTACGTCGATTGTCTATAGGATCAACCAAGTCAGCACTAGAATGGGAACGGGATATTATACAGAAGCAAAAATCAGCAAGAACATTATTTATAAATAAAGGAATTAATGTAAAGCCTAGTGACACATTTAGGAGATTGTCTACCCTAAGAGTGCTTTCTATAAGAGGTGGTAATGATTGTGGTAGATTGGTTAACTCTCTATGTCAACTGAGGCACCTGAGATACCTCAACTTCGAGGATACAAATATATCTAGGCTTCCTGGAGACATTCATAGGATGAAGTTCTTGCAGCACATTGTGGTTCGTGGATCTTCCCAACTGCATTACACAGCTTATGAATCTAAGGACTCTTAACATGCTCGGTTCCCATGACAATGTTTCAATACCCAAAGGGTTTGGTCAGTTAAAGAATCTAAGAGTACTTTATGGGTTCCGAGTACATTTGGACAGCAATGGGGACAGGGTCTGGTGCAGCTTGGAAGAGATAGGGCCTCTATCCCAGCTTAGGGATCTTACTTTATATGGCCTAGAAAATGTTTCTGCTAGCTCGTCGGCTGAAATGGCCATGATTAGTAGCAAGGAGCACCTTGATTGCTTGGAACTACGTTGGAGTAGCAGAGGATTCATGGAACTGAGAGATGAAATCAACAAGCAGCAGCACCAGAGAGTAGTGGAGGAGGTAGTTGAGAAGCTCTGCCCTCCTTCCAGTATAGGACATCTAAGCATTGTAGGATACTTTGGTAGCCAGCTACCAAATTGGATGATGGTTCCTGCTACATGTGCCTTTAAGAGTATGAGGATTTTAAGGATGGACAACCTTAGTTGCTGCACCCAACTACCCAACGGGTTGTGTCTGCTTCCTTGTTTGGAGACTCTGGCCATTAATGACGCACCTGCCATCAAGAGTGTTGGTCCTGAGCTCCAGTCACCCTCCTCCCTGCCAGTGGCATTTCCTAATCTGACATTTCTTCGTCTGGATGGCTTGTGTCATTGGGAGCACTGGGACTGGGAGGAGCAAAGCGAGAGTGAGGCTACAGAAGCTATGGCCATGCCTGCCCTCAAGGAGCTCGTAATTGGTGGCTGCAAGCTGAGATACCTTCCGCCTGGGCTCGCCACATGCAGGAGGCATGCTCTAAGAAAACTGTGGCTGCACGAGCTGAGTAATCTGACATATATAGAGAACGTCCCCTCAGTTGTGGAACTTAACTTATTCAACTGCCCCAAGCTGAAAAGGATCAGCAGTCTCTCTAGGTTGCAGAAAATCAAGATCTTAGACTGCCCAAATGTTGAGGTGCTAGAAGGAATCCCGTCACTTGACAGCATGGAGATGAAGGACGCAACCATGGAGACAGTTCCAGAATATGTGACAGCAGTAAGCCCAAGATATCTCAAGTTGACTTGCAGCAAGAAGTTGTACGAGTCCTTGATAACAGGCAGCAGCTCATCTGAGTACAACAAGATCAGTCATATCAAGTCACGCACTATCGACTACTTCGCTGAAGATGAAGATTAATAGCTGCACCACCGGATCAGAAATGAAGCAGGTAATACATTTAATTATTTATCCCCGTAGTTATTTTTCTGTCTCAAGTGAAGTAATGCAGTCATAGTCCATTGCATCATGCTCGCTCAGTACATCTTCTGAAGCAAACTTTAGTTATACAGGTATCCGTATGCCAATTCTTTGCTGTGGGGATGGAATGGAGTCGGATCGGTGGGAGCCGGATCCGTTGGAGCTCGTCGTCTCTAGCACGCAAATTTCATTTCCAGTGGGACACGCATGATCCACTCTGTACACATTGACTTTGGGCTGGACGACGCCAGCCAAATTATATGTTGTGAAGCAGAGTGCTGAATACAGTCCTTGTGTTGAAACTTCGGCTCTAGTGTATACATATTCTTGTACTCGTGTACTTGTAGAATGAATTGAGGTGGGAACTTGGATTTATTTATTTATAATGAAGGTGTGGTGAGAAACGTAATGTCACACAAACAGGCAGAGCTAAGGTTATCCTTGCTCTGCTTTCCCGATCACAGCAAGTATGCATCCATGCCATGCCCATGTTAAATCTTGATTTCAATGTCTGTCATCCAAGATTTTGTGGTGTGGTCCTACAGCTCCAGCCAAAGCATGGATGACAGATTATGCATACCCAGACAGCATCGAGCGACCTCGTATAGCAAGCGGATACGGCCGCCGTGAGTGGCGGACCAGACACTCCGCCATCTCTCCGTCCGGACCTCCTGCCACTAGCAACTAGCAAGTAGCAACTAGATTAGAATTTTCAGACACCACCAGAGCCGTGCCGCCGCCGCCGGCGGCCACTGGTGGTAGATGTGAACCGAGTCGATACTAAACGACGGGAACGCTCGAGAAATCCCTCTCTAGTAGCATTGATGTATGGGCCTTTGCTCCTGGACAGATATTCTTTTTTCAGTATCTTTCATCCGATTCCTAAGCAATAAGACAGTTTATATATTCTTGAGCTTATGCTTAATCAGCTAAATACATATTGTACCACGAAAAAAATAAACACTAGAAACTATAAACAAAGGTGTCCAACGTAGCCATGATGATAATCATGATGAGAAGCAAGAGAGAGAGAAAAAAAGATAAGAAAATGAGCAAGAAAATTAAAGGAAGAAACAAGAAAAAGGAAAGGTTGGGTTCCACGTGCCAATCACGGGACCAAACTTAAATGAAACGGGAGTAATCTTGCTGTCTCAATTAATTAAACACTAGACGGAATTACTACATCCCTTAAGATCAATAGGATGTCATTAATTGTGTTCCATTCTTCTTCCACCTCGTCCATGAAACAGCAGTATATGGCGAACCGGCTAGCTAGCACACTACGTCAAGGCACACACAGACAAGAACACTGAAGAAGGTCGAGACGGAGAAGAGATTGCTTTGCGTCAGCATTCGGATTTCGAGGTAGCTTTGCCCACCATTCGAGGACAAGAATCGCTTTGCCCATCAGTTTATATTGTACTAGTGAATCCAAGCATTTTGGCGCACGTAACAAAACCATTTTTTTCCGGTTATATTAATATACACCCAACGTACAGAAGCGAACGAACCTCAATATTTGGGCTCCATCAAGCAAAGCGTTTCTTCTTCACTACTTTTTTTAAAAAAAATTCTACTCCAGACAAAGGAAAGCATTATTCCTTGTGCATAAGGACCAATCCAATGTAAAATTGCATTCCAGTCCCATCCAGATCATCTAGGTTCGACGTAAGTAGCAAGCCATGTATGCATATCTATGCAGCCAGTAGCTGCCATCTTGCCATGCAAAGCATAACTTGGCGTGTATGAGTATGACGCCTAATTCCTTCCGAGTAGTATTCAATCCGGAACTCGATTCACCAGCCAGGCACGGAATGAATACTACTCATAACGAATTCCGAAAGCCATTGAGTGCCTTGTAAAAAATGGCCAGCTCATTAGAGAAGCAAGGGATATCTACTCATTGTATCTACTCATTCCAGAAGCAGAGGCAGAAGCTTGTAAGCTTGCCACTGTTGTGTCACCGACAATCACATCCACAAGAGGCAGAGCAGCCTAAGCCCCACGCGCCTGGAAATTGAGGTGACTCCATCCTCTCCCATTGCCACAGAAATCTACTTCTTTTAATTTCATTTCAATCTCCAGTAATGCCTCTTGCTTGCATCGTTTCTTCTTTACGGTTAGAATTGCATGGTTTTTTAAGGTGCACCTCCCTGGAGCAAGCTATACATAAGGGCTATACTTCTTTTAGCTTGTCCAAGTTTTTACCATAGATGATAAGAATCATGACATCAAAGTCGTGTCTATTATTGGAACTGGTGGCATGCGAAAGACCACCCTTGCCCAGAAAATTTTCAATGAGGCAACTAGCCAAGAGCACTTCAATCTGCCCTGTTCGTTTGATCGTTTTTGGCTGGCTGATTCTCGCTGCAGCTGATTTGTTGTGAGAGAAAAACACTGTTGAATCGTTGGCTGAAAGCGTTGATAAGTTCAAACGAAGAGGCCGGATATGGCTAAGCATCACGAAGCAGTTCAATGAAGCTGAGCTACTGAGGACAACAATCAAGCATGCTGGGGGAAACCATGGTGGTGAACAAGACAAGATCGAGCACTCTAATCGACATCCTTATAGGTGCTCATAGGGGTAGGGTTTGTGTACGTCTATTCATAGGGATGAGTATACGTACGTGTTGTGAGTGTCTACGTTATACTGTGTAATCTAAAAAAATAATAGACATCCTTATCAACAGCCTATCCACTAAGGGCAAGTGATGGATGACGTGTGGAGCCAGAAAGCATGGAACCACTACAGCAGGCCGGTTCTTTTCCTAGTGCCCGCTTCACTCGGCAAAGGGGCTTTTGCACTCGGCAAAGCCTTTGCCGAGTGCACCACTCGACAAAGAGGCACCGGCGAAGAAGCTGCCGGTAAAGCCTTCTTTGCCGAGTGCCAAGTCTCGGGCACTCGGCAAAGGCTTTGCCGAGTGCCGCACGGCCACTCGGCAAATAATTGACGCCGTCGGCCGTCGGCCGTCTTCATTTTTTTAACTTTTCTTTGACGAGTGCAACACTTGGCAAAGAAAATTATTTTTAAAAAAATCTTTGCCGAGTGCACAGCGCCACGGCGCTACTGGCGTGGGCACGGGGTCGACGAGGACGGTGCCACGCATGCACGCGAGCTCCTTCTCGTTCGCCTCGAGGCGTTGATCCAGCATTGCGATCTCCTCGTCGGCATTGTTATTGACGTCTGGAGGCGTTCAGATCTAATTTGATCGGAGATGATGTCGACGTTCATCGTGGTGGTGGCATTCATGGTGGTCGTGGCAACCATGGATTCCTAAAGGATTGATCGGTCTCCGGATACAAAGTATGAGGGGCATAACGCCCGAGGACACGTGGCATCAGGAACGGCAGCAGAGGAGCGGCGACGGCGACGCTAGGGGCTCGCCCAAGGGCAGCGTGCGCGGCGGCGCACGGGGCAGGGGGTGGCGGCTAGGGTCGAGGGGGAGGGAGCCAAGAGTTGGAGAGCTAGGGTTGGGTTTAACCCGATTTTTTCTTCTTGATTGCAATGAATACATAGGGTGCACTATTTATAGTTCTGGTAAGACTTAACCCCTAAGCAGCCAGAGATCCTGCGGATCCTTCACTTCCTATTTTATTTATTTCTATATTTCCATTTTATCTAAATGACGAGGCATCCTCCATACATGGCAGTGGCGGTGGGGCTGCGCCCCACCCTCTTCAAATGCGCATGCGTGGCCTCTCGGCTCGCAATACGCGGCTTCTTGTGGCGGTGGGTTGCTCCCTTGTTGGGCCCTCCAGTTGGCCTAATTTTTGGCCAATTTGTGGGCCGCGTGTTGCACTTATCACAGCAGTGCTAGTGCGATTTGCTAAAAAAAGCAGTGCTAGTGCGTTGGATGGCCAGCTAGCTTTTAGAAAAGAAGATGATTATTTCTAGGTTAATACAATTATTATAACCAGCGCATTCGTTGTTTGGCTTGTGTCTGCCACTACGTGCGTGGACGGAAAAGATGAAGTTGAGAGAAAGAGAAGCCAAGCTTTCATATATCAGAACAATATATGTTTGATACGATTTTCTCCCTCTTTGGGTCCCCTCGGTCTCCACACCTTCTCATTGGGATTGGGCAAAGGGTTTAGGTAGTGAAAGATCGTCAAATAAACATAAGTGCAATGTCGTTGCTTAAAAGCTAAAGCTTTCAGGTTAATGCGGTTCTAAAGAAGAAGATGCTTAATTATAGTAGCACCTTAAATCTATATATGAGCATGGGCTACAAGCCTGTGTGGTTAAATAACCCAAGTAAGCCAAAACCTTGGTTCGGACAAGACAGCGCCTAGATTAATGTGATATTTTAAACAATAATATAAGCAGCAATAAAATTTACATCTAGATTATCAATGTTTCCTTATAAATTACTCCCTCCGTCCTGAATTAAAGGGCATTCTGGTTATTCTTAGACAAAATAAGAGAGATGGTGATAGACGCATGTACCCCTCACTTAACTTCCCAATATAATTAAATCTAATCCGATTCCGCATGATTAAAGGGAGCATCTAAGTTTACTTATACAAAATATGGAAAGCACTTTATTTATTTCTCAATCAGCTAATCACGCTCTATTTCATTAAGGAAAAAATATCCTCATGTCTCCCAAATGCATTATATTTGATGACACCAATCACAAGCCAGAATGCACTTTAATTCGGGACGGAGGGAGTACTTAATATGTACATAACCTTCATTGTTTTATAAAAGAAGCATGCTCAAAGCGTGTTTGTACATGGAAATGTAATATAAGCAACCTAATTGTTGCTAGAAATAATTAAGAAGCTTCAAATTAAATTTGTCATCCTGCAGTGACTTGGGTACGAGAGGCACAAATGATACAGATATTTTATGACTGTAACAAGTTCAAATCCACATAGAAGAGTTCAGTTTTGTCCATATCCAAGCCCAGATATTTGAACTAATGCTCAAGCCCAGTATATTGTGAATTGTCGTGAGCGAGCAATGCCAAGCCAGAGCCGGCTTGGCATATATGGGAGTCCTTCCCAGATTTTTGCCAACTTAACCAAAATGTTAATCCTGTTTGCCCAACCGTTGAATAGATGTTTTTTCAACTTTTTTGCAAATACATGAATGTAAAGCCTATTTGCCAAACGGTTAGGGATGCTCTTAGGTCTAGAACTAAGAAAAAGGGAGTCCATCGTCATGGTACCCAACATCGCAGCATGGGGCAAGTTGGGTTCCTTTTAGGGATCTCCACAAGACCTTTAGACAAGTATACGATCTAAAAATAGCATTTTAAAAGTTGATGGACTATGACTTACCATGACAAGTTAAAACTTAAAAGGCCTAAAAGTGCTTTTTGAAAGTTTAAGGCTCTAATGATATCTCATGACCGAGATGGGAAATCTCATATTGAACTTCAAAATATGCAACATCTTAATGTTATGATCACAATCTTTGTGGAACTGAACGGGGACGGGAAACATTATCAACACACCGAGAGTGAACGTTGCCTTATTCATATGAACTAGTACGACATACACTCCTCAATGCAACGACACCGAGGCAGGCTATTTTCTAGTTCCTATTCCTCTAGATTATCCAGTTCTGCAGGATCAACAGATGTGAACTCACCATCTTGCGAGAACAAGATACTAGTGTGGCAAATCTTCCTCTGTGGGATCTGGCTAATCTTGAGATGGTCCTCCTCGGTTAACTCCCAGTCGAATATCTGAATGTTTTGCTTCAGCCTCTCCTTGTTGTAGCTCTTGATGAGGGGCGTCACTCCCTGCTCGTGTATCCATCGCAGTGCCACCTAATAGTAAGGGAAGAGAAGACAACATTAACAAAGTGTTTGAAAGTGCTCCTCCGGAAGAGCTAGAGTCGTTTGGAGGATCCATATCCTCTATTTTTCATTCTCGTATGAATGAAACTTTGGAGCTAAGATAAATAGATGAATACGTCGTGCTTTTTATATAAAAATAGACGAATACGTGATCAACCACACATCTCCCACAAATAAAAAGAACAAAGAATGGACACTTTTTTGGTGCGACATTCTAACGTGGGTCTGTGACTCTGCCCCTGCGATCCCGCAACCCCTCCCTCCCATGATTCTGCCCATGGGATCCCGCACTCCCTCCTTCCTCCTTCATCATCATGCGTTCACGTAAAATAGGAAAGTAAATTAATTATGCATGTGAGAAAAGAAAAGGTTTGTATAATGAGAAAAAAATTAATCATGCATGCGAGAAAAGGAAAGGCTCCCACATTCCCGGCGCATGCATAAAATAGAAAAATTAATCACAGGGAATGCATGAGATCACGGGGGAATGAGATTCAAATTCAAATGTGACACCCGGCAAGCATGCATGATTATTTTTTTGGGACAACAAAAATTTTGTGACACAAAATATAAAAAGGAAGGAAACTAAGGAAAGGCTCCCATGTTCACATGCATGCGTAAAATAGGAAAAAATTAATCACCGAGGAATGCATGAGATCTCCGGTGAATGAGATTCAAATTTAAATATGACCCCTCACATGCATGTATGATTGATTTTTTAGGACAACAAAACTTTTGCGACACAAAATATAAAAAAGGAAGGAAACTCCCTTCTCTCTAGACCACACACATCTCAGCCTCTCGTCTCGCCCGACCACCTCAGGCAAGGAGTGACGACGTGTCGTCGCCCGCCTCTCCTCCTCACTTCCTCCCTCACCCTCCAGTTTGCCGCCGCCGCCCTAAACTGGAGTAGCAAGGACGCACCGGAACAATCGTTGCGGGACAGCCATGCTGGTGCTTTATCGCGACTACAAAAGTGTTCGGCGCCATCGTCCTCGCGCACCGTCCCCAACCACGCCGGGTCTGGGCGCATGAAATAAATTGATATCGGAGACATCTTCGTGAAAATATAAAACACTATCTTAGGCGAGTCACGAAATAGATTTTAGGAGCCTTCACAATATTATTTTCTTCTCGTGCGATCTATGTGTTTTTATATAAAAGTTTGTCAACCCGTAGCAATGCACGGGCACGATGCTAGTCATTGGAAAAGGAAGAAAACCCAGCCGGCCGGTCAGCACTAGCAGCCAGTAATAGCGTACCTGCGCGACGGTTTTCCCTCTCGCCTTGGCTATCTCGGCGAGCACCTCGAGTCTAGCACGCCGGCGTTGCCGTGGCCGTCCCAGTTCTGCCCACCACTGCCCAGCGAAGAGTACGCCACGACGTGGATGCCCCTCTCGGCACAGTACGCCGTCACGGTCCGCTGCTGCCACACCGGGTTCAGCTCCACCTCGTTCACCGCGGGCAGGATCCTGGTGACGGATAGGAGCTTGTCTAGGTGCTTGGTGGTGAAGTTGCTCACGCCAATCGCCTTGGCGAGGCCCAGCCGCTGGCACTCCTCCATGGCGCGCCACACGCCTTCGAGGTCCAACGGCACGGCGTCCTCCTTCTTGTAGGGACCTTGGGCGGCCCGGGCTTGATGCACACCGGCCAATGGATCAGATACAGGTCCAGGTATTCCATCTGCAGGTTCCTGCTCCCACGGCACATATGGAAAAAGAATCATCCTACCTTTGAGAAGAGAAAAATCATTTACATCCGGAATGGGGGTACAGCGTACTTATTTGAGAGATTCCCGGAGGGACGGCAGTACGAGGTCCGGATGGTTCTGCGTGCACCACAGCTTCGACGTCACGAACAACTCCTCCCGAGACCCCACAAGACCGCGGCGAATCGCTGAGGACACATGGTTTTTACCATAACCATAGTGTGGACCTTTGTGTGATGAGTGATTGTCAACATGCCAACACAAGGCGTGTGTGTGTGAGTCTTACTAACCGTGGCACGCGGCTTCGTGTCAAACAATGGTGTCTCTTGGCTCATGTTGTCTGGGTGTCGAGCTCGGAGACGGTGGTCGACGGTCGGTGAAGATCAAGTAGGGCGTGCCATGCCGACGGACCGGGTGCGGTGAAGGGCGGACGTGAGGCTTGGATCGAGGGACCCGAGGACCGGGTGGCCAGCCATGGTGGCCGACAAATGGGACATCGACGAGCGCAAGTGTACACGGCGGGGATGCGTATGGGCTACGCTACTCGCGGAGGGTTTGGTGGTTTCGCCTCAAAACCATCGGCGGCGGGTTTCCCTGGTTTGCGCCTCAAAACCGGGGGCGGAGGTCCCGATGCGGACGGACGACACGTGGTGGCATCGGGGAGATTGCTTGGAAGCAAGGCTACCGGTGAGGAGGCGCGGTGGCCGTCGGATCAAGTGAAGCCTGAGTTGGACCCTTATGCCCCCGGCTAAGTGGTGTGGCTCTTCATGTATCCAAGGGCAAAGAAGGAATGTAAAATAGACTTGCCCCTATAAATAAAGGATGAGGGTCTCCTTCCCCTCACCTCTTCCATTTCCATTTCCTCCTTTTAGGATTTCCCTTCCTCTAGTTGTCTTTGTGTGAGAGAGAGGTCTGCAAATCTTTTGATTTGTACTCGAACCAAGTGTGTGGCAAACGGAGCGCCTAGTCTCTCGCCGTTTCCTCCGGATTAAATCATGTGTCTGTGATTCTTGGGTTGAATTTGTGATTTTCCCGAGATCCCTTTTTGCCTCTTGTGTTCCCAACTCGATTTCTTTGATCTCGAGGCCGTTTGAGATGATTTTTCTTGCTATGGATTGATCTAGGACGTGAGTGAAGTGATTCCACCGAAGGAATTTGTCTAACTCCTCACGAGATCGGAGATCCATGGAGTTTTTCCTCTAGGTGTGCTCAAGATCCACTTTTGGGGATTTTTATGATTTCTTCCTCCTCTCATCGAATTGAGCGATGATCTCCGGAGATAGCTCCCCAACCGCATCGAACATGCCTGTGAAATTTGGTTCCGGTTGGTTTTGATTTGGAGGAGAAATCAAGTTTTGGGGACTTTTCCCGTCTTTGTTCCCTCAAGAACCGGCTAGGCCGACTTGCAAAACCGGCCAAGCCGACTCCGGCCGGCCAAGCCGACTTGGGTCCAAGGAAAACCGGCCCTCTGGACTCTCCCGGCCAAACCCGGCCAAGCCGGCCGCATTCGGCCAAGCCGGCCGGGCCAAAAACCGGCTCGGTGGCGGATAGCCCGCCCGGGTTGGCGGAGCGGCGAGAGTCGGCCGAGCCGAGTTTCAAGCCGGCCAAGCCGACTTGGGTGCCCTCGGGCTGTTTTGGTTACGTTTTGTTCATCCGGTCTCCGTTTTGCGCCGTTTTTGGCTCTCCGGTTGTCTGTTTTCGTGTAGGTCGTTTCGGTGCGTCTTGTTTTCCGCCGACCGTACTCGGAGCTTTGCTGTCTCACTTCTCCTCGATAGAAGTCGAGATTTGCGTTTGCATCGATTCGATCAAGTAGTGATCCGCCGTGTTCCTAGGGAACATCCACCCGTCTCCGGTGGTCGTGATCACTACTTGCGTTGTGTTACGGTTCTAGGTGTGTGAATCTGGAATATAGGCTCTGAATTTCGAAAGGAAATTTTTGAAGCTCCCATTCACCCCCCCCCTCTGGTCGCTCTTACCGGTCCTTCAATTGGTATCAGAGCCGGTTAAGGATCACTTCACCTTAATCGGTCCGTGATCCCCGAAGGCGACATCATGGAGAACCGTGGGCTTGGAAAGCCACCGCACTTCGATGGCAAGAACTATCCCTATTGGAAGATCCGCATGTCGGCGCATCTCAAAGGGATTGATTCGCGTGTTTGGGAGATCTGTGAGAATGCGGACTAAGTGGTACTTGCTGCCCGTGTTGACCAAGCACGATCGACCAACACAAGGCGAACAACACCGCGGAACTGTCTTGTTTTCTGCTCTTTCTATGGAGGAATTTGAGCGTGTTTCGATTGTACCAACTTGCTCGAGAGATCTGGTCTAGACTGCAGAAATACCATGAGGGTACTTGCCCATGTCAAGACCGGACTCTATGAGACACACAAGAGAGAGTACGAGAACTTTGTTCAAACCGATGGTGAATCTATTGATTCTTTGTTCACTCGCTTTCAAACCATCGTGAACAAGATGAGGGCAAACAACCCTCGAGATGCCCTATGACGATCATCGAGAGCACTTAAGCTTCTATATGCTCTAGATTGGAGGGTTTGGGCAGTGAAGGTCTCGGCGATCATCGAATCGCCCGGCTATGAGACTCTCACTGTGGATGAGCTGTTCAGTAAGCTCAAGTCCACCGAGATTGACCACCAGACGCAGGCGAGGATCAGGAATCCGTCTGCCCCTACCATGGCTTTGGTCTCAGGTACAGGAGGTTCAAGTTCTTTGACTAACCCTTCACGTTGTCTTTTGCCTTGTCTTCTACGGGTCTCGGCTACGGAGGAGCGGATGGAGGCTCTTGGGGACGACGAGCTCGCCTTGGTGATTAGCCGGTTCTCACGGTTTCACAACAACCGTTTGAATCGCCGGCGTGGCATCACCAAGCAAGGATGCTTCGGGTGTGGAGATCCCAACCACTACGTCGCCAACTGTCCCAAGGCCGACAAGAACCACTACAACAACAAGAACAACTACAGCAAGCGCAAGGACAAGCACGAGTCCTCTGCACCCAAGTACAAGTACAAGTACAAGGGAGGATTCGACAAGGAAGGCTGTCAAGAAGAAGTACCTTGAGAAGCAAGAGGCAAGGCAGCGAGCTTTCCTCGCATCCCTCGCGATCTTGACGACGACTCCGACGGCGGCTCACCTCCAAGTGATGATGAGGCCGAGCAAAAGGTCGAGAACAAGTTCAACGGGCGTGCTTCTTCGGCGACTCCAAGCTTGGAGGCTATTGCACCACGGCACTCGACGAGTCTACCCCAAGCATTGAGAAGAACGACAACACGAGCCCGAGGTAGAACAAAATCTCGAGTCCCTTGCTTCGAGGTTGATAACTTGACTACCACTTTGCTTAGTCAAGATGCTTTGCTTAAGCGTGCTGCTCGTGAGAGAAAAGATTTCAAGGCTAAGTGGGAGCTTGCTGTCAAAGAGCTAGAGTCTGTTAGGGAGTCTCGTGCACATCTCTCGATGAGTCGAGTGTGATGCTTGTGCCATTCATATGGCGAACCTAGCTGATGTGCAGTCCAAGTATGTGGCTTTGGTAGATGAGCTTGATGAGGTTAAGGCTAGGTCTGTTTCTGTGAGTCCTTGCAAATCTTGTGATGAGCTGAAGTCTTAGCTAGGTGAGAAAATGACTAGGATTGCCATGCTAGAGAAAACTAGTCAAGTTTCTAGATGTGCTTGTTGTGAAGCTTTGGAACTAGAACTAGACTCTTGTAGGCATGACAAGAAAAGGGCCGAAGAAGAAATCACAAATCTTCGGTCCATGCTCAGTTGGTTGTCTTGCAGTGAACCCACGGCTTGGCATGATGATGAGTCGGTTCAAGAGGGGAACCGACACAATGGGATTAGGCTTTGCTACGGTGGGAAGGGTGAAAATGTTTTTGGTAAGGTTGGTGAACACGGTGGTATAAGTGCATCGAGAAATCCACCAAGCCTTCCACTACTCCCAAGTTGATCAAAATCACTCCACCTCGGCCTAACAAGCCCAATGTGAAAGATGGTGTGTTTGAGGAACCTCCCAAAGCTTCACCTCCAAAGCAAGTGTGGACTCCAAAACCAAACCACCTAAGGAACCCACTTGACACACTTCCCGACATCTCTATTAAACCCCTCCAAAGAACAAGCAAACCCAAAGAGTGATCCATACCCATGAGAGAGTGAGTCAACCACCACCCAAGAGAGAGGTGTATCACTTTGTGATTATTGTCACCATGATGGTCACTTGTTTGAGTTTTGCTTTCGGAGGAAGAGAGATGAGCGGCATGAGTATGAGCTTTTCCATAACTCTACTCATGGTGTGTTTGCTCCACGTTTCCGAGGCACGGTGCTAGGCCAAGAGGTGCAACACCTCAAGGACCTAGGCCTCAAGGTGTGAGACCACGAGGTGGTCGTGCCCGGCGGGGTTCAGGCTTTTCTTATGACCTTGGATCTCGTGACCGTGGCTTTCAGTCTTACAGGATGAGCGGACCACGTTTTTCTCGTCGTGGTGATCGCTCTACTCAAATGGGCGAATGAGCCAACACTGGTTTTCTCCTCAGTTTACTAACCCCAGTGTTGGATCATTTGCTCATCCCATGTCTCGCTATTGATGCGGGATGAAGGGCCGGAGAACACGTGGCTAGTTGATTCCGGTTGCTCTCGACACATGACCGGGAACTCAAAATGGTTCTCCGGCCTCACCCAAATGAAGTGTAGTGAATACATTACATTTGGGGATAACAAGAAGGGTAAAGTGCATTCACGTGGGTCCATCCGTCTCGAATGAGAACTTTGTGCTTAAGGATGTGGCCTTGGTTTCAAATTTGCACTTCAATCTGCTTTGTTTCTCGGCTTCTTGATGACGGTTTTGAGGTTCGATTTAAGCCAAGACTTTGTCGTGTTCTTGATGCTCAGGAGAACCTCGTTTGCAAGATTGTGCCTTTTGGGAAAGTGTTTCGTGCTGATTTTTCTCGCTCATTTGGTCTTTCCCGCTGTTTGATGGCAAACTCCTCCTCGAGCTCGGAAGTGGCATCGCGGACTTGGTCACTTGAGTTTCGACTTGCTTGCAAGATTGAGCTCACTTGATCTAATTCGGGGTTTGCCCAAGCTCAAGTTTGAGAAGGATCTTGTTTGTCATCCGTGCCGTCACGGGAAGATGATTGCAGCTTCTCATCCTCCCGTGAACCAAGTGATGACCAAGGGGCCCGGCGAGCTTTTACATATGGACACCGTAGGTCCAGCTCGGGTCCAGTCGATGGTGGAAAGTGGTACGTGTTGGTCGTGGTTGATGACTTTTCTCGCTATTCGTAGGTCTTTTTCATGGAGAGCAAAGATGAGGCTTTTACTCATGTTCATGACTTGATCTTAAGGTTGCAAAATGAGTTACCAAAGCATGCCATGCGAGCTATTCGCGATGACAATGGCACTTGAATTCAAGAATACTCATTTTGAGACCTTTTGCTCATCCATAGGTCTTGAACATCAGTTTTCCTCGCCGTATGTCCCACAGCAAAATGGGATTGTTGAACGCAAGAATCGGACCCTTGTTGAGATGGCCAGGACGATGCTTGATGAGCATAGGACTCCTAGGCGCTATTGGGCCGAAGCAATCAACACGGCTTGTTATGTTTCAAATCGCATCTTCCTTCGAGCTTTTACGAAGAAGACTTCTTATGAGTTGCGGTTTGACCGCTTGCCCAAAGTGAGCCATTTTCGAGTGTTTGGCTGCAAGTGCTTTATCTTGAAGAAGGGAAACTTAGACAAGTTTGAATCAAGATCTTCTGACGGGATTTTTCTTGGTTATGCATCTCATTCGCATGCTTATCGAGTACTTAACCTTGAAACTAACCGTGTCATGGAGACTTGTGAAGTCACCTTCGACGAGACCGCACCTTGTTCCTCTTCTGTCTTTGAAAGTGCAGGTGATGAGGAGATGAACAAGAGCATCTTTGTGGAGGAGGAGTAGGACGATGCCGATTGGGGTGATCCCGAGCTGACTCCACCGGCTGCCCCAGTTGACCCTACAACGACTACTTCCGTTGACGGTCCCACTCCTACATCCTCCACCACATGGGGACCGTACGACCGGGCTCCTCGGCTTGTTCCAGTGCACCCGAGGGAGCTCCAGCCGTCTTTGTTGAGGGGGAGGCGTCTTCATCAAGAGAAGCACCGCGACACATTCAGCATCGCCATCCTCCTTCAACCATGATCGGTAACATAAATGAGCGGGTCACTCGCAACGAGATCTTATGAGATTTCACACTTTGCACATTCTGCTTTTGTTGCAAATTTCGAACCCAAAGAAGTGGTTGAGGCATTAACTGATCCAGATTGGGTAAATGCCTGTTGACGGTTGTTAATGATCAATTTTATATGTCAATCAGAGAGAGAAAGAGGGGTATAATCTGTTCACCACCATAGACTTAGGGTTTAAACTGACAGATTCCACAAGTTTTGGTGAATATGTGTTTTCGCAGGGGATTATCAGGAAAACATCCAAGGAGGCCCACATGTCATGATTACATAGAGAGAAAGACCGAACGGGTAAAATTGTATATTCTAGAAGACTCTAGAAGGCAAACCCTGGAAGCGGGGACCCACCTGGCAGTGGTGGGTCGGCCGACTCCCGAGTGGGTCGGCCGACCGGCCACCTCCACCAATCGTGGAGGCTCGCGGATCCTGCCTCCACCGACTTTGAGGAGCAATAATTATCGTCCGTTTAGGTCGATTTTATCCGATGGCCGTGGTGCATCCTAGGGGGCTATATATTCGAGCCCCCGGCCCCGGGCCGGAACCCTAATTCATTCTAGAATTCATTCTTCGAGGGTAGCCATCGGCAAAGCCGGGGTTTAGAGAGAGATCTCCACCGAGAGAATTAGAATAGCTACTCTAGATCTTCAAGTTCTACATAGGTTTAGACTAGATAGAGGAAGAATCGGGCGCTGTGCTCGGAATTCCGGATCTTCATCATCGAATTGGTATTATCTTGTATCTATTCTTGTGACTTTATTCTAAATATCATTATGTTTCTATTTATTATGTTCCTAGTTTATTCTAGTTCTACATTTGATATGGTTATGATTGGTAATAAGTTTATGTATATGTTTGCAAAGCGCTTAGCTCTCTTCCCGGGGGGTTAGGTGGTAGATTTCATGTAAGCATGGTGCTTAGATGCCGTTTACCTGCAAATGCACCCTATTGGCCGGGTCGTGTGGTAGATCGCGGAAGTGACAGGTTCCGTTGAGTCCTTTGTATTCCATCCCCGTTGGTAGGTCTAGCGAACCAAAGTTGCGTAGTAAGTCCCGCTATGTCTTGGCTTGTTATAGCAATGATCCTTATACATAGATGAAAAGTCTTTTGTGCTTGTATATGATAGTGTAGAGTTGGAGTAGATGAATGACTTAGTAGATTAGAACCTACATAGGATTTCTATTTCTTGTGCTAGTCGATGTCAACCTACCTTTGTGGGTAGTCTATATCTAATCTCTCGTGTGATTTATACCCCGAGCTTATTACTTTATATTCCCTTATTTATCATGGTTTACCCCTCTCGCAAAGTATGTGACTTTGTGTAATCAATCACTCATAAGTAGTCGTGTTTAGCAAGTTCATCTCATTGTTTAAGTCCGTAGTTCTTTCCTTTGAGCTAAATATAAATAACGATACCTGGAATACTTCCTGGTAAAATGCTACGATGGTGTATTATCTGTTCGCTTGCGGATCCCATATTTTTCTTGACTAGAGGAGCAGTTTCTATACCAACACTTCTGGCGCCATGCTAGGGATGACAACTTAGCGTGAGTGGTGTTAGAGGTGTCAACAAGCATTTTTGGCGCCGTTGCCGGGGAACGGAATAAACTTTTAGAGAAAAATTGCTTAAGCAGATACTTAGAAAATGAGTGATTGTCACTAGTCACCTCTACTTTGGCGGGTTCACCCCCGTTGTTTTTCTTTGTCTATATTTTATACGGGGTATTAGCGGGATTGAATCGATTCATTCAAAACTCTCGATCATCGAGTCGGTTCAATCAAGAAGGAAGCTCGTCACCAATCAAGATGGCCGAGAAGACCTTACTGGAGTTCTCTGCTCCAACAATAGAGAACATCCGCACTTGGTCCAAAGAATACACAATAATATGGAGTTTGAGCTCAAGCCAAGTCTCATCAACATGGTGCAAGCTATCCAATTCGGTGGAAAGGTACATGAAGATGCAAGTACACATCTACAGGACTTCATGGAGATTGGAAACACCATCGCCATAGATGGAGTTAAAGAAGACCTCATACTTCTTCGCCTCTTTCCATTCTCACTAGTGGGAAGAGCGAAGCAAAGTGGTTTTATGCAAATAAAGAAGATATCAATACATGGGCGAAGTGTTCCAAGGCCTTTCTAGCAAAATTCTTCCCAATAGGCAAAACCAATGCCTTAAGAGGAAAGATTACCAATTTCCAACAACGAGAAGATGGAGACCATGTCGGAAGCATGGGAGCGTTTGCAAGGATATATCCAAGATTGTCCCCATCATGGAATGGAGGAATGGTTACTCATGCAAGGTTTCTATCACGGATTAACTCCGAAGACGCGTGAGCACCTAGATGCAATTGCTTTGAAGGATCATTTTTATCACTCACTCTTGGGAGAGCTAAAAGACTCATGGAGAAGATAGCAGATAATCAAAGCCGGTCCCAAGACAACATTCAAGATTGTCACCAAAGTGAAGAAGCAATAGAAGAAGTGAATGCATTATCAACCAAGATGGATACCTTACTCCATTGGCTTGACCGAGGGCCAAGTACAAGGAAGATCAAAGAGCAATTGAAGCAACATATAAGCAGAATTCAAGTCCCATCATGAGAAAGGTTCCACATTGGGTGCAACCATCCATTAATCAAGGTACTCGGTCAGTAATTATGCAAAGCAACCTACTTTAAGAGAGTTGGTTCTACAACAGTCCAAGATCAACTCATCTATGGAGGATAGGTTTGCTTAATAACAAAATCTTGGAAAACTTAAGTATTAAAATGGATAGTTTCTCCTCTCGCCATTAATGATCAACTAGAGTTCAATAAAAAGATAGAAGAAAAGATAGCCAAGTTGGCCGTTGCTTTGCCTCGTTGCCACTAACCCCGAGCAGTGAGATCTATTACTACAAGAAGAGGGAGTTCCACCGAGATCCTCCCTACCCAAAAAGAGCAAAAAGGCCAACCGTGCTACCACCAAGGTGGCGAAGAAGAAGACTTCCAACCCGAGCTAGAAGTATTACCACAAGAATCGCAGAAGCCGCACAAGATCGGGAAGCAAGACAACAATTTCGAGATACAAACTACCTACCATTCCCTAGGAGGAAGAGAGGACCACAAATGCACAGATGAGCAAGCTTTGGTAAGTTCGTGGAGGTAATTCAAAAGTTATATGTCAATATACCTCTGCTGGATGCCATACAGTCCCCACTTATGCCAAGTACATAAGAGATATTCTTAACAAGAAGAGACCACTGCCATCCAATGAAGTGATCAAGTTAACCGAAGAATGTAGTGCGGCCATCCTCAACCAACTACCAGAAAAGAAGAAAGATCCAGGATGTCCCACTATCGACTGCACAATTGGAGATCAACATTTCAATAACGCACTCTGTGATCTTGGAGCAAGTGTCAGTGTGATGCCCGCAGCAGTCTACTACAAGCTCAACCACACTGCACTTGAGCCAACATCAATGTGTCTACAACTAGCTGACCAATCGGTCCGTTATCCGTTGGGCATTGCTGAAAACATCCCAGTCAAGATAAGAGAATTCTTCGTGCCGGTAGACTTTGTAGTACTGGATATGCATCCAGACTCAAAGGTGTCACTTATACTTGGAAGACCCTTCTTGAGCACCGCCAATGCACACATTGATGTCGGGAAGGGAGAAATCAAGTTCACTATAAATGGGCAAGAAGAGCAATTCGCATTCAAGTCGAAACAAGAGCTCAACAAATCCGCGAAGATAGTAGAAGAAGATCAGACAGTACAACCACCAGAGACAGAAGATGCATCTCTGGGATCATCAGCGGAATAAATATTTTGGAAGGTCCAATTCGGAGGACTTTAAAAATCTGAATCCTCGCCGGAAGGTAACTCGGTATTTATCCGCGTTTTAAATTGCATCTCTTATAATTTTCTTAGGCATATTTATTTTCAGCATTGCATTATAAAATTCTCAGCCCCACATAAATAATTTTACGGTGTGTAACAACCCGTCAAAAAATATTTTATCGTGGTGGCACAAAAATCTATCATTTTATGCATTTAAATTAGTTTACCTTCATTTAAATTTCTGCATTGTTTATAATTTTTATCATGGCATTTAGTGCTTGGTGGGTCCCTCACCATGGGTCCCACATGTCATAGACTACACCTCACATACATCAAATCACATAATTTCATCCACTTCCACTCACCTCCACTATCCTCTCTTTTCCACCGCCAAAACCACTCAACCGACCAAAATTTATGGATTGAGGAAAGATCACGCAATAGCATGTGAAGTGGCAGCCACATCGACCCCACCATTGGGTCGGCCGACTCCCCCCTTCCTCCTCTATAAATAGGCCTCCTCCCATGGCTTCCTTACACCACCCACATTCCAGAATTTTAGCCAAACCTTCTACTCTCGACTTCGTGTTTCTTGGAGAAAGTTAGAGAGAAGAGGAGAAGAGTAGGAAGAGAGAAGAAGTGAGAGAGTGAGCAAGAATTTAGTAGCAAGTGAAGGGAAGGGATGGTGCTGAGTAGATCATCACAAAATTAGTGGAGATACTGTCCAAATAGGATAAAGAAAATTTAAAATTTAGGGGAGGTTCTCAAAATCAAGACCTAAAGTTTAGGGCTTTTTGTCATGAAGAACGACTAACCTCCGGACCGTGACTCTGGACGGCTAACCACTAACCTTGTGCTAATCCTTCTCTCCACTAGTGTTTGTTTTTGTTTCTTTTGAGCAACTTGCAGAATGAAGAGTGCCATGAAGGGACTCGTTGGAGCTGTCCGGAACATCAGGACAAGAAGTACATCCCGCCAGAACTCGGTGGCTGGTTCCGACATGAGTGTCGACCCACCACCAGAAGCACCAGAAGTACCTCCAGAAGCACCTGCAGCAGCACCTGTAGCACCACCAGCATCTCCGAGAGTCCTCATGAGAACATCTGACCTCGCCCTGAGAACTGCCCAGGAGAAGGATGTATACAAGAAGCTCAAGAACAAGCGTTTCATCCACACGCCAGTCATCGATCCGACACTTCGCTAGCGACGGTATGGCTCAAGAATTCGACACAATTTTTCCACTAGTTGGTTGGACTTCCTTTGCAAACCTCACTCGAGAAGGGGATTAGGCTCTTGACCATAGAATTCCTTAGCACCCTTCGATACACGGACAATGGAGTTTATTTTAGAATGTTTGCTCTGAATATTCTGTCTCTTGGAGAAACCTTAGTGACCTCCTAGGTTTCCCTCAAGATGCCCTCATAAATTTAAATGCAGCACTAGGTGATTTTGATGCACATAGGTTTTGGAGCAGCATTTCTAGAGCACCGTACCACTTAGTACACCGCACCGCAGCCATAGAGCATCCTACGCTTAGATTTTTCCACCGTTGGATAGGAGCCACCTTTTTCCCACGATTTGATGAAAGCAAGATCAGAGTAGCCGACTTGCGGTTGCTATAGTACGGATGTCAAGAAACGAAAGTGTCTCCTGTCCATCTCCTAGTGAACCATTGGATGAGTGTCCCTGGTTACAAAGTAGGAAGTGTGGCCATTTGCTCGCTTATCACTCGCATTGCCACAAGCTTGAAGTTATTAGAGGGAGCTACTTTTGAGTACATTGAACATCATAGAGAATTTTATGACCTCTATACTTTTGGCCAAGGTCACTTATTGAAAAAGTGAATGATGTTTATTATGCAAAATATGGTGATGCTGCGATCCGGTTACCTAACCCGGAACCGGCTTTGTATCATGTGCAAAACTATCATGTTGAGTTGCGGGCGGAACCGGTGAATGAGAGAGCACCTCGAAGAGTTCGCTCGGAGAGGGTGACAGGAAATCGTGAACCGGTTTGGCGTGGTGCCGAAACCACCCGAGAAGAACCAAGCACATGCCGCTTTCAATGAGTGGAATGTACCTCAAGACCGCTCACTAAACTCATGGGTGTACCCACCACAAAGCCAACCACATCAACCATTCTATGGTTACTACCCATCATACAACACCCCAGGAACATCAGAACCAGGACCATCCGAGCCAGGACCCTCACAGCCACCAAGATACTTTTATGACCCCTTTGGTACCACTGATGAAGAAGAAGAACCCCACCAAGACTTTGAGCCACGTCGCCACTCCGATGCCACCGGTTTCATTTTCACCCAGCAGCACTATGATGAACAAGTAGCCTTCCAGCACAACACCACTGCCACTCTGAATCGCCATGATCAGAGGTGGAATGACCAGTTCCAGTGGAACCAGAACACCACCCGAGACACTAGGCACCATTCAAGAGAGCCGGGAAGAAGCCGCTTCCATGCCGCATGGCTTGGTGGACCCGTTGCACATCCATTATCCACCACCACCGCCGCAAGGCTAGCTTGGGGAGGACCCCCACTATCAAGATAAGTATTTCTTTCCGTTTGTTTCGGTTTGTTTGTTTTCGGTTTGTTTGCTTTTCTTTGGTTTGTTTTATGCATTGAAAAAAAAAATCAGAAAAACCTAGAAAAACCCAATAAAAATTTGCTTGCTTTGTTTCAAGAGTTTGCTTAGTTTGCTTTCTTTAGAGTTTGCCTTAAGATGAAAACCAAATAAAAAGAGTGTGTAAGTTTGCCTTCAATTTAAGTTTGCTATAAATAAAAAAAATGTGTAGACTTGAGGATTGCATGATGGAAATGATGAATAGTTGCTCTCTGCTCTAATTCTTTGCAAGTACCTAGCTTTAAAATTGAGTTCCCCAAGATTTGGACACCTTTGTTTGACAACTGGATTTACTCTACACCCGAAACCCGTGGGAGCATATGCTTAAACTAAGTCTAGGTAGTTGACGGACATGATATGATAATAGTCTCGAGCTCTTGTTCATTGTGTTCCAAAGTGCCACTAAATTCTGGAGATTTGTTTGTGAAAATTATAAATGATTCATGATGAGTTCCTTATATAACAGAGAGTTAAAATTCCTACCACAGCCAAAACTTGATCATTAGAATAGGAAGCCTCCTCATTTGTTAGGGCTCGTCTTTGTCGGCCGTGTTGTATCCTTATGAACTCATCATACAGCTAAATTCTGGTTTCACACATTCACATGCACCCCCGGCTACTTCTACCCCGGAAGTACGCACCACAAAAAGCCTATTATTATCCATTGAAATTGTTCTACTCTTATACCGAGAGTGAACACCCAAAAATATCCCCCCCTTCATTTTTGCTAGCCATTTATCCAAGATCAATGCTCCAAGTATCATTTGTTATCCCCGATGTGAAGTTGTCAAGATTGAGAAGTGTTCCATTCAAGAAGTATTTCATTCCTTTTTGGGCTGCAAGAATTGTAAAAAAAAAAAGAGAAGAAAGAAAAATTTATGAGCCCAGTCTTTGTCAAGTTTCCAAGTTCAAGTTCCAAGAAGATTCAAGTGTTGAAATAGTTCCAAGTTTTATCCAAATAAAGGAGCATTGATAATTCCTTTGTGCACCCCTTCTCCTCCCACCAATATTTCTCTCTATTTTTTATATATCATCCACATATAAAACCACACATGCACACACCGATTGGTTGTATGTTGAGTTCCTTCGGATCCATGGTTCGATCATGCCAATGCATTAGTTCTCCACACCTATGAGCTCCATATAAACCTTTATTAGAGTAGGGTGAGAGAGAGAGCGAAGGCTCATCTATAAATGCCTTGAACCACAAATACTACATATTCTCGAGAGTAAGAGAGAAGGCATATCTCCTTTCAATGCCTTAGAGAGGATCCAAAAATACCACATATTGAGAGACTTGAAAGGGTTGTATTAAGGAACTCGAGTTTTATTGAAAATCTTGTAAAAACTCGAGAACGAGGTGGAACAACAGCATGAGACAACAGTGCTTGACTTAATTGTTCTATCTTTCAACTACTCAAGACCCAAGTGCAGGTAAAAGCCCCATGGTTGAAAGAAACATGAGTAAGTTTGGGAGTTATGATAGTTCACTCTAGTCTGGGGATGAATTCTTGTTTAGAGCATGTGTGTTTGTTAAGCATGAAAGCATTGCAGCAACTCCTGATCCATCTTCTGTAGCTATTTGCTCAGGGACGAGCAAAGGGTAAGCTTGGGGGAGTTTGTTGACGGTTGTTAATGATCAATTTTATATGTCAATCGAGAGAGAAAGAGGGGTATAATCTGTTCACCACCATAGACTTAGGGTTTAAACCGACAGATTCCACAAGTTTTGGTGAATATGTGTTTTCGCGAGGGGATTATCGGAAAACATCCAAGGAGGCCCACATGTCATGATTACATAGAGAGAAAGACCGAACGGGTAAAATTGTATATTCTAGAAGACTCCGGAAGGCAAACCCTGGAAGCGGGGACCCACCGGCAGTGGTGGGTCGGCCGACTCCCAGGTGGGTCGGCCGATCGCCACCTCCACCAATCGGTGGAGGCTCGCGGATCCCGCCTCCACCGACTTTGAGGAGCAATAATTATCGTCCGTTTAGGTCGGTTTTATCCGATGGCCGTGGTGCATCCTAGGGGGCTATATATTCGAGCCCCCGGCCCCCGGGCCGGAACCCTAATTCATTCTAGAATTCATTCTTCGAGGTAGCCATCGGAAAGCCGGGTTTAGAGAGAGATCTCCACCGAGAATTAGAATAGCTACTCTAGATCTTCAAGTTCTACATAGGTTTAGACTAGATAGAGGAAGAATCGGGCGCCTATGCTCGGAATTCCGGATCTTCATCATCGAATTGGTATTATCTTGTATCTATTCTTGTGACTTTATTCTAAATATCATTATGTTTCTATTTATTATGTTCCTAGTTTATTCTAGTTCTACATTTGATATGGTTATGATTGGTAATAAGTTTATGTATATGTTTGCAAAGCGCTTAGCTCTCTTCCCGGGGGTTAGGTGGTAGATTTCATGTAAGCATGGTGCTTAGATGCCGTTTACCCGCAAATGCACCCTATTGGCCGGGTCGTGTGGTAGATCGCGGAAGTGACAGCTTCCATTGAGTCCTTTGTATTCCATCCCCGTTGGTAGGTCTAGCGTAACCAAAGTTGCGTAGTAAGTCCCGCTATGTCTTGGCTTGTTATAGCAATGATCCTTATACATAGATGAAGAGTCTTTTGTGCTTGTATATGATAGTGTAGAGTTGGAGTAGATGAATGACTTAGTAGATTAGAACCTACATAGGATTTCTATTTCTTGTGCTAATCGATGTCAACCTACCTTTGTGAGTAGTCTATATCTAATCTCTCGTGTGATTTATACCCCGAGCTTATTACTTTATATTCCCTTATTTATCATGGTTTACCCCTCTCCAAAGTATGTGACCGTGTAATCAATCACTCATAAGTAGTCGTGTTTAGCAAGTTCATCTCATTGTTTAAGTCCGTAGTTCTTTCCTTTGAGCTAAATATAAATAACGATACCTGGAATACTTCCCGGTAAAATGCTACGATGGTGTATTATCTGTTCGCTTGCGGATCCCATATTTTTCTTGACTAGAGGAGCAGTTTCTATACCAACACTTCTGGCGCCATGCTAGGGATGACAACTTAGCGTGAGTGGTGTTAGAGGTGTCAACAATGCCATGCATGAGGAGCTTGAGAACTTTGAGAGAAACCAAGTGTGGGTTTTAGTGCCACCTCCACCTCGGTGTCATCCCATAGGAACCAAGTGGGTGTTCAAGAACAAGCAGAGTGAGGATGGGGTTGTGGTGAGAAACAAGGCTAGGTTGGTTGCTCGGGGTACCGTCGAAAAGAGGGGATAGATTATGAGGAAACTTTTGCACCTGTTGCCCGTTTAGAAGCCATTAGGATCTTCCTAGCTTATGCAGCTTCGAAAGGGTTCAAGCTGTATCAAATGGATGTAAAGAGCGCTTTTCTGAATGGGTACATAGATGAGGAAGTGTATGTGAGGCAACCCCCAGGCTTTGAAAATCCCAAGCATCCCGACCATGTTTTTAAACTCCACAAAGCCCTATATGGTCTCAAACAAGCCCCAAGAGCGTGGTATGAGCGATTGAAGTCCTTTTTGCTGGGCAAGGGTTTTACCATGGGGTCGGTTGACAAAACCTTGTTTCTCCTCAAGCATGGCGGTGACACTCTTTTGGTGCATTTATGTCGATGACATCATTTTTGGTGGTTCATCACATGCTCTTGTTGCAAAGTTTTCGATATGATGAGCAGCGGAGTTCGAGATGAGCATGATGGGTGAGTGACATTCTTTCTCGGTTTGCAAATCAAGCAAACTCGAGAAGGGACATTTGTACATCAAGGCAAGTACACGAAGGATCTTCGAAGCGCTTCGACATGGGTGATGCCAAGCCACTTCAAACTCCCATGTCGACCACGACTGCCTTGGATGCCGATCTAGAAGGAGAAGTCGTGGACCAGAAGGAGTACCGCAGCATGATTGGGTCGTTGCTGTACCTGACGGCGACAAGGCCCGACATCCAGTTCGCCGTCTGCCTTTGCGCACGCTTCCAGTCTTCACCGCGCACTTCGCATCGGCAGGCTGTCAAATGCATCTTACGGTACCTTCGCTTCACTCCCGAGCTTGGTCTATGGTACTCGACCTCTTCATCTCTTTCTCTTTCGGGTTATTCGATGCGATTATGCGGGTGATCGAATTAAGAGAAAGTCCACTTCGGGAACTTGTGAGTTTTTGGGTTCGTCGTTGATCTCTTGGTCTTCTCGCAAACAGTCTTCTATTTCCCAATCCACTTGTGAGGCCGAGTATGTCGGCTGCCGCTGCGTGTTGTTCTCAATTGCTTTGGGTGGTTGCTACCTTGAGAGACTATGGGTTGAACTTTAGGAAAGTGCCTCTTTTCGGTGACAGACTAGTGCCATTAGCGTTGCTAAGAACCCAAGACTCCACTCAAAAACCAAGCACATTGAGATCCGATATCACTTCTTGAGAGATCACCAAGAGAAAGGAGACATAGACCTTCACTGTGCGAACCCATGAACAACTTTGCGATATCTTCACAAAGCCCCTCGATCAAACCCGGTTGCCCACTTGAGAGCGGAGTTGGGCATTTGCTACCCTTTTTAGAGTAGGGTAGCCGTATCTTGTTGTATAGTATGGTTTTTGGCTTTCTTCTCTTGCTTTTGGTTATCTGGCCTTCTTTTTGCACCTTTGTATCATAGTGCATTTTATCATGTATCATATTACCTTTATTGAGCTTCATGACTATAGCAGTTTTTGATTACATTCATGCTCTTGCTAGTATGTCTTGTGTATGTCTCTTGGAGCTCGCGGCTTAGGCTTCTTCTGATCACTTGTTACATGTTATGAGCTAAGCCTGTTCTCTAAATGTGAACCTGCTTTAATCTTGATGCAACTCAAAAATTATTCACCTCTGAGATGGCAACTAGCATGTGTAGGTTTTGTGAGAACCTTGTTGCTTTCATGTGTATGCTTGAGTTGCTATGTCTCATGTTTCTTGAGTCATTCACTTAGCTCGGATCTCTTGATAATCTTGTGCTAAAACTTGATGTCTAAGCTAAGAAATGATGAAAAGCTTTTGAGTTGGATCGTTTACGTCCCACGGCAATGTCACGAGATTGCTTCTCATTTATTCGAGTGAGATGAACTTGGGCATTGTAGTGCTAGTCCACAACCACTTGTGACGAGACAAACTTCCCACTTGCACTAAGGGATGAACTCGGCGTGGTTGAAAAACATGATAAAAACAATCTTTTTGGCGGACGCTTTTTGATCCTCTCATATACACATGTCTAAATGAAACCTTGTTAACTACTGTTTTAACTCGATCAATGTTGTAGTTACAAGTGTTGTTAAGTGTATCTTTCGAGACATGATGTGTGACCGTTATATGGGGTAGTTCACTCTTGTATACATGTGTTAGCACTTGTTTGATCTCCCGCTTACATGTGCCAGGTGCTATTCTTTTTGGTGAACACCTTTTATAAAATGCCCAACACCCGATCAAATGCTTATGTTTCATACTCCGTACCACTTGATCGGCTTGAGCATTGGTTTTGTCTTGTGCCATTTGTTATACACTTGCCATACTTGCTAGATCATCCATGTACTCAAATTGCTATACTTGTGATGCTCTGTCATTTTGCATTTCTTTCATGGCATGATTTGAGGGGGAGTTGCAGTCTCTTTTGATTTAATCTTGATAAGTGCATGTGCCAACAAGGGGGAGAAACATCCACAAATCCAGAGAGCTCATTTGTGAGTATGCATTTGTCAAGGGGGAGTTGCACTCCGGTTTGAGCTGTTTTTGCTAGATGTGTTGAGCCGTTGCCTCTTCTTGAGGGTCTAGCATTTCTTCGTGGTTTTCTTTGCCTTGCTAGTGGTGTTGAGCCTTTTGCCTCTTCTTGAGGGCTACCTTTGGTTTTCTTGGTCGCGTCGAGCCGTTGCCTATGTCTTTGGGGACCAAGTTGTGACTTTGCTTTGCTCATTGCAAATGACCCGTTTTCTCGCTTTTCTTTGGCTCTTGGTCATTTGGATGGGTTGTCTCTGTTTGTGTTGGTGTTGACAATGCACTCATCAAGGGGGAGATTGAGGACACATGGTTTTTACCGTAACCATTGTGTGGACCTTTGTGTGATGAGTGATTGTCAACATGCCAACACAAGCCGTGTGTGTGTGAGTCTTACTAACCGTGGCACGCGGCTTCGTGTCAAACAATGGTGTCTCTTGGCTCATGTTGTCTCGCAGTGTCGAGCTCGGAGACGGTGGTCGACGGTCGGTGAAGATCAAGTAGGGCGTGCCGTGCCGACGGACCGGGTGCGGTGAAGGGCGGACGTGAGGCTTGGATCGAGGACCCGAGGACCGGGTGGCCAGCCGTGGTGGCTGACAGCTGGGACATCGACGAGCGCAAGTGTACACGGCGGGGGATGCGTATGGGCTACGCTACTCGCGGAGGGTTTGGTGGTTTCGCCTCAAAACCATCGGCGGCGGGTTTCCCTGGTTTGCGCCTCAAAACCGGGGCGGAGGTCCCGATGCGGACGGACGACACGTGGCGGCATCGGGGAGATTGCTTGGAAGCAAGGCTACCGGTGAGGAGGCGCGGTGGCCGTCGGATCAAGTGAAGCCTGAGTTGGACCCTTATGCCCCTAGCTAAGTGGTGTGGCTCTTCATGTATCCAAGGGCAAAGAAGGAATGTAAAATAGACTTGCCCCTATAAATAAAGGATGAGGGTCTCCTTTCCCCCTCACCTCTTCCATTTCCATTTCCTCCTTTTAGGATTTCCCTTCCTCTAGTTGTGTGAGAGAGAGGTCTGCAAATCTTTTGATTTGTACTCGAACCAAGTGTGTGTGGCAAGCGAGCGCCTAGTCTCTCTTTGTTTCCTCCGGATTAAATCATGTTTCGTGATTCTTGAGTTGAATTTGTGATTTTCCCGAGATCCCTTTTTGCCTCTTGTGTTCCCAACTCGATTTCTTTGATTTGAGGCCGTTTGAGATGATTTTTCTTGCTATGGATTGATCTAGGACGTGAGTGAAGTGATTCCACCGAAGGAATTTGTCTAACTCCTCACGAGATCGGAGATCCATGGAGTTTTTCCTCTAGGTGTGCTCAAGATCCACTTTTGGGGATTTTTGTGATTTCTTCCTCCTCTCATCGAATTGAGTGATGATCTCCTGGAGATAGCTCCCCAACCGCATCGAAACATGCCTGTGAAATTTGGTTCCAGTTGGTTTTGATTTGGAGGAGAAATCAAGTTTTGGGGACTTTTCCCGTCTTTGTTCCCAAGAACCGGCTAGGCCGACTTGCAAAACCGGCCAAGCCGACTTCAGCCGGCCAAGCCGACTTGGGTCCAAGGAAAACCGGCCCTCTGGACTCTCCCGCCAAACCCGGCCAAGCCGGCCCGGGCCAAACCGGCTCGGGGCGGATAGCCGGCCCAGGTTGGCGGAGGCGGCGAGTCGGCCAGGCCGAGTTTCAAGCCGGCCAAGCCGACTTGAGTGCCCTTAGGGCTGTTTTGGTTATGTTTTGTTCATCCGGTCTCCGTTTTGCGCCTTTGTTTGGCTCTCCGGTTGTCCGTTTTCGTGTAGGTCGTTTCGGTGCGGTCTTTGTTTTCCGCCGACCGCACTCGGAGCTTTGCTTTGTCTCACTTCTCCTCGATAGAAGTCGAGATTTGCGTTTGCATCGATTCGATCAAGTAGTGATCCGCCGTGTTTCTAGGGAACATCCACCCGTCTCCGGGGTCGTGATCACTCTTTGCGTTGTGTTACGGTTCTTGGTGTGTGAATCTGGAATATAGGCTCTGAATTTCGAAAGGAAATTTTTGAAGCTCCCATTCACCCCCCCCTCTGGTCGCTCTTACCGGTCCTTCAATCGCCTCGGCCGCGGCCTCGCCGAGCGGCATCTCGGTGCCGTACGAGGCGGCCGTATCGAAGTCACGGAAACCCTCCTCGATGGCAGCGAGCACGGCGTTCTTGGTGGTCTCGTTCAGTTCAGGGGACTGCGCCGCCGTGCCCATGCCGACCATCGGCATCGTCCTCGCGTTACCCGATTGCAGGGCCACCTCCGGCACCGCCGCCACCGTCCCCGTGGATGCCATGCTGATGCGGTCAGATATGGTGCGCTGTAGTTGCAACGTCGTGGTGTGGAACAAGGACTGGGGTGCGCGTTGCTATATGTACTGCAAACGTGGTGGTCGATGGACAGGCGACCGTGCACTAGAGTTTTTAAAATATAAGCAGCCTAGTAGGACTTTTGACGTCAGAGCTTCCTTTTCTGCACTTGCCTAGGAATTAGGCCATATCTTCCTTTTAGAAAAAGGAATTACCATATCTTCCTTTCAGAAAAAGGAATTAGGCCATATACAGCAGAGACGTTAGGGAGGCGCTAAACAGCCGTCCTAGAATATATTTTCCACCGTGTACGTCTCTTGGCAGCCGATTCTCACGCAAGCAGCTGACTCTAAGAGATTTTGTAATATTACTATTACTAAATGAAGCCTCCAATGAAGACTCCACGTTAATTCTCACTAAACACGCTAAGAAAAAAGATAAATGTTCGAGCACCTCCAACAGTTTGCCAGTTGGCTTTGGTATTCTTGTTTTTTTCCCCCAAAAACCTCAATTTCGGCTATCCTACAGTTTGGCAGTTAGGCTTGGCATTTTTGGCAACTTGCACTTTTTGGGTTATTTCGCGCATATATGCGCGCGATCGGTCCGCTTGGCAATCGCTACTCCCGCGCGATCCCCCCCCTCGCTCGCGTGCGATCTACTCTTTCCCGCGCCGCTGGCTTCGTTTCCCGCGAAACACCGAGTCCGATCGAGGGGATCTCTATCACACCGCCACCCCTTCACGCAAAACCCCAGAAGAACGCAAGGCGATCACGACTTCTTCTTTCCCATGTGGTTCCATCTTCATCAACGCAACTAGGGTTGAGGTACTCCATGATCCACTCTTTTGTATACGGTTTCCCTTGTTACTAGCTAGGGTTCTATGGGTAGCGGATGGCCGCATACTGTTTGCCGCATGGATGTGGTACGATTCCCAAATGCCATATCTTCCTTTCAAAAAAAAGGAATTAGACCATATACAAGACAGGCGTTAGGGATGCGCTAAACAGCCGTTCTAGAGTTACGGCTGATGTGGTTAGAGCATCTGAGTAGCACCCGACAGACCTGGGTTCAACTCCTCGTGGGAGCGCGACTCCCCGTGGCAACGAATTTAAACAGATCTGCCTTATTAAAAAAATTAAAAAATAAACTGAGGGTTTCCTTGCTGATTTCGGCTAAAAAAAGAATTGTGGTGATGTGCTCTCGGCCAAGGCAGGAGGGCTTGGAGCTCGCGCAGGTGCTGGGCCTGGACCGAATCATCTTGGAGGTGGATAGCCAAGTGTTGGCAAACATGTTGAAGCAGCCTTCATCAGTTCGGCCCTCAATTGGGGGCCCCTGCTTCGATATTTCAAAGCTTTGCAGGAGTTTCTTAAACTTTGAGGTCAGGTGTGTGCGTAGGGAAGCCAATTCGGTGTTGCATACTTGTGCCACTATGGTTTCATCCACGGAACGTTCTTTCTTTTGTATTGATTTTGTACCGGACTGGCTAGTTCTATTAGCAGCCACTGATTATACTCCTGTCATGATTTAATATAAGCTCTAGGATTATAAAAAAAAACAGCCGTTCTAGAATATTTTTGCCACTGTGTACCTCTGTTGGCAGGCGCTTCTCACGCAAGCATCCTTTTTTTTTTTTGCGAAATTCTCACGCAAGCATCCGACTCTAACAGATTTTGTAATTAAAAAAAAAAATTCTACAGTTGAGTCGCCTGAGATTTCAGGCGATGGATATTCATGCATTGCCTTCTGCTTTTTATTTGAGTTGATGACTTGGAACACAAGAAGCATTATACGTACATATGGCTTGCACGTCGCCTGAACCATTTTACAAAATAAGGCATCTGTACAATAACAATCCCCCAAAAAAAAAGTTACGATTTCAAGGATGGATAAATAGTTCAGCACTTAGGATTAGTTTTTCCTATTGTATATTATACGGTTTTCTATATAATTGTTTGATTATTCGGGTTCATTTAGAACCCATTGGATTGTGCATGTGAAAGTAGGTGGAATAAAACACCCCACTGACGTTCAGCTATACCTGAGCATTTCTTGGGCTCAGATCGGGCTTGGGCCAGGCCGACTAAAAGCCCAAGTCCTTTGGGCTTGCAAGCCTATGTGCAAGCACGTCCACTATGCTGATCGGGCCGGGCCGGGCCAGGTCCCTTGATGGAATATGAAATCCCAGGCCCAAGCCAGTAGCCCGAAGGCCGAATAACCAGGCTCTAGTAGCATTCTAAAAGTTGGATTCCAATTTTCAATGCACTAGCATGTCAACAAGACGGCTTCTTTTTTTTTTTCTTGATCTCAACTTGGCCCTCATGGCCTTTCATTACTTGACATAAGCTCACCCGAATCACGAGCTACGATATTGTTTACAAATTCCGGGAGGGCACTACCCCAGATGATTTCTTTCCCCACGGCAAAACCACTCCCCGCGGCTAGGGACCCGCCGTCAGGAGCGCCCTTCCTTCCCCGTCGTGCGTGGTAAACCGAGGCAGAAAGCAGTCTGGACCGTCAGGAGCACTGCCCGCGCCCACCAAAACCAAACTCACCCACTCCCGTCCTCAGCATGGCCCCATGCGTAAGTGAGTGGTGGCGAAAAGAAGAGCGCGAACAAAAGGCCATGGGCGCGCTTGGTGAAAAATTTCGGGACCTTATCCTATCCTGTCAGCTCACCAACCCCCGACTTCTCCCCATCCCCAAATTTCTTCTCTTTCTCTCGCATCTCTCTCGGCAGGAGTCGGCGGCGAGCACAGCACGGCCAGACGAGGACGGCCGCCGCCGCGCGTCCTGGTATCCGATGAGATGAGGTCCTCTCTCTCACTCATGTCTTGTCCTTCCCTTCCTCCTCTCTCTCACTGCTTCTGCCTTTCCTTCCCCACTTAGGGTTGCCATTGCCGTCGCATCCCCAAGATTCGACGAGGTGTGCTCGTCCTCCCCATGGAGATACATGGCGTGGCGGCGGCGCGGCGCTGCACGAGCCCCTCCTCCCCGCGCAGATCGATGGTGTGGCGGCATCGCGTGAGGCCCTAGTCCTCCCTGCTCAGATCCAAGGCATGTTGGCGCTACAAAGAGGTATGTACCAGCCATGGATGAGAAAGTCAAGGTCTGGCATATCCACATCATGGACACACCACGAGCCTATGAGATCTGAATGTTTTTAGATTTTTTAGGCAATTTATTTACCCTTTTCCGAAGGAGAAAAATGTTCTAAATTATTTTAGGCAATTTATTTACCCGTCCATACAAGTGCTAGAACAATGAACTTGAACAATAGTCACTAGATTTCATTTTGGGCAGTTGAATTTTTCACTCATTTGCTGAACTGACATGCATTCTATTTTTCCCTATTGAGTCTGGGCCCGTGCCTTATTATTACATAGATATAGGATAATAGATTTTGTTAATATTTGCCTGCATTTTTTGTCAATTTACATTGGACAAGTACTCTGCATAAAAATCTGAGCCCTTTTGTTTCTGAAAATATGCCTGTACTTTTGTTTTCAAATACAGTTTTGCTTGGATGAAGTGGCAATGCTAAAATCTCATATGTGATTGAGCTAAATATTCTTCTACATGTCAGCCTATATCCAGCCTTTTTATGTTATATAACAATGCACTGTATTCTTAGATTTATGTGCTTAGCCCACTTGACTTAAGAGCTGGGGCATTTTCTTCTGTTGACAATGAATTTTGGCATTTCCAGGCAGTGTTGACAGTGCTTCAAGGCAGTGGTGATTTGCAATCATGTGAACTACCTAAGGGTGTGTTTCTGCATACTCTTTGTTCAAGAATACTTTTAGTAGTTAGTCATCTTATTACTCTATTGGCAACATTGCAGATCTGATTACACTTAGTGCCAATCTGGTTCGTCACATTCTGGATATAGGCTGTTGTGTCCTCGAATGGTAAGATATTGACTTCATGTAGTTTGAAGTTTTTTAGTGGCAAATTCGTATTGAAGATCAAGAGCAGCAGCAAAATTGGCAATTATCCCATATTGTCAATCTCATTTTAGAATTAGATGTAGTATGTAATGTGCAGTCAATATGCATTTTCTCTACAGCCAATAGTAAGTTCCATGCATGAAAGTTGTCAAGTGCTCCCTGCAACTGCAAGCATACACTAATAAAAATGTAATCATACGTGCCCTTTTGATCTTCTGATCTTGTGCTGCACAAGCTATGAACATATATATAGTCTGTCTTTCAGCTAGTACCATGTTTGCCTATAACTGAAGACCCAAGTTGCATGCTATTGATTTCTGTTGAGATTTAATCATCAGGTAGGAAAACAAGCTTCGTCCAATGATAGATAGATACCTGGTTATTTGTTCTCAAGTTATTCCTGAACTGAAATAATAATATTATTCATAGATTCAGATATCAGACATGTATCTTCTCTGGTTTCCACATAGGAATCATATAAGAAACCTTCTCCTGTACCTCTCATTATAAGCTAACACATGCAATTTTCCCTGCAGGACCTCTTGATCAGGGTATCACCAATGCAGCTGGGTTGGCACTTGCTAAGAAACATCTGTGCAGCTATGAAGGAAGCAAAGGCAGTCACCGCCAAACCCACCTTAATCAAGGTTGGTTTCTTTGTTATCTGCAATCTTTTTTGTTTGCTGCCAGCATGTCACTACTATAAAATGCACTCCATTTTGAAATGTTGACTAGTATTGTTAAATATAGTCAGGCTATTTACAGCAAAGCTTAAAATGTCTTTCTCATGAATGGTTCTTTTTATCTTGTTTTTGTATGAGAGGGATTACAGATGGGTCAAGTTACATTTTGTTTGTAATCTTTTCATGGACCCAACATCAAGGATGTATAGTTTGAGATTAGTCACTTTTAATACTTGACTTCTGATTTGTGAAACTAAACTGGTTGAAGGATAGCTGAAAGTGCTTCCACTTAAGTTTTTTTCAGTGCTAGTGTTGTGTTACAACTATCTTAGTTGTACAGAAAGCTCCATTTGATTTTTTTTTCTTTATAAATGTGGTGCCTGTGGTATGTTGATTTGTTATGGCATATGCATGTGTTCTACCTCTCATGTTTATGGTTGCTAGCTCAACTGTATATTTTTTGTGAGCACATAGTTGAACATATCCAGTTTGCTTGCAGACAGTCCAAGCATGAAGCCATTGAGATGGCATGTTACCTGTTAGGAAGTGGTGGCTTCATATTGCCAAAGGGCCTTATTATACAGCAGCTACTTGGTCCGTATTACCAAATTGAGAACCTGCTAGGAATGGAGCATGGCAACTTAGACTCCTGTCAACTTAAGACAATAGCTTCATGTATAATTTAGGTAGCACCATAGCAGTAGCTTCATATATGCCTTAGGAATTAGTAGCTTCACAACTTGATCTAGTCAAGGAACTATCTGATGTAAGATGTTTAACTACGATTATATATATATATTAATATATGTGTATTGAAGATTATTGAATGTATCCGTTCCTGTGCATGTGGATGTATGATTAATGGAGCTATGGAGCTACTGTGGTATTGATTAAGATGGAGAAATTAATTGGCATGAAGTTTTGGTTCTGGCCGTCAGTGAAGGTCCACATCTTTCCTGATGGTGCTGCAGCCGACGGGGAAGCTTTCCCTGACGGCTGCGTGGAACCGACGCGGAAAACTTTCCTGATGGTGCTGCAGCCGACGGGGAAGCTTTCCCTGACAGTAGCGTGAGAACTGACGTGGAAACTCTTTCCTGACGGTATTTGCCGTCAGGAACTATTCCGTGACGGTTTGCCGTCAGGGAAACTGGACTTTCCCTGTCATTTTTCTTGTGACGGCTTATCCCTGACGGTAACTGTCACGGATGACCTTCCCCGACGGTTTTCGTTACTTTTCCTGACGGATTCGGCCGTCAGGAAAAAACTGGCTGGGGTAGTGGGGGATCACTCCACACAAGGGATTGACCCGGGTCCCAACTCAATGCTAACTTAGCGATCTTGTGCGCGACGAGTTACAAGAACAAGAGATATTTACAATTTTATTGCAAACAAAATGATCATGAAGAAGATTGTGGATACTCTGAAATAATACGACACAAGGGCCCATATCACTAATCTGTGAAGTGATAGCCTCACGAAACTGACTGCAGTCCATTTTCAAGTCAACTCTAGATATACCAATTTGTTCTGCCGATTGGAGTGCAAATAGATAGGCCACCGTTTCAGCCGATAACGCATCACGTAATGGTCTAATATAAGCAGCACCTGCAAGCACTGCTTTCCCCACATGATTGCGGATGATAAATCCACAAGTTCCAGCATAATCTTCTTTCCTATAGCCACCATCAGTGTTGATTTTTAGAAAACCAGGCTCTGGTCGTTGCCAAACATGGCGAGGGACAGGCAGTCCGTTTGGGCTGCACACCGTCTCATCTATCTCTCTGAACATAGAATTAACTGCGTATGCCACCTTCAGGCAAGATGGTGTCTGTTCCCCGGTATTAGCTTTGTTCCTCACATCCCACCACTTATGCAAGAAAATGCAAACACGCAAGCACTGATCATTCTTCAGATTCAGAATAGCTCGGACAAATTCTTTTGATGTTGGAGCATTCAGCAACAAGCAACGAATCTCTTCCATTTGTAGTTCCCTCCAACACTGACGCACGTGTTTACATTTCAAAAAGCAGTGGCCTCCATCCTCATCCAAGCGCCAACATACAGGACATCTAGTGTCCAGATCAATGTGGCGTCATCCAAGCGCCAACATAGACTTCTAGTGTCCAGTCAATGTGGCGTCTTCTGATGTTCAGTTTAAAAACCAAACTGTTATGTGCAACACGGCAGATAAATTGCTTGACCCTTGGTGGACATCTGACGCGCCAGATTCTCTTCCATGTATCATCTTTTGACTCCCTAGCACCCATCACCGATGATTCACCTTGTTGTGCTTGTTCTTTTTAGTATCGATATATATTTTGAGCTAGTGCTTCCATAGCTCACGGTCGTACCTAACACGAATGCTCTTTTTTTTTCGACGAAAGAAGAATTATATTATATGATAGCGAGGTACATCAAGATATTATAAACTAAGTGGATTCCCCGCACGTTGCCGCAGGTATACAGTATGATTTTATTAAGATTTGACATCTATGATGATTGAGAAGCGAAATTGAAATCAAGCTTGCACATGCACATCATTGTTTACTCCTTTCTCAAAAAAGATATGCTAATTGTGGCATCGTGTATGAGATACAAAGGGAATTGATACTTGTTTGCAGTGGATTTTTAAGCGATAATTCAGATAAACATACAATGGATGGATAATAACCATTTTAAAGATCTACCTTTCTAAAACTAAAAATAGGACATGCAAGAACTTCCCAGTAGAAACAGGATCCATCCATCTCTCCCAAAATGTCCTGTCCTAATATATACTTACAGTTAAAAGGATTTGTATTGTAAACAAAAGAACGTAAAGAAAGAAGAGATCCACGGTGACCACACTCGGACGGATTCCGTCTTATCCACTCGCCTTTCCCGGTACCTATCTATTTGGCTTTCCTCAAAATCCAGAACGAAGAAGACCTTCAAAAAAAAGAAAAAAAAAAAATCCTAACAAAGAGCCTTCAACCCTGCGGCGGACAGACAGGAGGTGGCGGCAGCCATAGCCACACGCTTGTTTGGGGATGGGGAGAGCAAGGGCTCGACGTTGAGCGCCAGGCAGCGGTGTGTGGCCTTGATTTCCCCGGTCGAGGCCTCTGCTCCGCAGCCTCGTCGGTCTCCTTTGAAGCCCTGCCGCAGGCGCTGCCTCAGGGATGAGCGCATTCCTCATCACCTCTTGGCTGAGGAGCGCTAGCCCCGGCTCCATCCTCCTTGGTTGCCACCTCTTCTCCTGCAGCCTCGTCGGCATCCGCCAAGGCCCCTGCCGCAGGCGCCGTCTTTGGGGATGGCTGCGGTCTTCATGGCCAAGCAGGACGGCGTCATAGCCTCTCTAGAAGCCCCTCTGCACACTCCGTACCGGACATGTTGTTGCGGTCCTCATGGGCGAGCAACACGATGTCATCAGGGATAATTGGATAATTGGAGCTGATCTAGATGTCGAGTTTTCATTTTATACGGAGAAGATAAGCTTCCAGATGAAGCGCAAGGGACATGCAGAAACTGAAGCTCAATCTTTTGTGGCTCTTGATGCGGCAGTTTTTCGGGCGAGCAGCGTCAACGTTGAACCTCTCAGTCTTCCCATGCGCCTGTTTGCGAGGGGCCAGGGAACGGAGGCAGCGCTAGCGTTCCAGATCGGTTCGGTGGATGTAACTGAAGTTTGCTGACGTGACACGAGGAGGAGGCAGAAAAATAGTTTAGTGGGGTTTGTTTATATAAGAGGTATAGATATTCTGGACTAGAAAAAATACCTACACTGCGAATAGCACAACTCAAAACCTAACCTATTAAACGCTTTGCGGTGTTGATAACCGCACAGGCAAACACTCAGCAACGTATGACGTTCTAAGAACAAATGTCCGACGAACGACGACCAACATTCATGTAGGAGGAATTGAGTATTTTCTTTTCTTTCTGGTGTCTTCCTTCTTCTCCTTTTTGTCACCGGAAAAAGAGGAAGACTGATCTAAAAAATATTCTCCCTAGTTCTTCACTGTGGTCAGATCTAACCATAACAAAACGAAGAAGAGACTGGTGAAAATTATTCCATGCGGCGACATCATCTCCGCCTTGATGCCACCATCCGGAAATAAAAGTGTCCATGTCGTCATGCCGATGAAGATGTTGACGCCAAAGTTGTCGCCCTTGTCTTCAACGGAGCCGCCATGAAGAAGACGATTTCACCCTTCCCCTTCACCGTTGCCGGAGAGGAAGAGAAGGAGATAGAACTCCACTACCAAAAATTTTGGCTTGGAAAATACTAACCCTAATGACTCGATCTGCTAGGTAAAAAAATTATTGAAAACAATGGATCCCCATTCCCTTCAACTCCGGTGTGATGCCGGAGGAGAAGGGAGGGGGACCAGCGGCGGCAGCTACGACCTAGGGCAAGACGCGAACCAGGCGGCGTGTTCTAGCAGCCTAGCAGGGTCCTGTTGACTTGTAGATTTTGAGAGCTACTAGTGCTACAAGAGTTCACAATATTTTTCTTGGTCAACTGACCAACTGCCTTGTTCTGCCGCATGGAGAGACAGAGAGGAAAAGTGAAAACTAATCTCATTGGCCCTCATTTACACACTACCAGGGTCAGGGTGACCGTTGGAGTACTAGTTTAATAAAGAAATTAATAAGGCTATCGCCGCTCGAGGTTGGCTGTCGGGCCTATCGGGCTTTTAACAAATACTTTGGCCCGTCTTTTTCTTGGTCCATAAAAATCAGTGTCAGGCCCATCCAGTAAGCAACCTCAAGCCAGGCTTTGCACGACGGGCTCAGGCCGGGTCGGGCAGGGACAGATTTACTTAGGTATATTCTCAGTTTTTTTAGACAATGGATAGTTTCCGGCTTATTCTATCAAAAGATAGAATCAGACCAATTATTACAAAGTTCTTACAAAGGGCAAAACATAAGCTGCAAAAAAAAAAAAAAAAAAAAAAAAAAAAAACAGTTCTACAGCCCTAGCAGCTGGAAACCAAAATGAAATAAAGTTTAAGTTAAACATCACCAATCGATCGAAGACAATCACCCATTGGAACTAAAGAAATGCAGCGTCGATGTCTCTAGGAACTGTCCAACTTGGACTAGTTGATCCTTCTGATCATCATGCCGCTGGAGGCTTGCCCACTGTCGAAGCCAGTACGTTCCCGGAAGAGTACCTGCAAGAAAGTTTTTGTCTACATTTATCAAAAACCATTTCATTTCAGGTATATTCTCAGTTGTGTGTTATATTGGCTCGAGAACAACCCCAACGTGGCGTGTCCATCAAGTTGGAATTACAACAGAATATAAGATAAAGTTTATCCAAAACAGCTTAGGCTACAAGCTGGAATTTCCTAATATGCTAGGAGCCTTAGCCGGCTGAACAACCTGAGCAAACCTATTCGTTAACTCCTCGCTCTCAATCTCAGTCACTAATAAAGTTGAGATTGACTCTAATCTGCTTCAATTTTGCAACTTGAATAGCTTCGGTAAAACCATTAGCTAGCTGGTCACCAGAATGAATGAAACGAATATCTAACAACTTCTGTACTAACAAAATGGTAACAACATCGGATTTGCTAAGAGATATGGAGACCCAAGTCATCACATCGTAACCGAGCCATAGAAGCGTAAGGAATTCTATCGTTAACAATTTCTAAACCACATCATTTCAGCAATCGTATTGGCCAATGCTTTGTACTTACCATTCGTGCTGGACCTTGAGACTGTTGCCTACCTGCATTTAATCTTCGATCATCTACACAATCTACCCAATCTGCATTTGGGAAAGCACTAATCATCATGGACTTAGACTTTCTAAACTCGAGTCCAACATTTATTGTCCCTTGAACATACCGTATCTTTCACAACGCTCAATTGAACTATGATAGGATCATGGAGAAATTGACACACTTTATTCAGGTTTCTAGGATTGTGTTTTCTATGTTAAAAAAATACCACAACTGAAGAAGCAAACGGAACGTGAAACTGTGTTTTCTCAACGCCCCCCCCCCCCCCCCCCCCTTGTTAGTTCTTATTGTAAATTATTACAGTAGTTTCAAAGCAATATGAAATGTTCAAGCTGATTTGTTTCTGAGATTTCATTCTCATGTAAGATGGTAGAAACAGTTTTCCCTAGATTACTAGGTTGAAGCAAGTACACTGATTCATTCTTTATTATTGAAAGTAACTTCTCCAGTTCCTTACAATCTGTTTTTGTTTCTTGATCTCTCAGGAAGTCAGGAGTGCAAATAAGTGGAGAAGGATAGTCCTTACTATGATTTCCACTACAACATTGTAGGTGTGCTCGACCATCAATTTGTACATTCAGGTCAGATTTTCCGCTCTTGCGTTACAGTCCAAATTTATGAGCAAAGTTATCCTCTAGCACGTTCTTTAAAGGTTTGTTTGGTTTGAGGAATGTAAGTGCATTCGCCCCCGATGTGGGTTTTGGATAATTGATGGCTATCAAATTAGGGACTAACATGTTCTTCAAGTGAAATCTACAGGTGTTAGTCCATTGATGGAATCAAGTTGAACATTTGGTGAATTAAAGCACCCTAAATTTGATGGACAAAAAGGCGCCTCGACCCACGGATCTTCTAATCCTTTATCAAGAGGGACACAAAACTAGTTAGCAAAATAGGGATGAAAAGTGCTCTTGTCAACTTAGTTTAGGCTGAGAGAAGGGGACCGGAAGTTCCGGTGGTAGCACCGGAAGTTCTGGCTATAATATAAATTCAAGTCGAGCGTGCAAGGCTGATTTTTCAGCCTGGACCGGAAGTTCCGGTTAGCACAGTAACTAGAGCATGCGCGCATCAGAGTTTTGTTCCGGCCTCTGTCCGGAAGTTCTGGCTCAGACCGGAAGTTCCGGTATCCGACCAGAAGTTCCGATCAGCTCTGTTTGTGCGAGCGTGCGCGTGCGAGAGATTTGTTCCGGGCTTCGTCCGGAGGTTCCGGCATGTACCGGAAGTTCCGGTTGAACCCAGTTTGACCTTTCAGCCCAACGGTTAGTTCTCAGTGGACCGGAAGTTCCGATGGTCTTCACCGGAACTTTCGATCAAACACTATAAATACTTCTTACATGCGTTTCTAAACGTTGCCCGAGCTAATTCTATTCACTCTTGCTTCTAAACTCTCCCAACAGCTGTGATTCACCCACTCTCTCTCCCCCTAAGCCTCCAAGCTCCAATCTTTTATTGTTTGAGCTAGGGACATGAGATTTGAGAGAGGGAGCATCGATCTTCGACTTGAGCACTTTGATTCCTCGTTTGCCGGCTTGGTTTGTGTTTGTTACTCTTGGGTTCTTGGAACCCTAACCGGCTAGGCGTTCTCCGTGGTTGCCCGTGTTGATTCACTTGTGAGGGCACCCCGAAGTGTTTGTATCACCCCTTGATCCTTAGTGGAAAACTCAAGTTAGCCTTCGTGGTTTCTTGAGAGAGGAGACCTAAGTGGTTTGACCTTCGTGGTCACCACAACAACGGGGACGTAGGAACTCCTGTGTGGGGATTGCCAAACCTCGGGATAAATATCTTGTCTTGCTGTGGAGGTAGCTTCGACTACCCTTTGTTCTTGTGTTCTTGTTGTTCTTCCTCTCTACCCCCCTATTTCATAGGTGTACCGTCTCGATCTACGATTCAAAACGGTGCCAAGCCTTGAGGAGTTCAACATCATCGTCAATAACATCAAGGAGGGCAATACTATGTTATTACTATCTATGTGTGTTAGTTTGACCAAGTAATCTATACTTTTTCAACAATATTCACTATTTCTTTCTTTTTGCATCACAAAGAATCTATGTGTCCGCAGTGTGTTGTAGTCCATGAGACGTGACGTTATGGACCTAGATACTAGCCTTCATATTTTATCCTATTAGTCGCTATACTCTTTTTTTGTTATGATAAATAACTCCAACAAAAGCCATAAATTATCGAGCTTTGTTGTTGAATCTAAAGTAACTCATAATTATGCATCTAAATTGTCCATACTAAAATGTTGAAAGTGCTCCTGTACAGCCCTAACCTCTGAGCCTGAAGTCTTAGAACTATGTTGAAATGTTTTTAGTACCTATAACTGATCAAACTGTTCCTCTATTTTGTTTTTATACATAATACACATATACAGTGTAACGAAGCAATGCAACGAGTTGCTCATGCACGGCTAGAAGAAAAAACTTTTGTTGTCCTAACACAACATTTGCGAGAAAGAAAAAGCTTTTGTTGTCCTTAGAAAAAAGCAATGAGTATTATACGTAGACGCATTGACGATGCACGCCCCACGGTACACGAATGTACACGTCCATCGACCATCGTTGTAAAAAAAAAAAGAAAAAAATCCATCGACCATGAACCAACGCCCAGCCCAACAGGCCTTGCCCCTAAAAAAACAAGGAAATCCCATTTTGTCCTACATAACCACACTAAAATGACTGATTTACCCTTACTCGAAAAGAAAACTAAAAATTAAAAATAGGGATGTCCCTACTTATTTTGGTACTTGGTCCCACCTAATTTGGTACTGTCCCTACATATTTGGTACTACCAGGTACCTTCACTTGGGTACCTCTTATTTTTCTACCGTCCGATCTGACCCAATAAATGGACCATCTTTTTTCCAACCATTGTAAAATTTCTCTTTTATAACAATTATTGTTTTGTTTTGTACTGTACTATGTAGAGGACAATGGAAGGGCTGCTAATTGGTCGTAAGAAATGCTGCTAATTAGTCGGACTGCCATGACATCCTTTTTTTTCAGATAACATTTTGAATAAGCTAATTAGTTCAATAATGAACTAAATTATCTTGCCCTGACCAAATTTTATCTCAGTTGCTGTGATTGCTTCATGTGGACCAATGGGCATATCACATCGACGATGGTGCACTGCCACCAACTCTCCTTTATTAAGAGTTACGTAGTTATTTATCACAAGTGTTTCTTTCATGGACAAGACAAATTTCTCCACCTGCTATGCCCAAACATTACGGCAAGAGCATCACCAGTAAAAGTGACGCTTTCTTCTGTCCGTTTTGCTTTATATATAATTGACCTACATGTACTTAGTCTTAATCTCGAAGAGATGAGCAAACAATAATGCAATTCCAAAATTTACAAAAAAAATAAATAAAATAAAATAAATGCTGTGTCAGACTTGTGGTGTGACCTCTTTGGAGTAGTGTATATCTATTGTATGCAGTGGTGATTAAGAAGCTGGTCGAATTTTAAAGTAGATTAGATTTGAACAATAATTGTTGTTTGATTTTGTACAATATAGAGAGCACAATGGAAGGGTTGCAGTTTTTTTAACATTTTGAATAAGCTAATTAATTCAAAAACGAACTAAATTATTAGCTTTTGTCCTGAACGTATTTACACAGGGAGTAGACTGTAAACTAAAATTCTACTGAAGGACGCTTGCTACTGAGATGGATTATATATTACCTCGACGCTATTATATTACATCGAGAAATATACAAAGGACCTGTCTCAGTCAAGTTGGCACTCCTCTACTCCAGCTCTACTCCTATACATAGAGAATAGCTTCCTGCAGTTCTTGGATCATCCGTTCACACGTTCCCTTTTCCACACTTAGGTTCCGCAAAGAGCCCAGCAATAAGAAGTTGAGGTGAGCACTTTCCTTCCGCAACTCTAGTTCACCTCCATTCCATGGACGGGCAAGTAGCATTATTGATAGTTATGTGCTAATATATGTGTGATCTACTACTAGCAGGTAGCTAGCTAGGCTTGAGCCATGGCGGCCGTCCTGGTTGCTTTGGCACCCTACGTGAAGATGCTTATCGCAGACATGGCAAAGGACAAGGTGTTCATGCTGCTTGGCGTCTCCAGTGAGATCACCAAGCTGGAGGACAACATGGAAGGCATCAAAGCCTTCCTCGCAGATGCCGAGAGGAGGCGCCTCACCGACAGAAGCGTGCAAAGATGGGTGACAAAGCTCAACAACGCCATGTATGACGCCACTGACATCCTCGACCGTTGTAAACTCAAGGCTGCCAAGCAGAGGGATTCGAAAGGTGGCAGCACTGTGGAACATAAGTCACCCAGGTACTTCCAGCCATTGCTATTCAGCTTGCGAAATCCCGTATTCGCACATAAGATTGGCAGCCGCATCAAGGAGCTCAACGAGCGGCTGGAAGGCATCCACAAGGAGGCAGACAAGTACAAGTTCAATATTGTCCTCGGTTCCAACCCGGAGCCAATGAAGCTAACTTCTGCTGAGTTATCCAGGTATAGGACAAGTTCACATGTTGACGAGTCAGCAATAGTTGGAGAACAGATAGAGAGGGATACAAGGGAGATTGTTCAACTGCTAACCACGGATGACAAGAATCACGACCTCAGCGTCGTGTCTATTATTGGTGTTGGTGGTATGGGAAAGACTACTCTTGCCCAGAAGATCTTCAATGATGCAACCATCCAAGAGAACTTCAAAACCAAGATATGGCTAAGCATCACCCAACAATTTGATGTTGTTGAGCTATTGAGGAGAGCCATCGAAAATGCTGGCAGAGACCATGGTGGGAGGCAAGACAAGAGCAATCTCACAGAGACCCTTATCAACACCCTGTCCGCAGGAAGATTTCTGCTGGTGATGGATGACGTGTGGAGCCAGAAAGTGTGGAATGACGTGCTTAGAGTTCCTGTCAGAAAAGCTAGCAAGAAACAACCTGGAAGCAGGGTCCTTGTCACCACAAGATCTGCACATGTGCCACAGCAGATGCAAGCCGCGCTGCACCAACACCGTGTGAGGCCTCCAGGCAATGATGATGCCTGGTCCTTGCTCAAGAAACAGTTACAGCCGGATCAGGTTAGTCTATTCCTACTGAATACAACTCTATACAACTTGGTCACCTGCTTTACTCATAGAAAGCCTATGAAGTCTAGTTCCCGGCATTCTTTACTCATAGCTAGCTTATAACAAAAGAGACCAGAAAAATTATGATCTAGCAGACATAATCAAATTTATTAGCCAAATGACACTAGGCTCAAATTAGCTATTAATTACTCTCTCCATCCAGAAACTGACTACATGCCTAGTTCTCTGTGAAGTGTACCAATCTCAAATTTGACCTTATTTAGCATCAACAAAAACAATCGGTATTTATGATATTCATTTTATTATCATTAAATTTAACTTAGAGGAATAAATTTAGAGTATATATATTTCAATTCATAAATGTTGATAAGTTCTTCTATAATTTAGTTAAACCTATGATAGTTTGAGTCAAGTAACAAAGCTGCTAACTTTTGGAATATATCAAGTACTTAATAGATACTTCTTTTAATATCTCCACAGTAATGCTCATAAGACGTGTTGGAGAAAGAGGTAAATCAGTAGTTCCACTCACTATTACAAAAAATCTTTTGCGAGGCGTTTCTATTCTTTTTTCCGAGACGGGCAGCAAGTATAACAGCGTTGGAATTAACTAAACTGGTCACTTTTTATTAACCTAGGTGGTTACAATAAACCGCCTCACAAAATCCATTAACGGAGACGGTATTATAATAGAGCCCGCCTCATACAATACCCCTATTTTCGGAGGCGGGCCACTTATAAGGCCCGCTTCGGTTAACTATTGCCAAGCCCTAAACATGACAAAAGCCCGAACCAGCCTGATACACACCCTTCAATTTAGGTACAAGGAATTACTGTTTCACTCCCTCCTCCCACAGCCCTGACTGTCAACAACACCCACAATCATCCCAATGGCATGCTACTCTTTCTTCCGCAGTCCTCCACCCGACGTCGCACTACTGATCCCTCTGTTGCCCCAACCCACACCACTCTCTCTCACTCACCCTCCTATCTCTCCCTCACTCACCTTACTCTCCCTCCCTCGCAACGCCGGCAGCTCCGCGGCTAGGGTGGAGTTTCCTTCTCCCCAGCGACGACAGCGCCTCTCCCTCTCCTCTTGGGGTGACAGCGGTGGCAGCAGCAACACCCTCCTCCACCCTCTATGCACCGGGAGCAGTGGCTGTGGCACAACCAAGTGAAGAGGCTGGATCAAGTCTTGGGGCTCGCAGTTCTGGCGGATCCGGCCTCAGGGCTGGTGGATCTGGTGAGCCCATGGCGGACCTTGACGGCGCGGAGCAGCAGGGGTATAGCGATGGTGCCGGCGCGTGGGGCGCTCGGCCCCTCCTCTAGCGCATGGATCAGCGGTGAGCAGCAATGGTCAACGTGAGGCCCGGCGACGCTCCCCCATCAATGGATACGGCGAGCAGGGGCCACAGTTGTGAGTAGGGGCGTTAGCAGTGAGGTCCAGTTCTAGGCCTAGTTGGGCTGTGGGCTTTTCCTTTTTTTATTTTTTATTTTGATTAGTTGAGGCAGCTAGCAAAGTACCTTGGAAAAGGCCACATTAACCATGACCTTTGATCGTAGGCGGTTGCAAAAACCGCCTCGATAAAAACCTTTCTACCTGCCTTGCCTAAAAATATTATAGTAGTGACTAGCCCAGTTAGAGGCAGTTCCAACATCCGTTTGCAAATCATATTTGCTAACGTCTACAAAGATTTGTATATTAGTGCCAACTTCTTGAACAAATTACCTAACCGATGGGGCTATGCACACATTTATGACCATTCACTCGGTTTATTAACCATTCAACTAAAATTTAATAATTTAATGCATCTAGTATGCTCTAATAGATAAGGACATTTATGACCATTCATTTTGGCTATTTTACGTACATAGCTTTGTTATACACTACCTCAAGATTACATAGTAAAAGTTATTTGGCTTTGTTATACAATTACACGACTTTGTTATGCATCTACATGGCCATTGAGGTACATGGTTTTTGTGCCCCGCATGGCTTTGGTATACACCTAGAAAAGCCTAAACAACTTATAATTTTGAACTGATTAAGTACTATGTACCCCAAGTTTCGAACAGCGTAGTACTCCCAAAGCTAATGCCACATAGTTGCCCATGCCCTTTAAGTTGCAACAAACCTAACTTGTTGAAGTCACTTGCCTAGTAGTCCACAATGTGAACTATGATAAAAGTAACCAATAGAAAACATTGCACAGTAGTCCCAATTGTCAGATTGGAACATTTGTCACAACATTTGCACCCATTCTTGCGGATTTCATTTAAAATCAGACCATTGTGAGCAGCGGCGTAAGTTTGTCTAAAATAGGGTAAGTTTGCTCTAGGGCACTCTCCAATGGTGATATTTGCAGATGGACACTACTAAATGTCGTCAATGATATAAGAGACACTTCAACTGTGGTAATTAGCTCCTTATAGTTATCTAAAAATTAATAGCTTTTGCATTTGAAGCCGTATGAACACAAACTTTAAATCAAATTCGTTGAGCTCAATAAGTTATACAGGTTTGTAATTGGAAAGTATGTTATTTGAAACTATTTGGATTGTCAAAACCTCTTTTTAAACTTCTAATTTTTTAAATTTAGTTTGGATATAAAGCTGGTCTTCATCTGACTCTATATGCAGAAGTAAGGAATTATTTTGTATAACTATTAAAGGTCTGTATTATAATAGTCAGAGCATTTTGGTCCTTTGTAACTTCTCTCTCCTATGTTGTCCCAAAAAATATTATTTTAACAATGTAACTTCTCTCTCCTATGTTGTCCTCAAAAATATTATTTTAACAAATTTAGTGTCTAAGAGCATGTTATTACCACAACTGAAAAATGTTTTCTAGCAAAGAAACATTGAGTAGTGTCCATTAGCAATATCATTAAAAATTGTCCTACAGGAAATGTACCCTATAAATATAACAGACTTTAATTTGTCATTATTTTATAGAAGAAGCAATTTCATCAATTCAATTTTGCATCGAAATGTACATAAGCTACCCGATCATTGTCTGAAAACCTAAATCAATTTATTGGCAGGTAGTCGGAATTGACCAACTGAAAACTATTGGGTTGGAAATTCTTCAAAAGTGTGATGGCCTACCACTTGCTATTAAAGTGATTGGAGGACTCTTGAGCGCAAGATACCCAAGTGAGCATGAGTGGAAGGCTGTATTGAACAAGCCTGCATGGTCACTAACCAGACTGCCCGAAGAACTAAATAACCCACTATACTTGAGCTATGAGGATTTATCTCCCGAGTTAAAGCAATGCTTTTTATACTGCTCATTGCTTCCTAAAGGCGAAACAATTAGACAAGTAGTAGTTACTGCAATGTGGATCAGTGAAGGATTTATTAAAACACTAGATGAATGCAACACTAGTTCACATGAGTTTGGGTTAGAAGAGATAGCAACTGAGTATCACCAAGAGTTAATAAAGAGAAATCTTATAGAATCCGCAAAAGGATATTCTCTTACTGGATACCGGTGCACCATGCATGATGTGGTCCGATCGTTTGCTGAATATATGGCAAGAGAAGAATCAGTGGTGATGGTTGGCCAAGAGCTGGCTACTACCGGTGGTGGTGGGATGCTTGTACGTCGTTTGGCTGTAGGACAAACCATATCAACGATGGAATGGGCCATTTTGCAAAGGCACAAGTCACTTAGAACATTAATCATAAATTCTAGAGTAAACTTTCATCCTGGTGATTCGCTGGGTAGTTTCTCTAGTCTACGTGTACTACAGATACTATCTGCCAATTCCAATACATTGGTTCCCTCTCTATCCAAGTTGATGCTCTTAAGATACCTTCACTTACAGGATTCTGATATATCCAACCTTCTAGATGACATCCACAAGATGAAGTTTCTGTTGTACATTACTCTTCAGAATTGTAAGAAGCTGTGCCATCTTCCTAGCAGCATCAAAAAACTAGTACATCTAAGAATTCTTAACATCAAAGACTCAGATAATGTGAGCATTGTGCCAAGAGGGTTTGGTGGACTGACAAGTCTAAGGACACTTGTTTGGTTTCCTGTATACGTGGAGATGGATGCAGGAAGTGGCTGGTGCAGTTTGCAAGAGCTGGAGCCTCTTTCTCAGCTTAGGGATCTTGCACTATATGGCCTAGAGACATTGGCGGACCCAGCTCCCGGCGACCCTGGGCACTTGCCCGGGCTCCCCTCCTGGTAATCACGTAGGACTTAGTAGATGGTCCATCAGTTGAGCATGGTTTTAGAGCTGGAAGCGACGCGTACTAGTGCATCATAGTTGTCTTGCCCAGGCTCCATTGTCTTGCTAGGTCCGCTACTGCCTAGAGAAGGTGCAGGATAGCCGTATGGCAGAAAAGGCAATGATTAGCAGCAAACACCACCTTGGGTATATTGAGTTGAACTATAGTGCAAGTGGACATACTATAGGGGAAGGTGGTGCGGCGGCAGAGCAGCAGCAACAGTGTGAGCGAGGAGGTCTTGGAAAAGCTCTGTCCACCAACCTGCCTAGAGAATCTTACTTTGAAAGGGGGATATGTTGGTCGTCGGCTACCTAACTGGATGTGTGCTCCAGCATCAGGAGACTTTAAGAGCCTGAGATATTTACATGTGGAGAACCTACCTTGCTGCACCGATCTCCCGGATGGTTTGTGCTGTCTCTCAAGTCTGGAAGTGCTGACTATTGTAGATGCGCCAGCCATCAAGCGTATTGGGCCCCAATTCCAAGCGTCATCCTCTATGGCAGCTAGAGGTTTGACTGCTAGTACATTTGCACCATTCCCTAAACTCAGAAAGTTGCAACTAGATGGGCTATGTGAGTGGGAGGAGTGGGAATGGAACGACTGTGAGGAGCAAAGGAATGTGGAAACTGCCATAGCCATGCCTTGTCTGGAAAAACTCTTAATCAGGAACTGCAAGCTGAGCTGTCTTCCACCGGGCCTTGCGAGCTGCAAAAGGCATACTCTTAGAGAACTGAGTCTATACAAGCTCACCAACTTGGCACATGTGGATAACTTCCCTTCAGTTGTGGAGCTTCACGTGTTTTCCTGCACTGAGCTGAAGAGGATCAGTGGCCTCTCCATGTTGCAGAAGATTAGGATCATTCGCTGCTCAAAGCTGGAGGTTCTAGAAGGTGTTCCAGCTCTCGACAGCCTTGAACTGAAGGACGCCACCATGGTCACGCTTCCAGAATACCTGCGAGCAGTAAACCCAAGGTATCTCAAGTTGGATTGCAACAAGAAGATACATGAATCCTCCTTGTCACCTGGTAGCTCTGAATAGAATAAGATCAGCCATATTGGAAAGTGCAACATCAACTGCATCTAAGATCGCGATACAAGTTTGGATAGATATTCAGAAGACTAAGGGCTGCATTGATGATTGCCGATGCACTCAGGTACCTAATAATAAATAGCATTCTTTCACTGTGCCGATAGCTGCTTTCAAGAGTATTAATTATTTATTTGTTGCTTGTACTCCAATTCCTTATTATGTTACTGCAGTGATTTCCATGCATCAATGACTGATTCGTCAATTATTTGTGTGATCAGCAGGCTGGGAAAGCTTTCATTCAACCACACGCAAGCACAGAGCTGGGGTTCAAATTATACCTTGGAGCCGTGATAAACCCAAAGTATGACTTGCATTGCAACAGGTTCATTGTCACCTGGTGGCCTTTAATGGAACAAGATCAGACGCATTGCGAAACTACATGGAAGATTGAGATACATATTTGCATGAAAGTTCACATTGATGCTCGCTCATGCAATCATTAGGTAATAAATTGCATCGTTTTCACTAGGATGGAAGTTGCTTTCCAGATTATTAGTTGTTACTTCTCCTCGAATTCGTTAATAACTGATTCTTTATGTGATTAGCAGGCAGCTTTAAACCAAGTGTTGCTACAGCCATCCTGTCCGACGAGAGGACATCTGCATTTGTTAACAATCAATTGTCTTACAACAAAAGGAAAACACAGTGCTTGTGTTAACCGTTTCCCTCTTCAAGTCTGGCATAAGTATGTTCAGTATAACCTCCTATATCTGTAATTATAATTTGTCTTTCACTTGGCACGTATTTTTGAGTGTCAGTATGCACTGATCGTGTAATTAATCTATGCAGTACACACACTCTGTTCACATGCAGACTATGGTTACCGGCGGCATCTCCTGCACTCTTGTAGTCTTGACCATGTATATATATTTGTAGACTCCATAATTATATCTTTGAAGTAATGGACCTATTTATATTTGGATAAGTAAGTAACTGGTCTGAAGTTATGGATATGTAGTGAACCGAATGTGTGGTGATCAATGTAGACATGCAGCAAGAAAATTGTGTGATGGCCCGATTGTGATGATCATGAAATCAGGCTTCTCAATCATTATTGTTCTCTGATCTCACTCAGCTTCCTTGATATGGCGATTTGGAGTTCTCTCCTTCTCCCACCTCCATGGCAACAACACCATTTCCTCTGCTTTGTGCCCTGCACTGCACCAATATGTGCAAGGCCATCTGCTTTCCGAGGGAGGCAGAGTAAATATGGCCAGGACGAGCGTTCATTGTGAGCTGTGACTGAGGAATATAATGGTTCAATCATAATACTTGTTGGTATTCTTACAAGAAACGTGCAAACAATTTTGTCGAGCACTTCTTCTTTTTACAGACAAATTGTTGGATTTAATTGGACATTGCCCATTTTAAATTAGCATTATTAATGATATGTTGCTTCTTCTTTAATTTGGTGGGCTAGCAAATTTAAGCAAACTCTCCCTGTTCCATGCACAGATGATGGATGGGGAGTGGTGCAGTCTGCAAGGGCTTGGGCCTCTCTGTTGACTTAGGAGGAGACTTAAAATAGGTGGGTCGTCTATGAGCACAATCGTTGCAGCTTGGTTTTGTTGTGGTACAAGCTTCTCGTACAACATAAAAGAGACGACACCATGAAAATGAAGGAGGTAGTCGATGGTTATAGCATTCAGCAAAGCATTTACTGGTAACTCGAATTTGATTTCACGAGAACTGTAGAATTTGTTTATACCGTTCTCTGGTCAATGGAATATGATTTTTCTTATAAACGAGATAACTGAAAGCTATATAAAATGTTTTGCAGCATCCGACAGAGGTCATGAAATTTGATTCTAATTATGCACGGATCTGGTTCGCTAGGGACCAAATTTCATAATGGTTCAACCTTTATAATGTCATTTCTACCATTTATTATGCAATTTGCAAAACAAAACAAAAGGAAAGGAAAAGAACACAGAAGTAAATACCTTCCAGTGCCAGCCCGTCGCTAGCCCGCTGATATGCCGTGCAGCCGCCGGAGTCTGGTCGCGCCTCACCTCCCGACGGCGGAACGTGCCGCCTCTCCATCCGGACGTCCCACCACTAGCACTGCCTGCGGAGTCCTGCCACGCACGCGCCACCGGAGCCCCGCCGCTGCCGCTCCGGAGCCCGGACGTGCCGCACCTCCCGACCGCTGAACAGGAGACCTCTCCGTCCGGACGTCCCGCCCCTAGCAACGCCAGCGGAGTTCCGTGGCGCAGACAAAACCGGAGCCGCGCCGCCGCCGCCGCCGCCGCCGGCCTTCGGTGGTAGATGTGAACAGAATCGATACTAAACGACGGGAACGCTCGAGATGTGGTACTGGACCGGCCGGGAATCGATACTAAACTACGTGTGCAAAAGCGGATGGGAACGAAATCGTTGCTACGTGAAATCGGTAATGCTAATCCTCTTACGTCCTACCGATCAGACGCGTGGTGGGCCGTCGCGGACGAGTGGATGGGCCGCTCCTTCCCTTCCTAAAAATAAAAAACCCCCGTCGGCTTGCTCCTTATCCCTATCCGCTCGCGTCCTCGCTCCCCCACCACACCGGCACTCGCTGCCTCATCTTCTTCGTCTTTTCCACTCTCGCGTGCCGCCGCAGCCATGGTTGCCTCCCCTGCTCGACGATGGGCGACCTCGCATACCTCGCCAGCCTCCCCTAAACTCTAGTATCTAGTTCCTTCGCTGCCCCCACGCACGCGCTTGTGCCTACCCGATGCACGGCCACGACTGCCACCATGGCCAGTCGCGGCAAGCTCCCCACGTCGGGCGGCCGACTCCCCCACCCCGTCGATGCCCCTCTCTCCACCTCCGGCGTTCTGCCTCATCATATCTGATGTCAAGGTCGGAGCAATGGCGGTGGCGGCGAGTGCCGGGCAGTGCAGTGCCGGCGACACATGTGGGAGCTCCAGATGCGGCGAGCGCCGCCACTTCCGGGCTAGATCCGGCGCCGGGCCATCTGGGGGAGGGCTCCATGCGTGTTGAGAGCAGATCGAGGAGCCCTGGCGGCAGCAGCAGGCGGCCCAGATCGAGGTCAACGCCCCTCTTGCTCTTTTTTTTTTTTGGTTTTTGTTGCAACAGATTTGTGTGTGATGTTGTTGTGGATTGTTCTAAATTGTTGCAGTGAGTTTTTCCCTTTGTTGTAGTAGATGTTTTCATGCAGTGGATATTTCCATGATGTTCTATCAAAAAATTGTTGCTTTTTATGTTTTTTCAATATTTCAATAGCTTTTTCTGATTTCTAGCAATAAAGTTTTTGATGTTTGCAGTTCATATATTTCTCATTGTTGCAGTTGTTGTCCGTTTATTGTTTCATTAAGATGTTTCATGTTGGTTCATTAGTACTTTTTTTCTTGTGTGTTTCAACTGGTGTTTCTTCTTCTTCTTTTGTTGCGTTATATATTCTCGTGTTGTTTCATTAGTTGTTCTTTCAATGTTTTCAATATCTTTTTTTGTTGTTTCACTAGTTTTTTCGAATTTGTTTTCATTATGTGTCCTTGGATGTTGCAATAACTTCTTCCTTTTTATTTGCAGCCGAGGGGGGCGGCGAGCTAGCAGCAGATGTGCTTGGAGACGGCGGCGAGGTCGGAGCGAGGTGCGAGGAGGGCGGGGGCGTTTTCCTTGACGCGATTTGGGGCTGGCGGCGAGGTCGGAGGCGTGGTGCGGGGAGGTCGGGACATGTTTCCTTTTTGTTATCTTCGTACGGGGGAGGCGGGCGAAACAGGCAAAGGGCGGGGTGGCGTGCGCTGCCGGGCCGACTTGGGCCGTGCGGAAGGGCGTCCTATCGATAGGACGTCCTAGCGCTTGTATGACCCCTTCTCAGTAGGCACACAAAGCCTGATTTCGTTTTCCCATATTTATTACGGTGTCTTTCATCCGATTTGTCGATGTCCCCCCAGACATGTGCGTGGCCGAATTCCTTCGTAAACAATAAGACAAGTGTGGTTTCAGCTAAGAAGTTGGTTCAAACTCCTTGAAATACGGTACCGACCTTTGACTGGATCCATCCACAGATATTGGAGACAATGCCGAAGGAAAATTGCAAGAAACGAAAGAAAGAGGTTCGATGGAATCATAATTTATTTTTGGTGGCATATAAGGAAGTAAAGAAATAGAAGAGTTTTTCGAAATAAGTCCCTGCCAATGATCCACGTAGCCCAATTGTGCAAGGATGAAATATTGCAGTTCCAATACGCACGATCACGATCAACACAAGAGGAGGAATAGTACCCCTGTCTCATTAGATCAAGGCAGCACAAGATTTAGACACCAAGTCATGCATCTATTCAAGCATCAAAGTGGCTGGTTGTCCACAGCTACAGGCTAATTTGTACACACCAGAGCTTCAGCCCGGTCATATCCAAAAGGTACCAAGACATAGCATGAATACGCTAGTGGTTCACTGCATAAACACCGGTACACCACAACCAGCTGCATTACCATGAGTTCTAACACCCTTAGTACTACGCCACAACCGTCAGCAAAAGAAGCAGGCACTGCAGTCAAACCAGTCCTACACAGAAAGCAAAAGAAGCTATGCCTGCAGGCAAATCGACCTAGCTCACATCTTGAGGAGCAGAAAAAAAGCCAGGAAGAGGACGACTCCAAGCAGACAGTAGATGACGTACAGGGGCTTAGATCTGTCGATAACCGCATAAATGGCCTTCTTGTGCTACTCGGTGCAGATACGCTCGGCCACCCTCCTGGTACAAGCGACTGCCTCCCTCAAATCATCAGCCTTCTTGGAGGGGGCAAGTTTCTGCCTCTCGGTCACGATGAGGGCGTTCATCACAGCGTCGGCACGGTGGTTGGAGTTCCTCATCTCATGCCACATCGCGGACATGGCAGCTTGCACACGAGTTGGACAGGGCTCATCCAGCCAGCGGATGAAGGCACACCTTTCATTCTCTTCCTCAACCACTCAAAGTTACAAAGGGTATAAACAGAGTCACGAAAATGTACCAGGAACCTAGTGGCTAGTGACGCAAATGAAACGAAGGAGGATACGAACCTCCAAAGGACAACCCAGGAAACGACGCCCGCTGTGTCGGCCTGCCCAACAATTCCTCATGATGCACATGAAGTCGTTCTCGCACTCTTTGATAATCAACGCATCAAGGCCATCCCACTCCTGGATAGGAACACCGTGACGCACTGGGGCGTCGCTAGAGGTCTGCAATTAAGGAAACGTCGTTTCGAGTCGGTTATCAGTCAAGAAACTAAGGAAACTAATAAAGGAAGCACTCAAGTAAGCAATCTTTCCATCATGGCATGAAGACTGATGGGGCAAAGGAATAAGAAGGAACCCTAGGTAAACCAGAAATCTAATAGAAGAAGGGGAAGCAGGGGAGGTTCAACTGCTTACCTCAGACCCGGAATCGGAGCTGGCGGAGGAATCGTCGGAGGATCCGTCGGTGCATTCGACATTGCGCGACGGATGGCCACTCGGCGGTGATGGCGCGCCGGACACACGGGGAGAGCAAATGCCACCGCAGGGGCACCCAGGACCACCGATGCAGCGTTTCAAGGCATGACGCAGGGCATCCTCGGTAGGAGGGGTGTCGCTCATGACGACGGAGTGACGGGGTGACAACGACGAGGAAAAGGGGAGAAGACGGGAAGCGGAGAAGACGAGGGTGGCCTCTGGTCAACGCAGGAAGGTGGATGGCCGTTTTTATCCACCGCGGCTCATCCGGTCCTGGGGGCCTGGGGGGCCTTTTTCTAGCCGAGCATCTATTTGTGTTTTTTCTGGGTGGTTTGTAATAGTAGCGCTGGTGGTCCTTCAAAGAGTAGCTAGTGGCCCAGTAGAAGTCTGTTCATTTTTTTTCCTTTTCCTTTTTTTCTCCTTTAAGTTGTACAGGTTGTGTTTTTCTTTTATTCGTCTAATAAAATTAGGCGATGAATCTTTCGTCGTCCCTTTCAAAAAAAATATTTTATAAGCTTAGGCTTCATCAGCTAAATACAAATCCTAGCACGAAAAAACAAATACTAGAAACTATAAACAAAGGTCCCCAAACGTAGCCTCCATGATAATCATGATGAGAACCAAGAGGAAAAAAATCATAGCACGAAAAAATAAATACTAGAAACTATAAACAAAGGTCCCCAACGTAGCCTCCATGATAATCATGATGAGAACCAAGAGAGAAAAATAAGAAATTGGGGAAGAAAAAAAGAAGAAACACTACCGGAAACGGCATCGTTCCCGATGGCCAGAGTCTTTGCCGATGGCCAGGGAATAAGCCATCGGCAAAGAATAGCCTTTGCCGATGGGAAAGGGCGGCCATCGGCAAAGATTTCTTTGCCGGCGGTCCAGCCATCGGCAAAGAAAGGCCATGGGCAAAGGCTTTCTTTGCCAATGGCCGAGCTGTCGGCAAAGAAAGGCCATCGGCAAAGAAAATATCCGCCGACGGCCGGGCCATCGGCAAAGCCCGGCCATCGACAAAGAAGGCCCAGGGCAAACGGCGGTCGATGCCGTGCCCTTTGCCGATGGTCGTGCCGTCAGGCCGTCAGCAAAGGAGTGGCTTTGTCGACGGCCAGGGCCATCGGCAAAGCCGTGCCACGTGGCGGCCTGAGGGGCGGCCAGGCCCACCTCCATTGTCGATGCCCACGTGGGCCAGCCATCGACAAAGGCTCTTTGCCGATGGCCTTCTCAGGCCGTAGGCAAAGAAACCTTTTTTTTTTTGTTTTTTCTTCCCTTTTTTTCTGGTGCCTTCCTACACCAAATACAACCCACCTCCAAAAGTTGGGACAATTTTGTGTTTTTAGCTATATTTCGTTAATTATTTCTTTGAAGTTGGGTTGTATTTACGAAATATAGCAAAAAATAGAAATTATTAATGAAACACAGCAAAAAAACTCAAAATTGTCCCAACTTTTGAAGTTGGGTTGTATTTGGTGTAGGAAGACACCAGAAAAAATGGGAAGAAAAAAACAAAAAAAAGTTTTCTTTGCCGAGGGCTTGTTGACGGTTGTTAATGATCGATTTTATATGTCAATCGAGAGAGAGAAAGAGGGGTATAATCTGTTCACCATCATAGACTTAGGGTTTAAACGACAGATTCTACAAGTTTTGGTGAATATGTGTTTTCGCGGGGATTATCGGGGAAAACATCCAAGGAGGCCCACATGTCATGATTACATAGAGAGAAAGACCGAACGGGTAAAATTGTATATTCTAGAAGACTCCGAGAAGGCAAACCCCGGAAGCGGGGACCCACCCGGCGAGTGGTGGGTCGGCCGACTCCCGAGTGGGTCGGCCGACTCCCGGGTGGGTCGGCCGACCGGCCACCTCCACCAATCGGGTGGAGGCTCGCGGATCCCGCCTCCACCGACTTTGAGGAGCAATAATTATCGTCCGTTTAGGTCGGTTTGATCCGATGGCCGTGGTGCATCCTAGGGGCTATATATTCGAGCCCCGGCCCCCGGCTGAAACCCTAATTCATTCTAGAATTCATTATTCGGAGGTAGCCATCGGCAAAGCCGGGGTTTAGAGAGACATCTCCACCGAGAGAATTAGAATAGCTACTCTAGATCTTCAAGTTCTACATAGGTTTAGACTAGATAGAGGAAGAATCGGGCGCTGTGCTCGGAATTCCGGATCTTCATCATCGAAATTGGTATTATCTTGTATCTATTCTTGTGACTTTATTCTAAATATCATTATGTTTCTATTTATTATGTTCCTAGTTTATTCTAGTTCTACATTTGATATGGTTATGATTGGTAATAAGTTTATGTATATGTTTGCAAAGCGCTTAGCTCTCTTCCCGGGGGGGTTAGGTGGTAGATTTCATGTAAGCATGGTGCTTAGATGCCGTTTACCTGCAAATGCACCCTATTGGCCGGGTCGTGTGGTAGATCGCGGAAGTGACAGTTCCGTTGAGTCCTTTGTATTCCATCCCCCGTTGGTAGGTCTAGCAGAACCAAAGTTGCGTAGTTAGTCCTGCTATGTCTTGGCTTGTTATAGCAATGATCCTTATACATAGATGAAAAGTCTTTTGTGCTTGTATATGATAGTGTAGAGTTGGAGTAGATGAATGACTTAGTAGATTAGAACCTACATAGGATTTATATTTCTTGCACTAATCGATGTCAACCTACCTTTGTGAGTAGTCTATATCTAATCTCGTGTGATTTATACCCCGAGCTTATTACTTTATATTCCCTTATTTATTATGGTTTACCCTCTGCCAAAGTATGTGGCTGTGCAATCAATCACTCATAAGTAGTCGTGTTTAGCAAGTTCATCTCAAGGTTTAAGTCCGTAGTTCTTTCCTTTGAGCTAAATATAAATAACGATACCTGGAATACTTCCTGGTAAAATGCTACGATGGTGTATTATCTGTTCGCTTGCGGATCCCATATTTTTCTTGATTAGAGGAGCGGTTTCTATACCAACACTTCGGCGGCATGCTAGGGATGACAACTTAGTGTGAGTGGTGTTAGAGGTGTCAACAAGCATTTTTGGCGCCGTTGCCGGGGAACGGAATAAACTTTTAGAGAAAAATTGCTTAAGCGGATACTTAGAAAATGAGTGATTGTCACTAGTCACCTCTACTTTGGCGGGTTCACCCCCGTTTGTTTTTCTTTGTCTATATTTTATACGGGATATTAGCGGGATTGAATCGATTCATTCAAAACTCTCGATCATCGAGTTAGTTCAATCAAGAAGGAAGCTCGTCACCAATCAAGATGGCCGAGAAGACCCTACCGGAGTTCTCTGCTCCAACAATAGAGAACATCCGCACTTGGTCCAAAATACACAATAATATGGAGTTTGAGATCAAGCCAAGTCTCATCAACATGGTGCAAGCTATCCAATTCGGTGGAAAGGTACATGAAGATGCAAGTACACATCTACGGACTTCATGGAAATTGGAAACACCATCACCATAGAAGGAGTTAAAGAAGACCTCATACTTCTTCGCCTCTTTCCATTCTCACTAGTGGGAAGAGCGAAGCAGTGGTTCTATGCAAATAAAGAAGATATCAATACATGGGCGAAGTGTTCCAAGGCCTTTCTAGCAAAATTCTTCCCAATAGGCAAAACCAATGCCTTAAGAGGAAAGATTACCAATTTCCAACAGCAGAAGACGGAGACCATGTTAGAAGCATGGGAGCGTTTGCAAGGATATATCCAAGATTGTCCTCATCATGGAATGGAAGAATGGTTACTCATGCAAGGTTTCTATCACGGATTAACTCCGAAGACACGTGAGCACCTAGATGCAACTGGCGAAGGATCATTCTTATCACTCACTCTTGGGAGAGCTAAAAGACTCATGGAGAAGATAGCGATAATCAAAGCTGGTCCCAAGACAATATTCAAGATTGTCACCAAAGTGAAGAAGCAATAGAAGAAGTTAATGCATTATCAACCAAGATGGATACCTTACTCCATTGGCTTGACCGAGAGGGCCAAGTACAAGGAAGATCAAAGAGCAATTGAAGCAACATATAAGCGAGAATTCAAGTCCCATCGTGAGAAAGGTTCCACATTGGGTGCAACCACCCATTAATCAAGGTACTCGATCGGGTAATTATGCAAAGCAACCTACTTTAAGAGAGTTGGTTCTACAACAGTCCAAGATCAACTCATCTATGGAGGATAGGTTTGCTGCTAATAACAAAATCTTGGAAAATTTAAGCATTAAAATGAATAGTTTCTCTTCTGCCATCAATGATCAACTAGAGTTCAATAAAAAATAGAAGAAAAGATAGCAAAGTTGGCCATTGCATTGCCTGTTGCCACTAACCCTGAGCAGGTGAGATCTATTACTACAAGAAGAGGGAGTTCTACCAGAGATCCTCCCTACCCAAAAGGAGCAAAAAGGCCGGCCGTTCTACCACCAAAGGCGGAAGAAGAAGAGAACTTTCAACCTCAAGTAGTAGAACTACCACAAAGCAGTACAAGATCGGGAAGCAAGACAACAATTTCGAGATACAAACTACCTACCATTCCCTAGGAGGAAGAGAGGACCACAACGAGACGAGATGAGCGGTTTGGTAAGTTCGTGGAGGTAATTCAAAAGTTATATGTCAATATACCTCTGCTGGATGCCATACAGTCCCCACTTATGCCAAGTACATAAGAGATATTCTTAACAAGAAGAAACCACTGCCATCCAATGAAGTGATCAAGCTAACCGAAGAATGTAGTGCGGCCATCCTCAACCAACCACCAGAAAAGAAGAAAGATCCAGGATGTCCCACTATCGATCGCACAATTGGAGATCAACATTTCAATAACGCACTCGTGATCTTGGAGCAAGTGTCGGTGTGATGCCCGCAGCGATCTACTATAAGCTCAACCACACCGCACTTGAGCCAACATCAATGTGTCTACAACTAGCCGACCAATCGGTTCGTTATCCGTTGGGCATTGCTGAAAACATCCCGATCAAGATAAGAGAGTTCTTCGTGCCGGTAGACTTTGTAGTACCGGATATGCATCCGAGACTCAAAGGTGTCACTCATACTTGGAAGACCCTTCTTGAGCACCGCCAATGCACACATTGATGTCGGGAAAGGAGAAATCAAGTTCACTATAAATGGGCAAGAAGAGCAATTCGCATTCAAGTCGAAACAAGAACTCAACAAATACGCGAAGATGGTAGAAGAAGATCGACGACAACCACCGGAGACGAGAGGATGCATCTCTGGGAACATCAGCGGAATAAATATTTTGGAAGGTCCAATTCGGAGGACTTTAAAAATCTGAATCCTTGCCGGAAGGTAACTCGGTATTTATCCGCATTTTAAATTACATCTCTTATAATTTTTTAGGCATATTTATTTCTAGCATTGCATTATAAAATTCTACGCCCCATATAAATAATTTTACCGTATGTGACAAACCGTCGAAAATATTTTATCGTGGTGGCACAAAAATCTATCATTTTATGCATTTAAATTAGTTTACCTTCATTTAAATTTCTGCATTGTTTATAATTCTTATCATGGCATTTAGTGCTTGGTGGGTCCCTCACCATGGGTCCCACATGTCATAGACTACACCTCACATACATCAAATCACATAATTTCATCCACTTCCACTCACCTCCACTATCCTCTCTTTTCCACCGCCAAAACCACTCAACCGACCAAAATTTCTGGATGGAGGAAAGATCACGCAATAGCATGTGAAGTGGCAGCCACATTGGCCAACCTGGTGGGGCGGCCGACCCCACCATTGGGTCGGCCGACTCCCCCCTTCCTCCTCTATAAATAGGCCTCCTCCCATGGCTTCCATGCACCACCCACATTCCAGAATTTTAGCCAAAACTTCTGCTCTCGACTTCGTGTTTCCTGGAGAGAGTTAGAGAGAAGAGGAGAAGAGTAGGAAGAGAGAAGAAGTGAGAGAGTGAGCAAGAGTTTAGTAGTAAGTGAAGGGAAGGGATAGTGCTGAGTAGATCATCACAAAATTAGTGGAGATGCTGTCCAAATAGGATAAAGAAAATTTAAAATTTAGGGGAGGTTCTCATCCAAATCAAGACCTGAAGTTTAGAGCTTTTTGTCATGAAGAACGACTAACCTCTGGACCGCTGACTCTGGACAGCTAACCACTAACCTTGTGCTAATCCTTCTCTCCACTAGTGTTTGTTTTTGTTTCTCTTTAGCAACTTGCAGGATGAAGGGCGTCTTCAAGGGGATCTCGGGAACCATCCGGAACATCAGGACAAGAAGTGCATCTCGCCAAAGCTCGGTGGCCGGTTCCGACATGAGTGTCGACCCACCTCCGAAGCACCGAAGCACCTGTAGCAGCACCTGCACCACCACCGGCATCTCGAGAGAGTCCTCATGAGAACAGGTGACCTTGCCCCGAGAACTACCCGGGAGAAGGATGTATACAAGAAGCTCAAGAACAAGCGTTTCATCCACACGCCGCCATCGATCCAACACTTCGCTAGCGACGGTATGGCTCAAGAATTCGACACAATTTTTCCACTAGTTGGTTGGACTTCCTTTGCAAACCTCACTGAGAAGGGGATTAGGCTTTTGACCATAGAATTCCTTAGCACCCTTCGATATACGGACAATGGAGTTTATTTTAGAATGTTTGCTCTGGAATATTCTGTCTCTTGGAGAAACCTTAGTGACCTCCTAGGTTTCCCTCAAGATGCCCTCATGGATTTAAATGCAGCACTAGGTGATTTTGATGCACATAGGTTTTGGAGCAGCATTTCTAGAGCACCGTACCACTTAGCACACCGCACCGCAGCCATAGAGCATCCTACGCTTAGATTTTTGCACCGTTGGATAGGAGCCACCTTTTTCCCACGATTTGATGAGAGCAAGATCAGAGTAGCCGACTTACAGTTGCTATACGCAGCTATCAAGAAACAGAAAGTGTCTCCTGTCCATCTCCTAGTGAACCATTGGATGAGTGTCCTTGGTTACAAAGTAGGAAGTGTGGCCATTTGCTCACTTATCACTCGCATTGCCACAAGCTTGAAGTTATTAGAGGGGGCTACTTTTGAGTACATTGAACACCATAGAGAATTTTACGACCTCTATACTTTTGGCCAAGGTCACTTACGAAAAAAGTGAATGATGTTTATTATGCAAAATATGGTGATGCTGCGATCCGGTTACCTAACCCGGAACCGGCTTTGTATCATGTGCAAAACTATCATGTTGAGTTGCGGGCGAGAACCGGTGAATGAGAGAGCACCTCGAAGAGTTCGCTCAGAGAGGGTGACAGGAAATCGTGAACCAGTTTGGCGTGGTGCCGAAACCGCCCGAGAAGAACCAGCACATGCCAGTTTCAATGAGTGGAATGTACCTCAGCACCACTCACTAAACTCATGGGTGTACCCACCACAAAACCAACCACATCAACCATTCTATGGTTACTACCCATCATACAACACCCCAGGAACATCAGAGCCAGGACCCTCACAGCCGCCAAGATACTCTTATGACCCCTTTGGTACCACTGATGAAGAAGAAGAACCCCACCATGACTTTGAGCCACGTCGCCACTCCGATGCCACCAGTTTCATTTTCACCCAGCAGGCACTATGATGAACAAGTAGCCTTCCAAAGCACAACACCACCGCCACTACGAATCGCCATGATCGAGGTGGAATGACCAGCTCCGGTGGAACCGAGAACACCACCCGAGACACTAGGCACCATTCAAGAGAGCCGGAAGAAGCCGCTTCCATACTTTGCATAGCTTGGTGGACTGTTGCACATCCACTATCCACCACCACCACCGCAAGGCTAGCTTGGGGAGGACCCCCATTATCAAGATAAGTATTTCTTTCCTTTTGTTTCAGTTTGTTTGTTTTCAGTTTGTTTTCCTTTGGTCTTTTTATGCATTGAAAAAAAAAAATTCAGAAAAACTAGAAAAAAACCCATAAAAATTTTTGCTTGCTGTTTTAAGTGTGTTTACATTTCAAGTTTGCCTTAAGATGAAAACCAAATAAAAAGAGTGTGTAAGTTTGCCTTCAATTCAGTTTGCTATAAATAAAAATGTGTAGACTTGAGGATTGCATGATGGAAATGATGAATAGTTGCTCGCTCTAATTCTTTGCAAGTACCTAGCTTTAAATTTGAGTCCTCCCAAGATTTGGATACACTTTGTTTGACAACCGGATTTACTCTACACCTGAAACCCGTGGGAGCATATGCTTAAACTAAGTCTAGGTAGTTGACGGACATGATATGATAATAGTCTAAGCTGCTGTTCATTGTGTTCCAAAGTGCCACTAAATTCTGGAGATTTGTTTGTGAAAATTATAAATGATTCATGATGAGTTCCTTATATGACAGAGAGTTAAAATTCCTACCACAGCCAAACCTGATCATTAGAATAGGAAGCCTCCTCATTTGTTAGGGCTCGTGGCTTTGTCGGCCGTGTTGTATCCTTATTAACTCATCATACGGCTAAATCCTGGTTTCACACACTCACATGCACCCCCGCTACTTCTACCCCGGAAGTACGCACCACAAAAAGCCTATTATTATCCATTGAAATTGTTCTACTCTTACACCGAGAGTGAACACCCAAAAATATTCCCCCTGTTCATTTACGCTAGCCACTTATCCAAAATCAATGCTCCAAGTGTTCCATTTGTTCCCAATGTAAAGTTGTCAAGATTGAGAAGTATTCCATTCAAGAAGTAATTCATTCCTTTTTGGGCTGCAAGAATTATAAAAAAAAAAGAGAGAGAAAAGAAGAAGAAAGAAAGATTTATGAGCCCAGTCATTGTCAAGTTTCCAAGTTCAAAGTTCCAAGAAGATTCAAGTGTTGAAGTAGTTCCAAGTTCCATCCAAATAAAGGAGCATTGATAATTCCTTTATGCACCCCTTCTCCTCCCACAAATATTTCTCTCTATTTTATATATCATCCACATATAAAACCACACATGCACACACCGATTGGTTGTATGTTGAGTTCCTTCGGATCCATGGTTCGATCATGCCAATGCATTAGTTCTCCACACCTATGAGCTCCATATAAACCTTTATTAGAGTAGGGTGAGAGAGAGAGAGTGAAGGCTCATCTATAAATGCCTTGAACCACAAATACTACATATTCTGAGGGTAAGAGAGAAGGCATATCTCCTTTCAATGCCTTAGAGAGGATCCAAAAATACCACATATTGACAGACTTGAAAGGGTTGTATTGAGGAACTCGAGTTTTTATTGAAAATCTTGTAAAAACTCCGAACGAGGTGGAACAACGAGCATGAGACAACGGTGCTTGACTTAATTGTTCTGTCTTTCAACTACTCAAGACCCAAGTGCGGGTAAAAGCCCCATGGTTGAAAGAAACATGAGTAAGTTTGGGAGTTATGATAGTTCACTCTAGTCCGGGATGAATTCTTGTTTAGAGCATGTGTGTTTGTTAAGCATGAAAGCATTGCGGCAACTCCCGATCCATCTTACGTAGCTATTTGCTCGGGGACGAGCAAATGGCAAGCTTGGGGAGTTTGTTGACGGTTGTTAATGATCGATTTTATATGTCAATCGAGAGAGAGAAAGAGGGGTATAATCTGTTCACCATCATAGACTTAGGGTTTAAACCGACGCCAGATTCTACAAGTTTTGGTGAATATGTGTTTTCGCGGGGATTATCGGGAAAACATCCAAGGAGGCCCACATGTCATGATTACATAGAGAGAAAGACCGAACGGGTAAAATTGTATATTCTAGAAGACTCCGAGAAGGCAAACCACAGGAAGCGGGGACCCACCGGCAGAGTGGTGGGTCGGCCGACTCCCGAGTGGTGGGTCGGCCCGGCCACCTCCACCAATCGGGTGGAGGCTCGCGGATCCCGCCTCCACCGACTTTGAGGAGCAATAATTATCGTCCGTTTAGGTCGGTTTGATCCGATGGCCGTGGTGCATCCTAGGGGGCTATATATTCAGAGCCCCCGGCCCCCGGGCCGAAACCCTAATTCATTCTAGAATTCATTATTCGAGGTAGCCATCAAAGCAAAGCCGGGTTTAGAGAGACATCTCCACCGAGAGAATTAGAATAGCTACTCTAGATCTTCAAGTTCTACATAGGTTTAGACTAGATAGAGGAAGAATCGGGCGCCGTGCTCGGAATTCCGGATCTTCATCATCGAATTGGTATTATCTTGTATCTATTCTTGTGACTTTATTCTAAATATCATTATGTTTCTATTTATTATGTTCCTAGTTTATTCTAGTTCTACATTTGATATGGTTATGATTGGTAATAAGTTTATGTATATGTTTGCAAAGCGCTTAGCTCTCTTCCCGGGGGGTTAGGTGGTAGATTTCATGTAAGCATGGTGCTTAGATGCCGTTTACTGCAAATGCACCCTATTGGCCGGGTCGTGTGGTAGATGGCGAAGTGACAGGTTCCGTTGAGTCCTTTGTATTCCATCCCCGTTGGTAGGTCTAGCGGAACCAAAGTTGCGTAGTAAGTCCTGCTATGTCTTGGCTTGTTATAGCAATGATCCTTATACATAGATGAAAAGTCTTTTGTGCTTGTATATGATAGTGTAGAGTTGGAGTAGATGAATGACTTAGTAGATTAGAACCTACATAGGATTTATATTTCTTGCACTAATCGGATGTCAACCTACCTTTGTGAGTAGTCTATATCTAATCTCTGTGTGATTTATACCCCGAGCTTATTACTTTATATTCCCTTATTTATTATGGTTTACCCCTCGCAAAGTATGTGGGCGTGCAATCAATCACTCATAAGTAGTCGTGTTTAGCAAGTTCATCTCATGGTTTAAGTCCGTAGTTCTTTCCTTTGAGCTAAATATAAATAACGATACCTGGAATACTTCTGGTAAAATGCTACGATGGTGTATTATCTCGTTCGCTTGCGGATCCCATATTTTTCTTGATTAGAGGAGCGGTTTCTATACCAACACTTATGGCGCCATGCTAGGGATGACAACTTAGTGTGAGTGGTGTTAGAGGTGTCAACAGGGCTTGAGATGGCCCTCGGCAAAGGACCTTTGTCGACGCCCGGCCGAGGGCTTGAGATGGCCCTCGGCAAAGGACCTTTGCCGATGCCCGGCCCACGTGGCCGTTGGCAAAGATGGTGGCCCCGGCCGACGCCGAGCTGCCACGTGGCAGCCTTTGGCCGTCGGCAAAGGGGTTTTAAAAAAAAATAAATAAATAAGGCCCGGCCTCCCCAAACCCTATCTCCCCATCCCGCGTCCCGCCCCCACTCTCCACCGGCCGCCGCGCGCCTCCTCCTCACCGCCGCCACTCCCCATCGCCGCCGCTACCCACCGTCGCCGCTCCCCACCGCCGCAGCTCACCCCCGCCGCCACTCCCCACCGCCGCCACTCCCCGCCGCCCGGCTCCCCACCGCCGCCACTCCCACTCCCCACCGCCGCAGCTCCCCACCGCCGCCGCTCCCCACCGCCGCTGCTTCCCACCGCCACCACTCCCCACCGCCCGCCGCACTAACCCGACGGCGCTCGCCACGTCCGCCGCCCCCATCCCGGCGGTGCCGCACTCGCCGCCGACACCGCGGCCCTGCTAGCGCCGCCCGTGCCCTACCGCGGCCGCGCACGCGGCCGACCCGCTGGGGCCACCACTGGCCGGCAGGTGCAGGAGGAGGGAGGAGGCTGTAGGAGGAGAAGGAAAGAATGGAAGGAGAGAAGGAGGAGGAGAGGAAGAGGAGAAGGGGAGGAGGAAGAAGGAGGGAGGAAGAGGAGAAGGAGAGGAGGAAGAAGGAGGGGAGGAAGAAGAGAAGGGGAGGAGGAAGAAGGAGGAAGAAGAAGAAGAGAAGGGAGGAGGAGGAGGAGAGGGAGAAGGGAGAAGGGAGAAGGAGGAGGAGAGGAAGGAGAAGGGAGGGGTGGAGAGGGGCCACGCCGTCCACGCCGTCCGTCCATGCCATTGTTCGTGCCCCTCGCCGGAGGATAAGGTAGAGCCCAAGAATTGTCGGCCATCGTGCCGTTTATGTCGTTGACGGCCTACGTGCCGGAATTGTGCATGTGTGGACCTTCGTGCCGCGAAATGTGGACGTCGGCCTTCGTGCCGACTTTTCTTGCAGGTTTTGGAAAACCTCCTTGTGCAGGGGAGGTTTTGCCGAATTTTTTACTTATAGTGTTGTTTTTCTTCTTCTGCAAAGGAGCTGCCGGAGGGGACTTGGAGGACCCGGAGGACCCACTAGCTTCACCGACCCCCTAGGTATAATCCCTCTATCCGTATCATAGTCTTAGGTTGTGTAACTGAGTTAGGTGTCTCCCGTCTGAAAGGGATATGTGGTCGTTGGTATGCGGATCAGTGCATATCTGCGGTGGTATCTCTTTCGGATTGTCCACATTTTTTGGACAGCCCAAGGATGCGTAGATGGGTTAGCTTCCATGTTCCGCCCCCGTCCGAGTCGAAGTTTCGGCAGCACCTCCCCGTTGTTCTCCGGATACACACTCTCCCTGTCGGGACGTGTATCGGGAGAACAGCGGGGAGGTGCTGCCGAAATTTCGTCTCGGATGGGAGCAGAGCATGGAAGCTAACCTCATCTACGCATCCTCAGGTGGGATTAGGACCTATCCTTCACCTATTGGATGCTAGGAACGCCTTGCAGATGTAGATGTTGGTTCTATTACTCGCTTACATTAGCGCATGATAGAGGATGGCTGACCGTGAGTGGATGTACACGGGCTTCAAAGACAAGACCGAGGAATGGGTTAGGGGGACCAGTTACTTCCTAGAGCAAGCATTTGGCCCAGCTGCTAAAGGGGCGATTCGGATGTGGTGTCCCTATAGCAAGTGTAAGAATGAGAAAAAGAAAGAGCACAAACCGATGTACCATGATATTTGGGCGAACGGATACGTTCCAAACTATACCCGCTGGATCTACCATGGTGAACGCCAACGGCTTAGGGAGGCGGTGGTGAGACCGGACCTCGAGGGGTTTGATGCAGATGTCGGAATGGCAGAATTGCTGGTAGATGTCGATGAAGCGCTGTTCGTTCAAGGAATGGAGGTGGAGAAAGAAGATGTAGAGGAGACCGCAAAGGCGTACTACACCATGATGGAGGTGGCAAAGCAGCCCCTTCATGAGAACACCGACATGTAGCAACTAGATGCCATTTCGCTCCTAATAGGGTTGAAGTCGTCACTGGGCATTAGTCGAGAAGGTTTTGATCTCATGTTGGCGACTATTGGCCAACTGCTTCTGAAGGTTCACTGCCTGCCGAAGAGCACGTATGAGTCACAGAGGATCCTCCGTGCACTCAAGATGCCATATGACGCGTTCCAAGCTTGTACGAACGGGTGCGTGCTGTTTTGGGGAGACCACGAGACAGCAACACACTATCCAAAGTGCAAAGGTACATGGAGGTGGAAGACAGTGATGGCAATAAGAAACAGTCTAAGATCCCCGAGTTGGTCATACGGCACCTTCCTGTCCTACAGAGGCTGCAACGGTTGTACATGACAGAGGAGTCCACGAAACAAATGACGTGGCACAAGAATGGCAAACGATACAATGACAAGATGCAGCACCCAACGGATGGTGATGCATGGAAGCACTTCGATGCCATGAATCCTATCAAGGCTGGGGAGGCTCGGAATGTACGCGTAGTGCTGGCAACAGATGGGTTCAACCTATTTGGAATAATGGTGGCCCCATACACTTGTTGGCTCGTGTTCGTGATCCCACTCAATCTTCCCCCGGTGTCATATTCGAACCCAAGAACGTGTTCTTGACGCTGATAATACCTGGACACCCAGGCAACAATATGGGTGTGTTCATGCAGCCAGTGTGGGATGAATTGCACAAAGCTTGGGAAGAGGGGTACTGACGTACGACCGAGCTACAAAGACAAACTTCACGATGCATGTGTGGTACGTGTACTCTATGCATGACTTCCTGGCGTATGGCTTATTCAGCGCGTGGTGTGATCACGGGAAGTTCCCTTGCCCAACATGTAAGGCAGATGTGATGTTCACCTGGCTTGCCAAGGGTGGCAAGTATTCTTCTTTTGACAAACATCGTGAATTCCTGCCTGAGGACCATGAACTGAGACGAGATAAAAAGCACATCACGAAAGGTGTTCAAGTCACCGGCCCCATCCCTCAGGAAAAGAGCCCAGCCGACGTCCTTGCCCAGATAGAGGCTCTCCAAATTGATAAAAAGAATGATGGTTTTAAAGGATATGGTACCGACCACATGTCGACTCATATATCGGGCTTGACTCGGCTCCCCTACTACAAGCACCTACTTCTTCCACACAACATTGGTGTAATGCACACAGAAAAGAATGTCACCGAGGCACTCTGGGCAACACTCATGGACATTGGCAAGAAGTCAAAGGACAACATTAAGGCTAGACTGGACGTTGAAACGATTTGCGATAGACCAAATCTAGTGATGAAGACCCCTGCACCAGGCAAGAGATGGAAAAAGGGTCCGGCCGATTACATCCTGAAAAGGCCACATAGGAAGGAAGTACTGGAGTGGATCAAGACGCTGAAGTTCCCTGATGGGTATGCGGCGAATCTGAGCAGGGGAGTGAACGTGCAGACTGGCAAAGTATTAGGGACGAAGAGTCATGACTTCCACATCTGGATTGAGCGGATCCTTCCTGCGATGACCCAGGGATACCTCCCTGAGCCAGTGTGGCACGTCCTGGTAGAGTTGAGCTTTTTCTTTCACCAACTTTGTGCCAAGGAGTTGTCTCGGTACGTTTGTCTTGAACTGGAGAAGGTTGCACCTCTGTTGCTCTGCAAGTTGGAGATGATATTTCTACCCGGCTTCTTCTTGACCATGCAGCATCTGATTTTGCACCTACCACGCGAGGCACGGTTGGGGGGCGTGCAGCACCGTTGGTGCTATCCAATCGAGGGGTGTCTAAAGTTTCTGTGAAAAAGTGTAGAAATAAAGCCAAAATTGAGGCTTCCGTGGCAGAGGCATTCATTCTAGAGGAGGTGTCGACATTCACACAGGCGTACTATATTGAGGCACTTCGCAGACCGCAAGATCCAACCCCTCGTTACAACATCGATGAGAATTCATGCACCCTCAACCTTTTCAGAGGGGATCTCGAAAGAGAAGGTGCAGGGTCCAACAAGTACTTGCTGCATGTTGAGTGGCACACTATCATGATGTACTTGTTATTGAACCTTGAGGAATGCGAAGGTTATCAGGAGTAAGTTCTCGATGAGCTTGTTACATACGGCACCACTATCCTCCACCTATCGATCTGACCCCCTTGTCTATTGTTTCTCCAGGGAATATATTAATGAACACTGGAGCGACAGTACGGATCCTACCGAAGAAGAAAAAGACCATCTTCTCAGGCATCATACGCCCGATTTAGTCAATTGGTTCTGTACAAAGGTACTATCCAACTAACCTCGTTCCAACTTTAAGATTCCACTATGCTCCTATGAGCAAGTAATGTAACGATCCACCTGTCCTAACTTTGCAGATCCTTCTTGATGCAGAAATGAGTCCTGCATTGAGACACGTGGACAAAGGCTTCGAGCGAAGGGTCAGGTCATTCGACGTTTATGATGTGAATGGCTATCACTTTCGCACGAGAAACTACGAAGAGAAACGGGGCAACCTAAAAACCACGTGCAGCGAAGTTCGTACTCCCAGCACGGATGGGAAGGACTATTACGGCATAGTCGAAGAGATATTGGAGCTTGACTTTGGCAAAGACCAAGGTTGTAAGCCAGTGGTATTCAAACGCGACGCCTCGAGCTAGGTACATGTGTCAATGAATTTGGACGTGTATAGACATGTGTGGATGATTGTGGATGTGTTATATGTGGCTTGGACATGTGTCGGAGAATTTGGACATGTTTTATGAATTTAATGCTGAAATGTGGTTTAAATTGTATATTATTGCGAATATATGACATAAAATGTGGGTTATATGCTATATATGTCATGAAATGTGGTGCAAATGCAAGAAAACAAAAAAACAAAAAAATTTCCAGCTTTGCCGACGGCCGGGCCGTCGGCTTTGGTCAATTTGCCGACGGCCATCGGCAAAGCTGGGCAATTTTGTCATCAAAGCCCAGCTTTGCCGACGGACGGCCGTCGGCAAAGCCCGTTTTCCTTTTTAAAAAAAAAAAAAAAATTCTTTGCCGACGGTCGGCCGTCGGTTGGGTTGTTGGGTAACAAGTGAGTAGGGCCCAAAGAATGTCCATGAATTCTCTCATCAACTTGATGAATTAATTTTAAGATATAGGACTTCCCCATTAGAACAGGCTGTTCGAAGGGATCTCCTGTTCTTCCATCAAATATTCTGCTTTTTCCGGGTACTCGGGTTCAAATACCCATGGATTTTTTGTTTGTTTACTGGCTTCATATAATTCCGAAAACACAAGTTTTCTTGAAGCCTCTTGCTCATATCTCTCATCAAAGGGTGCTATTCTATAATGTTTCTTTAGCAGATCCCCTGCTAATCCAAGCGAGCTTTCAAATATTTGTCCCACATTTATTCGTGAGGGTACTCCTAAGGGATTGAAGACCATATCAACAGGTGCTCCATCTTGCAAATAGGGCATATCTTGCCTATTAGCCTTCTATGATTATATTGGTAAGAATCCGGCAAAGGGGGGATTTTCAGAGCAGGCTCAATGGACAATGGGGATGGCATAGCTGTTCGATGGTTAGGGCATCCGTCTTTAGAGATAAAGAAGGACGCGAGCTTTTTATACGTCGTATGCCTACTTTTTTTGAAACATTTCCAGTAGTTTTGGTAGATGAAGAGGGAATTGTGAGAGCGGACGTTCCTTTTAGAAGAGCAAAATCCAAATATAGTGTTGAACAAGTAGGCGTAACGATGGAGTTCTATGGTGGCGAACTTAATGGAGTAAGTTATTCGATCCCGCTACGTAAAAAAAATATGCGCGGCGTGCTCAATTAGGAGAAATTTTTGAATTAGATTGAGCTACCATGAAATCAGATGGTGTTTTTCGCAGCAGTCTAAGGGGTTGGTTCACTTTTGGTCATGCTACCTTTGCTTTGTTCTTCTTTTTCGGACACATTTGGCATGGCGCTCGAACCTTGTTCCGAGATATTTTCGCGAGTATTGATCCAGACTTGGATGCTCAAGTGGAATTTGGAACATTCCAAAAAGTTGGAGATCCAACTACAAGGAGACAGGATTACGAAAAAAATAAAAATTTCTTTGCCGACGGCCGCGCCACATCAGCCATCGGCAAAGGCAGCCGTCAGCATGACGGTGCGTCGGCTGACGTGGCTGCTTTGTCAACGGCTGACGTGGCCATCGGCAAAGCTTTGCCGATGGCCTGACACATGGCCATCGGCAAAGATCCCTTTGCCGACGGGGCTTTGCCGATGGCCACGTCAGATTGCCATCGGCAAAGCCTTCGCCGATGGCATTCTTGCTTTTGCCGACGGCAGCTCGCCGTCGGCAAAGGAGGTCGATCCGGTAGTGAAACAAGGGAAAAAAATGTTGGGGTCCACATGTCAGTGACTCGTTCCACTATCTTTATTACCACATTAAACATAAATTAAGCAGGAATAATCTTTTTCTCCCAACTAAACTCCAGATCACGGAGTTACTACAGCCCATGAGTTCAAGAGGGTGTCATTCTATTCCATTCTGCTTGCACCTCGTCCATGAATCAGCAGTATATGGCGAACTCAAGAATACTGAAGAAATTCGAGACGGAGAAGATATTGCTTCGCGTCAGCACATTCGAGTTGGGAGGTAGTAGTGCCCAGCAATCGAGGACAAGAATTGTTTTGCCCATCAGTTTATGCTAATGAATCCAAAGCGTTTTGGCGCACGCCGCACACAACACAAGGCTTTTGTCGGTTTTATATACATCCAAGGTACAGAAGCGAACGAATCTCAACCTTTTTGAAGGACCGGATATGGCGACCAGAGGGGGAGGGGGGGGGTTTGAATGGGAGCCTAAAATTTCTCTTGAAATATTTGGCCACTGTTACAAATTCAAACCCCAAGAAGTAAAATCTCTAAATCTAAAATACTCGCACCAACCGGTGATGGGAGTATCTGGACGAATTCTTTGAACCGAGAGAGACCCAACGCAACAAACGGTTTACGAATCGGAGTATAAACGACCAAACTGTGCACAAAACAAGGAATCACAGCTAGAGAAAATTCACTGAAAAATCAACAGATAATTCGTTCATCCATCAAAGCACAAAAGATAGTGCTTGGCTATCTCGTCCAAATAAGCAAACACAAGAAATAGCTGAACACAAAAATCCAGAAAAAATTCCAAGAAAAATAGTGAAGAAGAACAGGAACTTGAGATCTAAAATCAAGACACCATGATTGAACACAAGAAGCAAAAGAGAGCTCAGACTATCTGCTGTATACACTGCTGACTGTCCGAGATCTCGAAAACCATAAAAACAACTTAACAAAAATTAATGAAAAATTCCATGAAAAATAGTGAAGAAAAACAGGAACTCAAGATTCAAAATCAAGACACCATGATTGAACACAAGAGGCAAATGAGAGCTCGAACCGTCTCGCGTATACACCCGCGACTGTACGAGATCTCGAAAACCACAAAAACAACTCAAGAATCACAGACACATGATTAAACCCGGAGAAAATAGCTGAGACTAGGCGCTCAGCTTGCCACACACACTGGTTTGAGTATAAATCGAAGATTTGCGAGACCTCTCTCACATAGCAACTAGAGAAAGAGAAATCCTAAAAGAAAAAATAAAAATGGAAGAGATGAGGAGGAAGGGAGACCCTCATCCTTTATTTATAGGGACAAGCCTATTTTACATTCCTTCTTTGCCCTTGGATACATGAAAAGTTAAACCACTTAGCCAGGGGCATAAGGGTCCAACTCAGGCTTCTCTTGATCCGACGGCCACCGCGCCTCCTCACCGGTAGCCTTGCTTCCTAGCAATCTCCCCGATGCCGCCACGTGCCGTCCGTCCGCGCTGGACCACCCCGGTTTTGAGGAGCAAACCAGGAAAACCCGCCATCGATGGTTTTGAGGCGAAACCACCAAGCCCTCCGCAAGTAGCGTAGCCCGTACGCGTCCCCCGCCATGTACACTTGCTCTTGTCGATGTCCCAGCTGTCAGCCACCACGGCCGGCCGCCCGGTCCTCGGTCCTCGATCCAAGCCTCACGTCTGCCCTTCACCGCACCCGGTCCGTCGGCCACGGCACGCCCTACTTGATCTTCACCAACCGTCGACCACCATCTCCGAGCTCGACACCGCAAACAACACAAGTCAAGAGACACCATTGTTTGACACGAACCGCGTGCCATCGGTTAGCAGAAACACACGCACACACGCCATTGTGTTGGCACGTTGATAATCACTCATCACAAAAAGTTCACACTATAGTTATGGTAAAAAAAACCATGTGTCCTCACTTTTGGCTCCATCAAGCAAAGCGTTTCTTCTTCACCTTTTCATTTTCTTATTTTTTTAATTTTATTTTCTACTCCAGCGAAAGCAAAGCATTATATTCCTTCTGCAATCTGCACAACGACCAACCAGATCTAGGTACAAGTAAGTACCAAGCGATGGATCTATGTATGTATGCAGCCAGTAGCTGCCATCTTGCCTTGCAAAGCATAAACTTGCCGTGTATGAGTCTTGCAGGGCATGGGATAAACAACTCATAATGAATTTCAAAAGCCATGGAGTACGTTGTAGGAGATGGACTGCTCATTCCAGAAGCAAGGAATTATCTGCGATTCCATGCAAGTTTACTTTTTCAGGGGCACCTCCCAGCAGCAAGATATACTCCATACGGACTTGTCACCGTGCCTCTATTGTGTCATCGACAATCACATCCACAACAGGCAGAGGCAGAGGAGAGCCCAAGCCCCGCGTGCCTGCAACAGGCAGAGGCAGACCTCGCCCAAGCCCCGGCCTGCGCGCCTGCAAATTGAGGTGACTCTCCATCCTCTCCCATTGCCAGACCTCTACTTCTTTTAATTTCATTTTACTCTCCAGTAATGCCTCTTGCTTGCATCCTTTCCTCTTTACTGTTGGAATTGCATGCTATATATATGTTTGTTTTCGCTAGCTTGTCAATCTGCGTGCACGTGTTAATTCCAGTGTCAACATTTATATACTCCACCAAAAATTGGTTTACATTTCAAATCTAGCAACATGTTAATCATTAATTACATATACTCCACCGAAAATAAGTCTTGCATCTAGTTTGGATATGAGTTAGCTAGCTTAAGGTAATTTAATCGGGTTCGTATATGCTGTCCCTTACGCTTAATTACTTTGGCAATCCGTTGCAAGTAATGGAACAAAAGACTAATTAAATGAGCGCACAACTATTCCAATGAGACTGACCTGTGCCGAATTACTTCTTTACGTAGGACGTCCTCTGGAGCCATGGCAACAGAAGAGGTGGACATGTTGCTGGGTGTGTCTGGGGAGATCAAGAAGCTTAAAGATAACATGGAGGGCATCAATTGCTTCCTTGCCGATGCTGAGACACGGCGCATCAGTGAACAGATCGTGCAGCTATGGGTGAGGAAGCTCAAGGACGCCATGTATGATGCCACTGACATCCTTGTCCTATGTGAACTTGAAGCTGACAAGCACAAGGAATCTAAATGTGGTAGCATGGAGGAGAAGGCTTCAGGTTGCTTGCAGCCATTGCTTTTCTGTCTGCGGAATCCCATGTTTGCACACAAGATTGGAAGCCGCATCAAAGAGCTCAACAAGCGGCTGGAAGACATCCATAAAGAGGCGGACAAGTACAAGTTTAATATTGGCACCGGTTCCAATCCAGAGCCGCGAAGGCTGACTGCTGCTGAGTTATCCAGTTCTAGGACAAGGTCACAGGTCGACGAATCAGCCATAGTTGGGGAACAAATAGAGAGGGATACAAAGGAGCTTGGCCAGGTGCTAACCACAGATGACAAGGATCATGACATCAAAGTCGTGTCTATTATTGGCACGGGTGGCATGGGAAAGACCACCCTGGCCCAGAAAGTCTTCAATGAGGCAACCATCCAAGAGCACTTCAAAACAAAGATATGGTTAAGCATCACCAAGCAGTTCGATGAAGTGGAGCTACTGAGGACTGCAATCAAGCATGCTAGTGGAAACCATGGTGGAGAGCAAGACAAGACCACTCTCACAGACATCCTCGTCAACACCCTATCTAATAAGGGCAGGTTTCTACTGGTGATGGATGATGTGTGGAGTGATGATGCATGAAACCATGTGCTTAGTGTCCCAGTCAGAAATGCCTGCAAGAAAGTTCCTGGAAGCCGGGTCCTTGTCACTACAAGATCTGCACACTTAGCCCAACAAATGCAAGCCCCCCTGCACCAACACCGTGTCAGGCCTCTAGAGAATGATGATGCTTGGTCTTTGCTCAAGAAACAGCTGCAGCCTGACCAGGTTAGCCATCTATCCATACTTTATACAGATAGGTTATATATACATTATTTAATAGAAAGCGTAGGATCAGAATTCCATTAAATCTAAGCATTTGTGCTAGGAACACCAGCATACGGAAGTAGCAAAAGGAGAGTAGTAGATCTATGATCTAGAAGACATAATCGAATGTAATAAAAACAACCCTAGGATCAAGTAAGTTTGCTATCACTCAAATCTGTCAAAAAATTTAGTGCATGGCTAGCTCTGTATGAACTATAGCTATTTGAAATTTTATCATATTTCATATCAACGAAAATTATCAACTTTAGTTATACCATCAATATAGTGTCAATATATTTTGTATATCAAGAAATATATTTACAGCATACCTATATTTCAATTTATAAATGTTCACTAGTACCGTAATATGGGGGAATGCCCCAGGGATACCCACGGTGCAACACTTGGGCTGGGCCCGTAGACGGCTAGCCGAGGACCTACAGGGCTGCTCGGCACGCACTACCAAGCCCACCTGAAGGCTCGACCTGTCTAACAAGTGGTCTGCGAGCCTACTGACTTGCTCGACTTGACTCGCGGACTCCCAAGACGGCTCAAGGCATCTAGAATTAAAGACGGTGCCCTGCCGACCTTCCTGATGGCGTCGTAGGAGATCGAGGAGGATAACTAAAGGGGATCGTCATGATCTATTAGGATAGAAACAATCTAGAGATGTTTGTACACCATAATCGCCTTCTGTTTCTCCCTCTCTCGCTATCTCTCTATAACCCTACCCTCCAGCTATATAAGGTGGGTAGTTGATCCCCTCAAAAAAACTAACTCCTATAATATAGAACGGATCATAGGACGTAGGGTCTTACACCTCGCCGGTGGCCTGAATCTATTTAAACAGTGCATCTTGTGTCTCTGGTGCCACCTACCTGCTGATCTCACTCACCCTCTTGAACAATTAAACCTACATGGGGAACCCCCTCAGTGGACTATCGAGCAAGTTTCATCAATAGTTGGAGTGTGACATAGGGGTGTGCGCATGATTCATGGCGAGCCAGATGGTAATTATCCTAAGCTCCCTACCAACTCTTGAGCCCGACATGATGTACGTTCACCGTTGGGCCATCTCTTGGGTCATCAACACCAACAGCGACGAAGAGATCATCGCATCGGTGGTTGTCGATCCTGAGCCGGCCTCACCAACTTCACCACTCCAAGATCCCTTTTCGGAGTCATCTTTGAGATCAACCGTGCTAGCAATGCAGGGCCAGCAGGCGCCAATCCCAATCTGAGAAGAGTACCTAGAGTTTTTCTCTCTAGCCGTCCATCACCACTTCCCATTATCAACGGAGGCAACTCAACAACAACGACTTGATTGAATCTATCGGTCACCTCTCTCAGGGACTAGCAGACTTGTCTTAATCTAGTCGAGTCCACCAGGATTATCCTTGCCTATGAAGAAGAGGAAGATCCATCCTTCATGGTCATCAGATCTCACCGTCGAGCGTCAAGGTTGCCGCATCCGATCACTGCCCTCCCTATGGGCCAATCCGGCACCATCGCTTCGTCGCAAGGAACGATCTGTCGATCGCTCACCGATCCATCAAGAATGGAAGAAACGAGCCTCGCTATTCTTACGGGCTCACCAATGCTGCCGAGATCTACCAAGATACCATGGCGAACAAGTTCGCCGACTTGGTCGGCCATATTGCCCCGCTCACTAACCCTCCAGCCGACCACGGTGCCCTGACGGTTAATATTATGAACGTCCATCTGGGGGACTCACTGCATGCCATTCCGGAAGAAAGTGCCAGCTCGAGAGCAGAAGCGTCCACCAAGTCAGTATCAGAAGATGAGTCTCAAATTCCCCCTTAACCTCTAGGTTTTAGTGGCCAGATCTTTATGGTCAGCCTTGATGAACTGCCCATTGATGGAGAGACAACGGAGGACCACACTGCTCGCATCGATAGGAATGCCAACCAGGCAGCACATCGACAAAATGAAGCGGCAATCAAACAGGAGAAAACCCCAGCTGAGAAGACCGGTGGTGGCACCTCGGCAGGTCCTACACCAAATTCCTGCGCTACAATGATTAGAGCGTGTTCCATGCCCCAAGTTCCAACCTGGTGGTTGCCGCCAACATACTCGTCGGGATCGATCCAAGCACCAAGCTCGATATAGTTAAAGGTTTTCTCCAAGCGGCACACGTTCAAGTCGACGAGAACCATGTTGCGCTGGCCTCATCTCAATCCATTGCCTCGAACACCAACACTCCACCATGAGACCCAATCACTCTCGTCGGCCAAGGGCAAGCATATTCACGGACCAGAATTAGGGCAGCGGCCGATGCATCAATGAGGAAGTGAACCGGCCCGAAGTGGACACTCATGATTGTCTCAATGAGGTCTGCGACATGCGCCACCACATCGATGATCGTGTCAACTTTGGTCACAATTCAGAGTTGGCCTGGTGACAGGAGTACGATCAAGAGTTTGGCGACCTAGCCCAAGCTGCTAGACGAAATCAAGGAGGCGGGGACTCTACTCGAGCACCCAGAGTCGCTTCAAAATAATCCGTGGGAACCAAAACCGAGAAACGTCGGCCACTCCCCGTATGGCGGCGGCGACAAGCTAGAGGGACCGCGGTACTTCACAAAAGCTCTCGGAACCCTGCAATGACCGTGGGTTCAATATCATAGGATTTAACGCCTATGACGGCTAGATGAATCCCACACATTGGTTCACTCCAAGCTTAAGCCACAGACACGCGAGCGGCTAGTGGCAACACCAGCGTCATGGCCAACTACCTGTCGGTCATGCTCACCCTGCCGACGATGACCTAGCTGACTCACCGCGCAAAGAACTCCGTCAATAGTTGGGACGACTTGAAGAAAGAATTCACTAACAATTACATGGCTACATGTGATCGACCAGGGACCAAACACGATCTAAATCGGTATAGGGGTATGCGCTTGATTCGTGGCAAGCTTGATAGCGGTCCATATGTAGGATTGGGACCAAACATGATCTAAATCAGGTCTACCAAAAATCCAGTGACCTGGTTGATTTTCAAATGGGGTCATTTTGCATTGAAGAAGCCAGACATGGCGTCTCCCTCCAACATATCGTCAATGTTAATCAGCCATTTACAAAGATGGGCAAACGACCACCTCTTTAATTGATTTGTGGAGGCACACTACTTAAGATGTCCGCCTCTCAAGTCTCATAATACCATTTAGAACTCCAACTTCTGTATAGATCCACCATTTGAACATTCGAGGTTATTTGAAAATTTTAAATTTCAAATTCCAAAATCCGTGAGCTGACTACAACATTTTGGGCCCAACGTAGTTCAAATAAAAACTTCTAAACTACTAAGTTGCAGATCAGGTTGAAGACTGTAATTTTGATGTTAGTAATAACGAAGGACAGCACCTTCAGACATTTGCCTCTGAAAATTGACTATCAGAGGCAGTCGTATTCTACCAGTCTCCATAAATTAATTTTCAGCGAAGAACTTTAATATATCCGCCTCTAGAAATTGTTTTATGGAGACATTAATTGATGATATTTGGAGGTGGTTATCCTAGGATGACCGTCTCCATAATTGATTTCAGAGGTGGGCATTTTCCTAGAGCCCCTCTCAGTCACTAGGTGTCTCTTAAAATCATTTTGGTAGTGATGATGGGTATTTTTCACTATAATTTAGTGAAAGGTAAAAAAATTTCACTTGAATAAAACAATCCTCTTTGTTGGAAGTAGTGGTTACTAATAGTTAGATATTGATTTTGTTTCTGACAATAATCACCATAAAACATGTGGGTAAAGAGTTGAATCGACAAAACACTAGAAAACGGAATTTCTAACCATCAGCCGGCTGATTTGTGTTCCGCTGTCAGTCGATTTTTTGGGTGTTGTGTTTGGGCTGGCTTTCTCGATGTGGCCCGTGTCAACATCCTGGCCCGTGCAAACTGGGGTTGCCCATCCGGTCCACACAACCAATCACGCGAGGTCGTGCTCCCGGCTAGTAACTGATTGAGGGATCCCCGGCACACGCCGTGTGTTTTTTCTCCTATTTTTGTGTGTTTTTTATTTTTTTTAATTTAGTTTTCTAGTATTATTTCTATTTTTCTCTCACTTTGAGTTCCAAGTTTGAGTACTTTTTTCATTATGTATATTTTTCAGTAATTTTGTATTTTTTTCATTGTGTCCTTTAGTTTTAGTTAAATAAATATTTCTTGTTTTTAATTTTTAATCAAATACTTGCATGCATGACGTTAGCCACATGCAGCAGCAACAGCTTGTGGGAAGGGAGTGGGATAGTCGCAGTCGGATGGACGGGCATGCCACCTGCTGACATGCGTGCACCCGTGCCGTGCTCTAACTCGTTAAAAAAAAAACGAAGCACAAACACAAATCAGCCGGATAATAAGTAGGCACTTCCGAAATCTATATGAGCTACAAACCACCGTGGTTATACAAAATAAGCTAAGTAAGCCTGAGCCTTGGTCCGGACAAGACAACGCCTAGATAAATGTGATATTTTAAACGATAATATAAGTAGCAATAAAATTTACATTTAGATTTCAGTGTTGGCTTATAACTTACTTATTAATATGTACATAACCTTCATTGTTTTATAAAAGAAGCATGCTCAAACCCTATTTGCATGGAAATGTAATATACGCTACCTACTTGTTGCTAGAAATAACTAAGAAGCTTTCAAATTAAATTTTGGCAGGTAGTCGAAATTGATGAACTGAAAACTATTGGGATGGCAATTCTTGAAAAATGTGATGGCTTACCGCTTGCAGTTAAAGTGATTGGAGGTCTCTTGAGCACTAGATACCCAAGTGAACATGAGTGGAAGTCTGTTTTGAACAAGCCAGCTTGGTCACAGAGTGGACTGCCTCCAGAACTAGATAGCAGGATATACTTGAGCTACGAGGACTTGTCCCCTCATTTAAAGCAATGCTTTCTATATTGCTCTCTATTCCCTAAAGGTGAAAAACTCGTGGACAACGTAGTAACTAGGATGTGGATTAGTGACGGATTTATCCAACATTTGGATAGTAGTGGTACTATTTCACATGAGTATGGGTTCGAAGAGATGGCATTTGAGTACTACCAAGAGTTGATAAAGAGGAACCTTATAGACCCTACAGAAGAATATTCCCTCACTAGATACCAGTGCACCATGCATGATGTGGTCCGCACCTTTGCTGAATACATGTCAAGAGGAGAATCGCTAGTGGTGGTTGGCAAAGAACAGGCAGCAGCTATTGATATTAGTGGTGGTGGTGGTGGTATGCATGTCCGTCGCCTCTCCGTAGAACAAACTGCATCTGTACTAGATCGGGGCATTTTGCAAAGGCGAGAGTCACTTAGGACATTAATTATCTCTAAGGGTTTTGGCAAATTGACTTGGCATTTGTTGTTGTTTGCAAACTCCCAAAAGAAAATGCAAAGGATAAAAATAGGCCATTTCCAAGGGATTTGGCAAATTGACTTGGCAATTAGACAAAGTGGACCCGGCAGCAAATTTTTTTCTTCGCGCGAACTTCCTTCGCTGGCGGTCTTTCCTTCCCGCGGTCACCGCCAGTTCGTGCAGGTCGTCCAGGTCGCCGCCAGTTCGTGCATCAGTTCGCCGCCAGTTCGTTCATAGTTCCATTGTTCAGTGTTCAGGCAGCAGCAGTAGTTAGAAGCATAGCTGCATTTGGTGCCATCAGTAGTAGGCAGGTAGCAGCAGTAGACAGGCAAATCAGTACATGCATTTGCCGGCCAATGATCAGCATACAGGAGCAGGAAATGTCTTGTCTGGCCAGGCGACAAGCGTATGAGCAGGCCGATCAGGACATGATCGCATCATGTCTGTTTGCCGGCAATGATCAGGGACAGAGGGCGGCTTGGAAGTCATGGCCTGAGGTGGTGCGATCCCGACACTTGAGCAGCGGACGACGCTCGCGATCGAGGCCGGCTGCGGACGGCGGCGGAGGGTTTTTCTTTTTTTGTGCCGCGCGAGAGGCCTATATGGCGCGAACAAGAGAGTCCGGGACCGCGGGAACAAGAGTCCAGCACCGAGGGAGAAGGGAAGTTGTGTGAGAGTTCTGCGCGATCGGGATTTGCCAAGCCATCCACGGCTTGGCAATTATGCCAAGTTTCCTCCCTCATTTGCCAACTTGCCCAAAATACAAACCTCAAATGTAAAACCGTTGGATACTTCATTTTGAGCTTTTTGGCAAATTACTCAAATGCAAAGCCCAAATGCAAACCCTTGGAGATGCTCTAAAGTAAACTTCCATCTTCCTTGTGATTCGCTGGGTAGTTTCACCAGCCTGCGGGTACTGATCATATGCTCTGCTGACTTTAATAGACTGATTCCCTCTGTACCTATTATGCTGAAGCACTTAAGATACCTTCACTTAAAGGATACTGATATATCTAGGCTACCGGATGACATCCACAAGATGAAATTTCTGCTATACATTTCACTTGTTAATTGTAAGAAGCTAGGCCAACTTCCTAGAAGCATCACAAAACTTGTGCATCTAAGATCTCTTCACATCCACTGATCAAATGTCAGTGCCGTGCCTAAGGGGTTCCGTGAGTTAACAAATCTGAGGTCACTCTTTGGGTTCCCAGTTCACGTGGACATGAATGCAAGTAGTAGCTGGTGCAGTTTGCAAGAGCTAGAGCCTCTCTCTTTGCTTAGGGATCTCACAATACATGGCCTAGAGAAGGTGCAGGACAGCCAGATGGCTGAAAAAGCCATGATTAGCAGCAAACGCCACCTTGGGTATCTAGAGTTGAGCTATAGTGCAATTGGACATACTCTAGGGACTGGTGGTGCTGAGGCAGAACAATTGCAACAACAGAGTGTGGCAGAGGAGGTTTTGGAAAAGCTTTGCCCTCCAACCTGCCTAGAGGATCTAACTTTGGAAGGGGGATACATTGGTCGCCGGCTCCTGAACTGGATGTGTGCTACAGCATTGGTAGAATTTAAGAGCCTGAGGCATTTACGGCTGCGGAACCTACCTTGCTGCATCCAACTCCCAGATGGTCTGTGTTGCCTCCCGAATTTGGAATCGCTGGAAATTATGGAAGCACAAGCCATCAAGCATATTGGGCCAAAATTCCAAGCATCCTCCTCCTTGGCTAGTACATCGGCACCGTTTCCCAGACTGAGAGACCTATATCTGACTGGGCTAGGTGAGTGGCAGGAGTGGGAATGGAACGACTGTGATGAGCAGAGGTATGTGGAAACTGCTATAGCCATGCCTTGTCTGGAGAGACTCACAATCAAAAACTGCAAGCTGAGATGTCTTCCACCAGGCCTCGCCAGCAGCAAGAGGCATGCTCTTAGAGAACTAGGTCTGTACGAGATCGCCAATCTGACACATGTGGAGGACTTCCCTTCAGTCGTGAAACTTGACGTGTTTGACTGCCCTAAGCTAAAGAGGATCAGCAGCCTTCCCATGTTGCAGAAGATTAGGATCGTTCGCTGCACAAAGCTGGTGGTTCTGGAAGGTGTCCCAGCACTCGACAGCCTCCTACTGGAGGACGCCAGCTTGGTCACGCTTCCAGAATACTTGCGAGCTGTAAACCCGAGATATCTCGACTTGGCCTGCAACAAGAAGCTATGTGAATTCTCCTTATTGCCAGGCAGCTTCGAATGGAACAAGATTAGCCATATTGGAAAACGCAACATTGGCTGGCTCGAAGATTAGTACCGGGTTGTTTGGATTAATGTTAAGATGAACGAAGACCAAGGACTGCATGGCTCCATCAAGTCTAGCTCATGGATTCAGGTAATTGATTTGCATTCTTTTACAACTATATGCTGAAAGTGTTTTTTAGGTTTGTACTATAATTACTATATAATTGTTGCTTGTACTCCAATTCCTTGCATAACCACAGTAGTCTTCATGAATCAATCGCTGATAAGTCAATCATTTATGTGATTAGCAGGCACGGAAAGCTTCCATTAGACTACAAAACGCATTGTGGGGCATCAAACTATATGTCAATTAAACAGAAGTGGTGATGCTGTATGAAGATAAGAAATCCACAATTGTGAACAATCAATTGTTTCAGAATAACGAAAACTGCGCTTGTCTTCGCCTTAATTTTCCCTCTTCAAGACTTGCGCACTTGTATATATATTTATCATCTCCTATATATTTGTAAACTAATTCGGCTGAATTGTACAGTTTCGTTTTCTTGAAGATGATTGGGTTCTTAATCAAAGACTCGATATGTTATGGATTGTTGGTTGCAAAGCAGTATGTCTTTTGTGGTTGCACGATCCAGGAGATTTTTTCTCGAGTTGTTGGAATTGTCAGTTCTTCCAATGCAGTATATTATGGTTAAAATTCTACCAGAAAAAATGTTTCCACCAAGATGGACTCGCTCTGAACCATTACCAATACCCCACCATATAAAAAATTTACCAAAGTTCTTGCTGCTACAAGAAATGCATAAAAGATTACATCATAGCTCATGTACTTCACATTCTCAAATAAAAAAAAAAAAAAAAAAGATAAAGATAACAATGCTAATAAAATCTTGTGAATACCAGTGTCAAACTGTCAAGCTTGACTAAAACCTGGACAAGGAACCCAACAAGAGAACGCTGATGAAACCAAGCATATAGGCAGCACAAATGTAGCATATTAGTGTACATGAAAGAAGCTAAGGTTTGACAAAAAAAAAAATCTCACCAGCAGCCCATCATGATAATTCAGATAATATTTAAGTAATCAGAACGCAATGGAGCAATAGAGTACCTGTAGAAGAAATAGATGTGCACAAAAATATAAATAGTTCACCAATAAAGTTAAATCAAGATCTGCTGATTTCTAGAAACGTTCTGAAAAAAGGTTAGGAAGCTTTTTCATGCAATGGGATGTCCTATTAAAACTAAAATTGTACACATAGTGCTGCAATTTGTGAAATTATCAGGCAAGGCAGCTATGGCCAAATGCTAGATAGGAAAATCTCAGCTTGCCTCCTGAAGAGAATCTTTCTGAAATTTGGTAATACTCTAATGCTGAACAAAATTTCACCAATTTATAAACTACAAAAACTAATTACCAATGTTGTTGCCACCACCACAAAATAGTAAATGCTCATGCAAGTTATATGAGAGGACTCGCAACAATAAGTACAAACCATCAATAAAGAGAACCAAGGGGTCACCACACAATCATGATGTATGTTTTCAGCATTAGAACTGATGTAGTACGGTGCACCATCTTGACTAAACAAAATAGCCACAATCATGAATATTCGACTGACTAGAGGTATGTTTTCAACATTAGAAAAAAAAAAACAGGAATTGCACCATCTTTCCAAAATAGAACTGATGTAGTATGGTGCACCACACAATCATGAATATTCGATGAACTATAGGTAAATTTTTGGCTTAAGAAAAAACACAGGAATTGCACTGTCTTACCAAAGAGTGCTTTCCCTTGCTCGATATTTGCGCGGATAAGCAGACAGAAGCAGGCATTTAAGCTGGTCAGATTATACTCAGTGAAATAGCTGGCAACGCAAACCAACCAAGCTGTTCAATACCAGGGAAATCACACAGGAATGAATAAGAATGTACGTAGACAAAATAAGCATGCACAGAAGTAACAGTTAATTAGTCAATCATATTGATTTAGACAGGATATGTCATGGACATTAGCCAGTAATTCAGCTTAAATCCATCAAATCCATTAAATCCTGTGGATCCATGAATGAACCACAGAACCACTAGCATAACAGAAGACATAATTTGCATTCAAAAACCTAACAGAAGACATAATGCAGGCTAGCACCAACCATTGCTCTACACACTTAGTCGACCTCCTCAATCTTCGGGCCAGCGCCACTCACTCCGGACAGTGCATCCTCGATCATGCCACTGGCCATGTCAGCTCCAGCTCCTTGGTACATCTTGCCGATGATAGTGTTGTAGATGCCCTCCAGCTCCTTCACCTGGTCCTCAAACTCATCAGCCTGAGCTAGCTACTTGCCATCAAGCCACTGGATAGCCCCATCAACTCCATCCTCAACCTTGTGCTCCTCATATTCAGACTTGTACTTCTAAGCATCCTGGACCATCTTCTCAATCTCGTCCTTGCTCAACCTGCCCTTGTCGTTTGTGATAGTGATCTTGTTCTTTTGGCCAGTTGTCGTGTCATCTGCAGAGACATTCAAGATACCATTGGCATCAATGTCAAAACAAACTGTGATCAGAGGAACACCTCTGGGTTCAGGAGGGATCTCAGGGAGCTCAAATTTGCCTAGCAGGTTACTGTCCTGGGTCCTTTTCCTCTCACCCTCATACACCTGGATAAGGACACCAGGCTGGTTGGTCTGAATAGGTAGAGAATACCTGCTCCTTCTTGATGGGGATGGTGGTGTTCCTCGGGATCAGAAGTCATGCCATCTCCAGACCAAGAGAAAGTGGACTAACTTCCAACAGCAAGAGAAAGTGATATCCTTATTGTTCTTCCTGTTGAACTCTTGGACAAAGTGGTTCACCTCGGTTGTCAAAGTCCTGACCACCAAGGTGAGTGTCACCAATTGTTGCTTTTGACCTCAAAAATACCCTCCTCAATGGTGAGAAGGGAGACATTAAAAGTACCTCCTCCAAGCTCAAAGATGAGAACATTTTTGTCACCAGCGCTGGTAGCGTCAAGACCATAAGCAATAGCAACAGCAGTTGGCTCCTTGATGATACACGTGACATTTAGACCAGCAAATTACCCCAGCATCCTTGGTGACCCGCCTCTGGGAATCATTGAAGTAGGCAGGAACAGTGACAACTGCGTTCTTGATAGTGTTACCATGGTAAGCTTAAGCAATCTCCCTCATCTTGATGAGAACCATAGAGAAGGTATCTCAGCAGCAAACTGCTTCTCCTCACCCTTGTACTGAACAACAATCATGGGTTTGTCACCAGGCCCTGAAATAACCTTGAAGGGCCAGAGCTTAATGTCGCTCTATAAAGAAGCATCCATAAATCTCCTACCAATGAGCCGCTTGGCATCTGCAAAGGACTGTGTCAGTAATTGCAGTATAATTTTTGTACACATAAATGATACGTTTCTAATCTAACAAATTAAGAAAATCACCAATACAAATCTGCAGACTTCCTACAGGGAAGTAAAACATCATGTAATGCTAATCAAGCGCTAATAACTGTCTATTGCACATCTAATACATTCAGAAGTGGGTAACTGTTCTAGAAATGGTAGGAAGTAACATTCATTTAAATCATGTGGATTACAAACTTCTCATTAAAGAACTAATGATAGTGTTAAGCTCACAATTGAAGGCAATAGCTAGAACAATACACACTTCAATGAGCATACAGCAGTCAGCAAGCCAATGGTTAGATCAACTGCTGACTGCTGATGTATGTTTATTCTAGTCTAGAACCAAGAAAATACAGCAGAAGGGTTGACACAACACTAAAAGGAGAATGTTAGCTATATACTAGTAACTGGGGTAAGGAACAACCAATGACACAAGATCCTTTCCTCCTAGCTATTTACAATATTTGAAGCCGCATATAGCACATACACAAAAAAAAAAAAAAAAAGGCAATGTGTCAGATACAAAATGGCATTGCAAGAATCGCCAATGCTTCTTCACATATTAGAACAATGAATTAAGTAAAAGCATGCAAGCTCAGCCAAAAGATGGTGATTGTGTTTTGAATAATCACTGACTTTTCAACAATTGGGTACATTTACATCACAGGTTGCACAATAAACACTGCAATGAGAAAAAACTCTGAAAAGGGGGCAAAACTGTTCAAATTTAGCTAACTGTTGGATTGCTTCGGCTCTTCCAAAAGAAAAGATACAAAAAGGAGATTTTTCTGTGAGGGAAGATCATATGGTAGTGCATGATGTAGTCTGATCGTCATCGGATATGCAGATGTGTGTTATGGATATAGTATCCTCATTCCCCCCTTAAAAAAAGGTGTTTTTTTTTTCTGGGTTACACACAACAGCCTAATGACAGATGGAGGCAAATCTCCACTTCTGACAGATGGAGGCAAATCTAAGTATATAAAAACAATTATTATATCCTAAAGACTAAACGAGAGTCAACATGAAGTCTACCATCCCAACAACAGCCTATCTACAGAACTATGCAGGCGTGCAGATCCAGTAGCTGTGAGTGAAATAACTCGCAATCAGAAACAGATTCTTCCGATGTATTCGAAATGATAAACTACACACTCAAGGAATCAAGGATCCCATGACAAATACAAGAACTTTTCACTAGCGTACAGCCAAAATCGCGTCAGATCTAATCTAACCCAACAAGCAGCAGAGCAGGGGCCATCATGAGTTTTGTACAACGAAGGGGGCGGGAGAGGGATTCAGGGTCGTCAGCTCACCAAAGACGGTGTTGATGGGGTACACGGCGACCTTATTCTTGGCAGCATCCCGGTGAGGCGCTCGGATTGGAGTCGGTGAAGGCGACGTAGGACGGGGCGGTGCGGTTGTCCTGGACGTTGGCGATGATGTCGGCGCGGTCGTGCTGCCAGACGTGTAATACCCGGTTCTAAGAACAAAACTAGATATACACAATATGTGAGTTCTAGGAGTCAATTCCCACATATAGCTACAAGTCAAGGGTAGTATCAGTAAACAATGCTTAATAATAACGTACTTAGTAAAAGAGAAATATACCCTTAAGTAGCAATCAGCGGAAAGACAACTCCGATCTTCACATAAGGACTCCACTCCACTGGATCCAAACTGACTGGTTGATCACAAGCCTAAACTCCGCTCCTGAGGTGTGGGGGGGAATTGCAAGAGTGAGTCCATGTCGAACTCTGCAAGTATAACAAGTATAATCTCATAACCATATGATCAAGTGAAACTGAATAAATGAATTGCACATAAACAATTTAAATGAACATATAAAGTTCCTTGAGTTTTCCAGGCCGCCCTGTCCGTGGGCACGGACGATATATCGATTTAACTTTGCGCAGAGGTGTACCCTTTCCCTGTGAGTCGTGATTCCCATTTGCCCGAGGTCGCGACTCCTCTGAACACTTCCAAGGTGAGTAGGCAGGGTCTCACTATAAAGCCACCCAAGAGTTCGTCTAACAAGCAAGGGTTGCTTAGTCATCGGATATAGAACCCCTCTTCCAATATGGCACATTCTTTCCCAGCTATACACATAAGGACAGAGAAAGCCCTATACCCAATTCGGCCCTCCCTCTCACAAGTTAGAAAAGGTCTCCTGAATGCACTAGAGCCAGAGCCATATAGCTCTCACAGCGGCACGTTAAGTCCCAGCTTTTGCCGAAGGATAACATTCATCTTTTATGTTTACCACATATTCATTAGTCAAGCTTACTAGACCATAGTCATAGAAAGAAAACGCAAGCTATACTTGTCTTATATCAGATCCTTCTTCAAATCCTAAATCTTCATAGAATTGCTTCTCGATCTCCACTTCTTCTTAAGCACCAACTTTCAGGTCATCAACGCAAAGCTCACCGACTGGACACGATAATAAAGCACCACACAAGCATCCTAACACAGACATGCATAGCATACAAATATAGCTATATTAGAGCAATACACCAATCAATTATAAAGGTTTTAAAACTACCTATGGATTTCTACGAACACACAAACATGAAGAACACGCTAATTGAAGCTACGGTAGAAGAGACACTTTTATCAAAGTTTTTGCTTTGAAAAGAAAACTATATGTTTTACCAGCTAGCTTGCTTCAGGTAGCACAAACAGAACAGCAGCCAAGATACTTAGTGCTAGCAAGCACGGGAGCAGTACGAAACAGTAGCAAGGTGTATTTATAAAAAACTGGATTGGTACGTATAGAGGTGGCACTAGTCTGCTAATCATATACATGCAAGCTGAGACAAGGTAGGGTGCACATGTTGAATATATCATCAAAGGAAAAGGTCTAGTAATCCAGGAAGATCGTATATACTTTGGTATCCAGGAAGATCGTATATACTTTGGTATTTCCATAGTATGTCTAGATTTATTTTTCAAAAGGAAAACGGCAAGAAACCATGTCCATGACATCATCAAGCCAGCATTCACGTCATGATCAAGGTAGCAACTGGAGCACATTTGCACACAGAGCATGCATGGCGCTGCTACTGTGCCATGGCAGCCGATGTAGCTTTTCTGAACTCCGATGAGATGAAAACACATACAGACGCAGAGGGCGATCGGTGAACTCAGTGCGTTTTGGCAGACAGATAAAGTGATGGCGACATGGGAATCAGCAGGGCGGCTCGGCAACTCTGCATATATAGTTCGGCAATGGCATGAGGAAGATAAAGAGCAAGAACGGGAGGAAGGACAGGTTCCGCAGCTTCGTTACCTAGATGCGGAACTTGACCTCGGTCTAGGCACGACGATGAAGCAGCCAAAGGTAGAGACAACACGACGTACATCGATACAGCTGCTTGAGCCTTCCTGTGTGTATGGCTCGACAATGAGTTCCGAATGGAGGAGAGACTTCCACGGTGATTTCAACGACGGCGGCCGGCCGCAGTTTCTCGGCGTGATCCGAAATCAGGTGCTAGGGCAAGGTGGCGCTGGCACGCAGCTCGATCAAACTTGAGATTAAAAACGCATGGCACTTAAACATGCATGGATGACGGTGTCGAGCAGCATCATTTCACGAAGAGGATTAGCGTTGGCATGGACAGCGATCCGGACGGTGGCATGACTAGAAGAGAGAAAATTCTAATTCACCAAGGGATTGGTAAATATATGTAGGAAAGAAAATTCAACATGTCTCATCAACTAGCAATATGGTGCTAATTGATTTTACACAGTCTATTTTTACTAATAGGCCTAATTAATTATTAAAGCCCATTAGTAATTAAAGACATGGATCTTTGGGTGTTGGCAAAATTGAGATATTTTACTACTTTCAGAATTAATTAAATTCGTGGATAAAATAATCCTAGAAAAGTCTAGAATTGATTTTAAGCCGTGAAAAATATTCAGAAGGCTCCGAAAATTCGGGTAAAATTCTCGAGATATTTTAGGACGTGAGCAACCCAAATAATGTATTTGGAGCTCATAAAAGGATATTTTAGCACATCTAAAAATTAGATTATGCTCAGAGACAATGGGAAACAAATTCCAGAAAAATCTAGAAAAACTCCCGTGAAGCTTTTAGAGATTGGTTGACGAGTGAGGAACTGAAAGGATTGATTTGGATTACAAAGAAATGACTTTGAGAAGCTCCCCAAAGAAAACTTGAGCTAGGAAACAAGGATTTAGTTGTACAAAAAGATAAAAACATGCCAAAGGACGAAGCGATGACTATTAAACAGATTTTGAAAGCCTTTTTACTTTTGGTCAAAACTACATATTACAAAAAATATATATGCACCAGCTTGTATGCACAACAATGTTTCTAACCCTATGATAGTTTTTATTTCATAAAAATTGTTGTTTAGGTAAAATTACATGCTCACAAAAATGCAAATTAAATCATTTTAGCTATTTTGAAAACATGCAAATTTTGGGATGTTACAATTCTACCCCCCTTAAGATGAATCTCGTCCCGAGATTCGGAAGATGGTAATCGAAGAGATTGGAATATTCTGCCATTGAACCTTCTTCACTGCCTTGAGTAGTACCACCTTACCGACAAATGATTCCACTTTGCTATGCATACCTTTTATACTCCAATCAACATACTCACTGATTCCAAGTCATTGACAGACACTCTAAACAACTCGCACGGCCCCAAACCGATCCTCAGTTAATTTCCAACTGTTAAACCATTACCCTTTTCCTTAAATAAGCTATTATAGACTCGGCATGCTAGCTTCTCCTCATACCAATGCATATTGCACTTGTCATGAAGATCATCTTGAGATGGTTGCGTGAGCTTGACTGTATGACATACTCTTATCACTCTGACTCCAAGTTACAACACAATTACTTTTAGCATGTACCAGTATGTCCCTATTTGGCAACCTCATAATTGTACCACTTTAGTGCGATGCTAGTTTACTCTTGACACAAACACCCCTTACGCTTCTCATGAAGACCACCTTTGAGATGAACTATATGACAAGCTCTTCGTCCCCACAAATTCCACATTATATCTTAATATGTTTTGTTATTTCCTTTTTAATCCATACTTTTAACTCTCCTATTTCTAACTTCAATATGCAAGTAATTTTTAAGTTAAGTTCCTCACACCTTAAACATCATTCTTAATACATGGTGTCGTCCAAAAATTCTTAGCATAACTCCCCCTTTGCTAAGAGCAATGATAACAACGATTCCTTCACCAAATCCTTTCAAGTCATATATTCTCCTGTTCAGTACAATCCAATAGTGATGCCTCAACTCAAAACTTATTGAAGATGTCCTCTAGATTTTTATGTTCCACGGCAGACTGTAATACCTACTCCAATTAGTGACTATACTCCAATTAAATTGTTCCAACTTTAAACACACTTACTTAGTTCTTCCTTCTTCCAATCAACCGTTGTGATTTCTCTTGTTCAAAGGCGAACTTTATTAATTGTCAACTATATAGTTCTGGTAACAACACTTGATTGTTGCACTCAACTTGATCTTGGTATCATTTGAACTTTCATAGCACCCTTTGTATGTAAGAACACCGACAACAACTTTTTCTTCTGCAAATGATTGCATCGCTCCAGTCATAGGCCTTTGATTACTTTAACTAGACAATGAGATCACCAACTTCAATCCAATCCTTAGTAAAACTATTCTTCATACTCTCATATCCTTGTGAATACCATACCTGATCCAAGATGATAGTATCTCCAAATATCCAAGGCATAAACCAGTTTTGGGACCAGTGGGTTATGACCCACTATAGCTCCATGTCATTATCAATTTCCATTCCAATTATGGTGTCACTAGGTCAACATCAACTTAGTAATGATCCTTTGAATTTCTTATGATCGACCTTGATGTCACTCTTTTATGTCCAAGTAAATAGCTCTATGCTCCACAATGGATAACTCGACATCTCATAAGTTGATTAATCCAACTCATGCCTCCATGATTCAGGCATAACCGAGTGCTTTCTTACATAGAGCACATCACAATCTTTCCAAGACACATTATATTATAGGGAAATTCTTATGTCCAATTTTAATGCCTCTAGTGAACCTTCGATAGAATCTTACCATCCCAATTATATTCTGAGTCACTTTTGCATACATAGGTGGGTTCCAACTGAACACATCTCCCTTGAGTTCTTCTTTGTGTGATTCCATCATTAGATACATACCATAACCAACAAGAGAACTTCCTTCAAACAAATCTCATACAACATGATTGGTATAAGCATTGACACTTCCATAGAACCCATTGTAGAGAAGTCCAACATCACGTTATTCCTATGCCATCATCACCAACTTGTCTTGAGGCATATGCAACCACTCTACCTCCTTGTATAAGAACACACCTCATACCTTAACAAGATGCATCACAATGCTTCTAACTCTGACTTGGTAACACCAACACCAGAGCTGTGTAATTGGTTTCTCCTTTAACTCTCCAAAACTAGCTTGACTCTTTTCAAACCATAAGAACTTGGCACTGTAGAGCTATCATAGGCTTAGCTAGTTTGGCAAAGAAACCTCCTTTAACCAAAAACTCACACTTGCTCTGCCTAGTATACAACTTATGTCCTCTATGCTTCTGTAAGGCTACCCTTAAGTGTTCAGCATGCTCTTCTTTAGTCTTAGAGAACACCAGGGTGTCAACAATGTAAACCACCATAAACTTATCAGGATACTCCACGATGACCTTACTCATCATGTGCATAAAATAGACAGGCGCATATGTCAGACTAAAGGACATAACTGTGTACTAATGCAACCCATATCTCATAGTGAAAGTTGCCTTCGGTTTATCTGCATTCCGAATCTTCGACTAATGGTAACTGGAGTGTAGATCAATCCTAGAAATCACATAAGCACCTCTTAATGGATCAAACAAGTCATCCATCATCGGCTACGGGTACTTGTTCTTGATGGTCACTTCATAAAAAAACAATAATCATCACACATACGCTGAGTATCATTCTTCTTGTAATCTGAGATCGCCAGAGCACCCCATGGAGACGAACTAGGGCGTATGAAACTTTTCTCTTGCAATTCCTTAACTTGCTTTTTATAATCACCCATCACGTCACTAATACTTGCTCATGGATAGACCTCTCAGCAATAGAGATAGTTGCTCCTTTTCAAGTAACGTGCTTTGAATGCACACAACCTTCGTCTTGCAACTTCCTCTTCGTGGCTACCCCCTTAAGAAAAGATCTAGAGAACCAAAGCGTAGCTTGTATCTTCAGTTAAGTTAGTGGATTACCATCATGTCCTTCCATCATCCCAAAGAAACTCATGTACAAGGGTAGGAACTTATAACATGCAATTCTCTGTGAGCAGGAAAACAGCAGTGCAGAAAAGCAGGCATAACTCCAGCTCTGTTGATCCAATGAAGCCATACTCCACACCGTTGGAAAGCTTATAAAATTCTCTACAACTCTCTTATAGAATACTTTTCCATATTCTGTAGTTAAGATAATCTTTCATAACCATACAAGAAATCTGTCCAGTCAATCTGGCAGTGCAGAAGCAGCACAGTGCAATAGTTATATCTCGAGCTCTGTCGATCCACTAAAGTCCTACTTTATACCATTGGAAACCTTATGTAATCCTCTATAACTTTCCTATAGAACATGTTTCCAGATTCTGTAGTTAAGGTGGTAAAAAATGCTCCACAACAGAAACTGTTCTAGATTCTAGACAGCACAGATACACCGCATTGTGAGTTTCATAGCTCCCAAACTAAAGTTGATATGAGGGTGATCCAGATGGCATTGGAAAGGTACAGAAGTCTAGATTCTCCCAGAAAAATTTCATCAACGTTGCACAAACATAACTCAAGATACAACAATATTAACACAGACTGATTCAGATTTTAGACAGCGCAGAAGCATCGTCTTGTGATTTTCATAACTGACAAACTAAAATAGCTGTAAAGGTGATTCTTGTGCTCAGATAAAGATATTGAAGTCTACTTTTGTCTAGAATTTTCTCATGATTTTTGATCATCCAAGGACAGAGATATAAACCGAGGAATATAGATTGCTCCGAAAGGACAAGATAGGAAGAACAGGAGGGAACCAAAACCCAGCTATCTATTCACTAATCCTTATACCTTAGGCCTATAAGCTAAATGAAAATGCGGATAAAACCACAAGATCATTGCACTCATTACAAAAATGCAAATCACTCAAAGACATAAAAACAACTCAACAAGCACTCAAGTGCACTAGCACCAAAAAGACTCGACTAAAGTTAACGAAATCTAACGTCTTTATAAAAGGGACTCCTGATCCTAAGGGTGAGACTGGTGGGGAAGATTCTCATAAATCATGGGCTCTCCAACAACTGCTTTAAGATCATCCGATTCCTTTTGCAGCCTTTCTAGATCCTTTTCTTGTTGAGACACCACATCTTCCAAGCGTTTCTTTGATTGCATAACGGTATGTCCAAAGTCAAATAAAGCTTGGATAACTAGGCCTTGACGTTGAGGGCTGTCCATCACCCATCCGCCATTGTAGTTTTGATCCTCATAAGGTAGATAGCGGTAGTGGTCATGTTGCATTGGCTGACGACGATGACCTCGGAGGCTTATACATGCCTCAAAAGCTGCATCTTCTATGCTGCTTTGCAAAGTGTGACAGTGACCCCGATGAGAGTGGACCATCTCATGATCAAAATCTGCTAGGCCTTCTCCATGAGAATGGATACTCACATAAGTCTTCCAACGAGTAGGTTCCTGTCGACGAAATATCGGCGATAGTCCGACCAGGGGTATGCCCTGACCGGTAATGGATTGGCGGAAGGTGCACGAGATTGCGAGCAAGACGTAAACAGGGAGCAATCACACGAGGTTTACCCAGGTTCAGGCCGCAAGGATGCATAAAACCCTAGTCCTGCTCTCTGTTTCGATTATGATGTGGATGTATGAGTTCGTGCGTTATGCCGATTCTCGTCTTCGCACGGGGTCCTTGCTCTCCTTATATATCACGGGGAGCAAGGTTACAAGTCGGAACTAGCCTATCGGTACTAAGTTTATATACTTTACAAGTCTAAACTTTCCTATCTCGGCTAGGTCTTGTCCTCCTTGTCGGTCTTCGATATTCTTGCCCGTTTTAGGCCGTCCACCCGGCTGAGCCGATCGGTCCGGAAGCTTGATGGGCTGGCCCGGCGATAGCGTGTCGGCCCAAACTAGGCCGTGAGGGTATATGGAGTTTATACCTCCACGCTAGTCCCCGAGCATCATGGATCTTGAGGGAAAAAACACCGTCTTGCTTGGTTGAGTGAGAAAGGGTGGTCGGACACACGTTCGACATATGGTCCGAGCATGGGCTGGAGGACCGTCTAATGCTTCCGACCACACTTTGCTTACACTTGGTTGACGTTTTCGGTTTTGACCGAAAGATTTATGATGCTCCCGAAAAGAAAAAAGAATTTTGAAAGGGTCCCAAATGCGGAGACGTGGGCCCTCGTTAGTGTGTGATGCCCGCCATCACATGGTATCTGTCGTGATTGGTCGTTGCCTTAGCTTAGTTTTGAAACTAAACTCTTTGTAAAGAGAAAGGATCAGGCCGAGTCATGCAAATGACGTAGGCCCACGTAGTCCCCGAGGTTGCTGTAAGATAGTATATGTTGCAGCAAGCTCTAAAAGAAGGATCTAGCCCATGTCACCTCTCAGGTGACGTGGGCCCACGTAGTCCCCGAGCCTGAGATGAGGTGGAACACGTTATGTCAGGGTCTAAAAAAGAAGACAAGTGATCATTATATCGTGCTTTATGTGTTTCCGACCACTCTTTGAGTGAGACCGAGCAGGCCAAATTTCATTTGGGCTGGTCGGTTTGAACCATGCCATGACTTTGTCATGATTAAGTTAAGGCAGCTTTGCTACTTAACTCAGTCCCCAGCGTGGCTGTGAGACCATGGTTTTGAATCTAAACCCATGAAATAGCTTAGCTATTTGTGTGCCGAAATAACCGGTATCATTGGCGAAAAAATCCCAGGCTCAAATTTGTCGGATTGTGTGGTTTGAATTGTTGGTGCTATACTTGTAACTTTGTTACGGCGGGTTGGAACGCTTCTTCGAGTTGTTGCTGCAAAGAGAAAATTTGGTATGAGTGAATGTTTTGATGAGGTATTCTCGAATCGTATTGATTTGATATAATCTATGACATAGAGTTGTATCAAGATGTGTTGTTTGAGAATGGTTTTTAGTAATCGCCTCTCCTTAGAGTTAATCAGTCCGCAGGTGTGTAGGTGACCTATAGTGAATAGCGCGTTTGGCCGAATCACTTAGGGCCCTATTTCCATTGGAGGCGACCGCTGACACCCCTGTGTTGTATAGCGTTGGAGCTGTGAACACGTAGCGGGGTTGATCAGAGACAGTGCACACTGATTGTTTTCTGTTGGAGGGGTGACGTACTTGGCCATTTGATACAAAGAAAAAGGTGTTTTTAACTTTGTAAAGAGTTTTTCGAACGTACTTTGAAGTAGTTCGTGTAAAGAAATCTTTTGTGAAAAAAGATCGGTGAAGGCATGTATGTTAGGTTAATAGAGCACTTATCGTATTTTTTGTGAGCCACCGTCTTCCCGTGGTGGGCTTTAATCATGCCTTTGTTCCTGAAAGAATAATGATATGGTGTGTAAAATTCTGTTATCATGCGAAAGGCTAAGTTATGCTTGTTATAGATTTAGAAGAAAAAATTGCCGACCACACTAGTCTCTTTCTCATTCAAGAGCCGACCAGGCCTTAGGGATTAGATGATCCTAAACAAACGGACGGTGCCGAATGTTTGGAGCCCTTTTCCTTTGGGAGCGACCGCTGGATCACTCGTGTTGTTTGAGCGTGATGCTTGTTAACACGTAGCGAGTGGGACCGAGACAAGTGCATTCCTGGTTTGCTTCGTGTTTGAGGCAAGAAATTTGTGAAAACTGGTTTTTCTAAAGTGTGGTCTTTTGAAATGGAGGGGATGAATAAAAAATTTATTAAGGACGTGAGATACTTATCTTTCAACCGTCGTGTCGCGTCATGATCGCGTGCGGGCGAAAATATTCGGTTCTTTGATGCAACCGTACATCGCCGACCGGGTTGTCACGTCAAATCTCGGGTACGGTTTTCGATTCTGGTCTAGTCAATGCTTCCCCGACGTGGTGGGTCCGTTGTGTCAGTGGCACAATCGTTCCACCTTCTGATGACCTGAGTCAGCGAGCGTGCGGGGGGTTCCCGAGGCGGGGGAAACGTATAAATGCTCATTGCTTTAGTGGAGCGGTTTTCGTCGCTTCGTGCTCTCGGGGAACGAGAGGGCCGCGGAGGTTTGATTACCCACGATCTCATCGGTTGCCTTCTTGATTCCTCCGAGCTCTTCTATAAATTGGGGCCTGCGCTGGGAGTTCTGTACACACAGCGCATTCTTTGTTCTTGTTCTTGTCCATCTGCTTCCGCAAACTTAGGGTTTTAGATCCCATACTCGCGCCGCCGCCTCCTAGATGGATCGCCGTCACGGTAGCGCCGGCGGGGAGGAGGAGTCGGTGAACTCCCCGGGAGGTGAGGCCGCGGAGGAGGTGAGCTTGGATTGGAGTTTTTCCTTGATTAATCTTGGGGTTTTCTTCTTTTGGTGTAACCGCTATTTTTCATTAACAATGTAGGTACACCCTCCTGACCATTGGAGGTGCGGCAGGCACCTCCGCCGCGGGCGCCGCCGAGGCGGCGAGGAGGGCGGCGGAGGAGCCGCGGGATGTGCCGGGGGCTGCTGCCCCAGAGCAGGTGGCTCCGGTCGTGGAGGCCGGAGCTCCGTCGCGGCGGAGGAGTCGGTGGCGGAAGAGGCGGCGGTGGCCGCCAGTGTCTCTACGCCGCGTTCGCTGAGCAGCGTTTCAGCGAACTCCCTGGCGTCTGCGCTCGACCGCTGTAGGGCGGAGCTGGAGCACGTCCGGGATCTCTATTCCGAGGCCACCAAACAACTGGGGCAGGCGGAGGCGAACGCCGACCTGTTCCTGAAGGCGCTCTCCTCCGCCCGGGGAGGAGGCGGAGGCGGAAAAAGCGCGGGCCGCCGACTTTGACGCCGATGCTAACGCCGCCGTCAATGAGGCGGCGCAGACGAGAGGCTGGCCCGCAAGGTCCGGTGGACGCGCCGCGGCGGCGCGAGGCCGCCGACATCGGGGTCGACGGTAAGTACCGAGTTCTCCGTTGTTCATATGCCCCGAATTGTTCTCGTCTTGGCATTTTTAATTTTTTACTCGTTTTTGCGGAAGCGACGGAGCAGGCTGGAGCAGGGCGGAGGCCGCTCATGCGGCGGCGGATGCGGTGAACGCCCGGGCGGCGATGTCATCGCTCGGCTGGCGGCGATCCCCGGCCAAGTGGCCGCGGTGGCGGTTCATGGCGTTCGTCATGGTGCCTCCGCCGCTTATGCCACCGTTGACGCCATCTCGGGTGTTGATTTCCGTGGGATGGAGCTGTCGGTGGCGGCGCATGACGCCATGGAGGGCGGCGCCGTCGAGTTCACCGGGGCCGCGGAGGCCGTCGTCGCCGCGACTCCTGTCGACCTTGTGGTCGGCAAACTGTTCGGGGATGACTACATTGCTTTAGATGCAATCAGTCCCCCGTTTGTAAAAAATTTTTTTATCTTTTTAATGAAAGAAGTGGATCCTTTGAGATGTGTCTTGTGCCAGAATCCTTCGAGATTCCTTTTATTTATCCCTTTGTTTTGATCTGTTTTCATGATTGTATCATGCTCTTGCCGTAGGATTTTTATTTCGGGGTTTAGAACCCTCTGTTTGTTGCGTCAGAGGATGTCGTAATGCGTCAGTTTGAGGATTGATTTTCCTTTGAATAGGCAAGAAAAATTCATGTGCTCAAATGTTTGACACGAAAACTTGACTTCTTTATTATAACATAGTACACATTAGATTGCTTTTTTGTCATCAGAATGACTTACAATGATGTGTACGATCGACGCTAACTTAAACCTTGAAAGGGAAATCGCCTAAAAAGAAAACTTGTGCTGATAAAAGAGGATGACGTATCTCTCATTCTTTTTAGTTTTCCGGCTCTGCTTCTCCTTCTTCCAAGTCGTGAATCATGACCGGATCTTCTTCGGTGCAGAGTAGTAGGTCGTCATCGTCCAAGACTTGATCGTCTCGGCGTCGGGCGTGGTCGGATATAGTTATCCCGTTCCGAGTAGTGTCGGATACCTAGATTAGGGGGTCCTAAATTGGGTAAATTAGAGACGAGCAAATCAGCCTCATCCCTCTCTAAGAATCCCAAAAACTAACTGACCAGAGAAACCCCCAATCCCTATCGAGCTGGGCCGGCCCACTATCAGGCCCACAAAGCCTCAGAACCTCCTAAACTCGAGCAGCGGCCGCTCACCCACTCGAGAGAGAAGTACGGAAACCGCTCGAGCGTGCGACCGCTCGAGACGATGACGCAAAACCGCTCGAGCGAGCAACCGCTCGAGCGAGACGGAGAACGCTCGAGCGAGCAGTCGCTCGAGTCCGCTCTCAATAATTGCCTATCCAAGGCACGCACATGGCTACAGTGCGTGAAGCAGTGGGAAGTACGCCTGCTCCGCCTAACCCCATGGCTACAGTGCGTGAAATAGTGAGAAGTACGCCGGTCACTTCTCCTATTCCACCGCCCATACCCGGGATTCGAGCATGACAGGCATCACTATTACACCACGCTGAACACTATGCCGTGTACGACACCCCCTTGGAACGCGATTGTCAACTCTGCGTACCACCAAACCCGCCGCTCAGTCCCGTCGCTCGGGCCACCTACCCCTCGAAGCGGTCATTAACCGCTCGAGGAATGATGACGGACGCGACCTGAGCATGGGGCGCGCAGTGCCCTGTCTTTCCCACCTCGACGGCCATACGGCGGGGTTCCCGGGCACACGTGCTCGTCTACGCCAGCGCCGTACCTCGACTAATTCAGCCCACGACCGAGAAGGACGACCATGCCATCATTGCCCACGCTGCTACAGGCTCGAACCGGACCAAAGGGAGCGTCTACAGTCTCGACGACTCGACATGGCGCCCGTACCTCGACGTCACGCCCACGACAGCCCTAACCACCGTGTAACCCTGAGCCTCCCCTTGGCCTATAAAAGGGGACGCCAGGGCCTTGTATAGGGCAGGCTTTTACGCTCACACGTTCCCACATTTTCACACACTCGTTCACGGCTAAGTCCCGCTTGTATTCACCCCTGTACAAGCACTTCGGTGCAAGATAATACAAAACACCCCCACTGCTGGACGTAGGGCATTCTTTGCCTGAACCAGGATAAACACTTGTGTCCTTCTTGCATCACCATCCGGATTAGGGAGCACGCATAGAAATTTACTCGTTGGTGTTATACCCCCCGGGGTACAAAACACCGACAGTTGGCGCGCCAGGTAGGGGTACTGCGTGTTTTTCGCTCGATTCCCGCCATTTTCCGGATGGCATCACCCACTTCCTCGCTTCCGCGCGCCACGATCATCTGGTTTGGTAGTTTGGAGTTCGTGTCGCTCGGCTCAGGCCACGACATAACTCTGATCTCGGTCAGAGACGCGAGCGGAGGCCGCAGCGCGCCCCCACGTTCAGGAGGGGCGCTGCGCCGTTCACGCCGCCATGGCTCTCCTCCCAGAAGGAGGCGCCGTCGGCGCCGTCGTCATCGCCAACCCGCGCCCGGGCAGGCGCCATCTGCGATTCCCCCGTCCCCGGCGCTGGATGCGGGTCTCCCCGCAGGGGACCTATCCAACTCACGCCCAGGGGTGGGAAGCGAGCCGGCAAGCCTCCGCCAGGACGCGGACTCCACCTTCACCATGCGCGCGTCAAGGGAGCCTGGCGCGGCCCCCTCAGCACGCGCACCGCCATCGCCACCCAACCTGCTGCCGCACGGGATTTACGAGGCCCGTCGGCGGCTCTCGTTCGGCCTCACCAACGCCGCCGTAACTTACTCCGCCGGGATGCACGCCACCATGAGTCCGCACGAGGACGGCCCGGGGGCTCCCCTGCGCACTACTGTGGATTCTGAGCCAACGTGGCCAGCATCTCAAGACAGCGGCTTCGTGCGCACCCCAGCTCCAAGGCGCCACGCCATCAACGCCACGAGACGGCGGCCGAGAACGAGCCGCGCGCGAGTCACGCCCCTTCTACTCGGCACCTTCGACCTCGACTTCGACCACCATGACGAATGGTGAAGCCGAGGACGCACGAGCCGACGGACAGCAAGGGATCGACCCTCGCCGATACATGAAGCATCAAGCAGCTACGTCACTCTTACCCCTAGGCCTCGAGGCCTTGTACATTTCCGTATTTATATACGCATATCGCACCATGAATGAATAAAAAGTCCGCAACCCCAGTACTTTTACTTTCATTCGTAACTCGAGGTAGAGTCGACTCCACCCCTCGACGCCTCTCTTCCTTCCACTCCTCGAGGTATGCTTCACGACAGAGTAGGAAACGCGCTGGAGCCCTTCAAAGGGTCGGGGGCTGCCAAGCCGGGACCTCTCCTACGCCTCTGGGCTAAGGTGCTCCCACTTGCTCCCCCCCTCGAGGGACTCAAGCGTGCGTCCAGCACTCACGTCAAGAAGCGGAATAGTCGGGCCAGTGGAAATAAGAGCGGCTCGAGAAATAAAAGCAACTAGGAAACATTCTGATGCGCTTTATTTCTTTTCCGTTTCCGCTCGTAACTTTAAGGTAGACGCGCCTTTGCTCCTACAAGGTTGAGCCTTCCTCGAGGGCTAACAGGGGGGTACCCCCTAAAAAGTCCCCAAAAAGCGCTGTCCTTTCGAAAACTCGACGCCTCCTTTTCCTCCCACGCTCCGAGTGCGCTCCGCGACTAAGGTAGGAAGAACGGCTCGAGCCCCTAAGGGGACGGAACCGGTCGAGCCGGGGGCTCGCCCACGCCTCTGGGCTAAGGCACCCCCACTCACTACTCCACCCCTCGAGGAGCTTGAGCATGCATCTAACTCCTAAGTCAAAGGCAAAGCTCGAAACGAGTCAGGAAATAGGACCGCTCGGGAACAAAAGAAGCTTAACTTCTTTCGTGTAAACACGAACGAGTGTTTAAGGTCCCTCGGGCCATGGCATCACGATAATGCTAATGTATTTCGTTTACATGGACCTTGTTGCCTGGATTTTGGCTCGCAGGCCGGATAAAAACTACTCCATGTCAGGCGGGAGGACTTCTCGCAGCAGATCACCTCCAAGACGGGCGCCCGGCTCCTCAGCCTCGGCCTTGAGCTGCTCGATCCGGGGGTTAACCCCTCCTTCTTGCTCGCCCTCGGCGTAGGTAAAGCCGCTCGCAACGGCCTCCATCCCGGCCCGGGCGTCCTCCCTCGAGATGCTAAACCCCGAGTAGAAGATGGCCATCGTCCGGCGCGCAGCAAAGACAAGGGCTTCCTGGATACGACCCCGCGAGAGGCGCCGAACTCACGGACCCGGCTAGCATAGCTCGCCGCATCCGGCCCTCGACGTCCACCACCGGCGGGAAGCCCCGGTTGGCGCTAAGGGTGTCGATGGCGCCGGTGATGTGGGCCTTGGCTGAGAGCACGCCGTCAGCCAGCGCATGGGTTGACTTTGCGTACTCACGCGCGTCCACCAGGTCCGCCTCCAAACCTGAAAAAGGACGACAAGAATCAAGTACTCAATCAAGTACTCGAGCAACACGCATGAATCACGCATGAAAAAAGGACTAAAGGACTCGAGCACTTACGGGTACAGCGGGTCGAGAGCCCTTGCTCGCGCTCGAGCGCCCGCGCGAGCTCAGTTTCCTTCCTCTGGAGGGCGCGCTCGACGTCGCGCTTTTCCGTCCGCAGCTCCTCATAAGCCTTGCCGGCGCCCTGGATGGCGAGGTCCTCGTCCGTCACCACCTGACGGAAGTTGACCACCTCCGTCTGGAGACCGCTCGCCCGCTCTTTCTCCGCTTCGAGCGCGCTGGCAAGGGCCTCCTTCTCGGCAGTTTCCCGGGTGACCGCCGCCCGCAATTCCTTTGCAAACGCCTCGACGTTGGCCTTGTCCTTCTGGAGCTGCTCCATGTCTCAGCATTTAGCCTTGTAGCCCTGCAGCGCCGTAGCTGCGTCCTTCTTGAGCTGCTCGAAGGCTTCGTGCAGCTGCGCGTACTTTTCGACGAGCGGTCTCGGCCTCTGCGCGGCTTGGGCAAGCTTCTCGCCCGCATCCCGCCGTGCCACCTCGGCCTCTGCGCCACCCGAGCAAGCTCATCTTGAGCCTTCTTGGCGTCCTCCTTGGCGGCGTCCGGGCGGCATTAGCCTCTCGAAGGAGCCGAGCAAAGCGGTGCCGCTCGCCCTCGCCCTCCCTCGCCCCATCCGCACGTACCGCCGGATCTTGTGCTCGCTCTCTTGCGTGGCACGGACATGCACGGATTTGGCATAAGAGCGACTCGTGTCGCCCGAACCTCGAAGGGGAAATGTTAGAACATAAAACGCGATAGACCAAAAGGGCAAGCAACCGAACTCAAAGGCACTCACGAGAGAAAAGCCGGGGCATGTCCTCCGAAACGAGCGACAAAGCGGTCTTCAAGGCGCTTTCGAGCCATTGCCGGCGCTCCTCGGCCTCCACGTGCGCCTCAAGCTCCTTCGATCGTTCATCACGATCGGGGCGCCTCGTGGTCAAGGGGGTCGGAGAGCACCGGCGGCGGCCTCTCCCAAAGAGGGAACTCCTCCCGCATCTCCTTGTCAATGGAGGAGTGGAGTCTCCTCACCGCCTCCCGTCGACATCCGCCGTCCCCACCCGCTCGGCCGGGGTAGGTGGGCGTTGCGGGCGACTCCGGGAGGAGGACGCCTCTTGGGCGAGCGCCGCGCCTCAATCCGCCTCCGCTCCTCGATAGAGACGTCAGTGGGCTCGGTGGGACCAAGGCCGACCGACCGCATGTGGCTGTCAACGATGGCCGCCGCCGTCAGCTTCCTTTGGGCCTCCTCCCACTGGTCGGCATCGGTCATGACCTCGAACCTCACCTCGCCCGTCTCCGAGTCAGGCACGAGGTGGGGCACCAGATCCCCCAACAGCTGCAGAGGCTACGGCGGCGCCTGGTACGGCACCAGATGGAGCTCTCGCTCGACGTCCTGGCGCTCATCGCCACCCGTGACAGAGGGCTGCTGCACCACTGGCTCCGCCTGCTGCTCCACCCGCCGCGCCGCTCGCCGCTCCGCTTTGCACCGCGCTCTTCGCCGCTGCGGCGGGCAGACGCACCACCGGCCCCGCCCGCCGCTCCACCGGCTCCTCCGCCTTCTCCTCCTCTTGCGTGACGGCGGGGTGCTCCTCGAGCGCCCCCTCTCGAGCGGCAGCTTGGGCCTCCCCGTCCTCGACCCTTTGCCCAGCAGAGGAGTCGACCTCCATATCCCGAGGAGTGGTTGGGGCTCGGCTCGGCTGAGGCTCAGGCGCTATTCCCGCCTCCTGCATCTCCACATCCTCCGCCGGCCGATCGGTGGCTGCCGGCGTTTCCTCCTCCTCCTTCTCCCTGCGCTCCTCCTCAAGCTGGCGCAGGCCGATTGGCCAGGAGGACTTGGCGCCCGAGCTCGGACTCTCGTCTTCGAGCATGATGAGCTGCTGCTCCGATCCAGCTCCCGTCGCCGGAATAGAGGCCGCCGGCTCTGGCGCCATCGCCCCTTGGTCGCCCGCCGCCGCGTCACCCAGCGCGCCTGACGACGTCGGGGTCTCGAGCGGGAGGGCAGTCGAGGCCGTGGTGGTGGTGGCGTCCTTCTCCCCCGTAGCCTTGGTCACGGCCCCGGCACCTGCACGGGACGCAGCTGCCATCAGCTTGCCACGCCTAAGTGCATCCTTGGCCCGCTCTAACCAAACTGGAGTAGAAGGAGGAAGGGTCACTCCACCTGGCATTGACGGGGTGCCACTCGACCCTCCTGTGGTCTTCAGCCTTTTAGTAGGCAGCATAGGGGGGAGGGATGGTAACGTCTGCAGGGAGCGCTTGGTCCTGAAAGAAAGAGAAAAACAAAAATCACTATGACGAGACGTTCACACATAAGCGAAAAAGACAACAGGAGGCGGGGTCGATTGAAAAGCTTACCCCGCGGTCGAGGTAGCGCTGCCCGAGCCATCCGGCCTGCTCAAAGCGCTCGGGGGCTGTCGAGCCTCAGTCGCCCCCCTCGAGTCACTCGAGGACTTCGGGGCCTCGAGCCCACCGCTTGCGCCGCTCGGGGGCTTCAAGACCCTGGCGGCCGCCCCCGTTCTGGCCGACTCCTTGGCCGGGTCAGGCACGGTGTCCCTTACGGGATCCTGGGTCCTGCGGGTCGAGGTCCGCTCGGCCGGCGGTCGCCGGGAAGGAGCCCGGTGTTGCTCGCCGGGCTGCGCAAAAGTTGAAGTGCGCACATTTGCAGCCTCATGCTGCCGGGTGTGCGCGCCCGTTGAAGAAGAATGATGGCGGGAGGAAGAGTCCCGCCGCGTCGGAGATGGCGCCCGCCCGCCATGGCTAGAGCGGCGGGGCGACTCCTCTCGCCGCCCTGCTTGAGCCGGCGACGGCGCTCGAGCGCCGCGGCTCGACGACTCCTCCTGCTGGCCTGCCTGAACCAGCGACGAGTCGTCGCGCAGAAGGCCTGGCGCCAAAGCTAGCTCCTGCACGCGAGAGCGAGGAGGCGTCAGGGCTCGGGTGGCGGTGGCGCCATCGCTGTCGGTCGCCTCGTCGTCTTCCCCGTCGTCATCGCCCTCATCCTCGTCGGTCCGACTCGAGACTAGAGCTCCGTCGGTCGGGTCCGCCGCCGGATGTATTTCACGCGCCGGCGGGCGCCTAGCCTTACGCTTCGAGTCTCCTCTAAGTCACGAGCCTTCTTTGCTCTCTCTTCCCTTTTCGAGAGCACGGCGGCGTGTTCTCGTTCGCCCTCGGGCGTCTTACCTCGCGTGCGGGTGCGTCCTCCTTCACCGGGGGCCTCGACTCCGCGTGGTCGTTGATATTCTGAAAAAAAGAGAGAGGACAGGCCTCGATAAGGATCGCTCGAGTAAAAGAAACGACGAAAGAGGATCTCAAAAAAACTCACAAAGCCCAAGCGGGTTAAAGGCCGGACGCATGCGGAAGAGGCCGACTTGGTTCTCGCCGAAGTTCCTCCCGCCGTCAATCGCGTCGCGCACCCGAGCCACGATTGTGGCGACCGGGAGGGGCGCGTCCGACATCCCGGCGCCGCGAGCGCCGCAGGGATCGGCGTCCTCCGTCATCCGGTCGAGCCGTAGCGGGCGCTCGGCGAGCGGAAGCACCCGGGGGCCGTGGAACTCGGCAACCACGTGCGCAATGTTGAAGAAGAGGTTGCCGGACCTCCGGTTGCGGAGGCTCGAAATGGCGTTGAGCGGGAGTCCATGCGGGGCGGCGCGCTGCGGCTGGCCGTGCGTCCAGTTGAAACCGGGCGCGGTTAGCACGGCGCCGGTGTATTCCGGGAAGAGGCCCTCCTCGTTGCGGAGGTAGAACCATTCTCGGTCCCAGCCGGCGTTGTTCGACGTCCACGCGTCGGATAGCCAGCACTCCTTCCTCTTCAGCCCGATCGAGCAGGAACCTGCTCGAACGTAGCGGCGGACCTTCGGTTTCTTCTTCTTCTCCTCTTCCTCCTCGTTCTCCTCTTCCTCCTCCTCGTCACCGTCATCACCGTCGTCGTCGTCGGCCTCCTTGTCCTTCACCGCCTTGGTGAAGAGCGTCGCCTTAAAGATGTGGGTGAACAGGTCCCACTGCGGCGCCATACCCAGATACCCCTCACACACGGCGGCGTAAGTAGCCGCGAGCGAGATGGAGTTGGGGTTGAAGTGCTGGAGCTCAACCCCGAAATGGTGGGGGAGCGCCCGCATGAAGCGGCTCGGCCGCGCACCAAGTCCCCGCCGGTGGAACCTGATAAAACTCAGGATGTAGCCGGCGGGGGATTGGGCTCGAAGTGGTCGTCGTCCGGCACCCGCCACTCCGGTGACCCCTCCGCCGGATTGGGCGGAAGCAATCCGCCATTGACCGGGTTGATCGCATCGCCTCGGTCATCGAGGACCGAGGCCACGGAAGCGCCTCCTCCATCACCACCGGCGTGGGAGGCTTGGCGGCCTCCTTGCCTTTGCCCTTGCCTTTCCCACCGGCGCCGACCGAGCCCTAACCCGTCTTCTCCCCGACCTCCTCATGTCGGCGACGGGAGCGGGGCGGTGGAGCAACGACGGCGCGAGCACGAGGAACGGTGGCGCGGGGAACGGTGGCGCGAAAGCGAGCACGGTCGTGGGCTAGAGCGGCGCGCGGTCACGGGCGGCGCGGCGGCGGTACGGATTACGGTGGCGGCGGATTGAATCTAGAGCGGGCGCAACCGACGGCGCGCGGCGGGGAAGGCGAGAATGCGGGGAAGAAGAACCGGGAGCCTACTCCTCCATATTTATAGAGCCCAAGCCGATCCGCGTGAATCGCATCCAACGGCCTAGATTACGCCATCCAACGGCCGCGCGCCCCCGGCGTACTCAACGAAAAACGGTAACCGCATTTATTGCCCTGACAAACCGCCACCTACCTCCACTTACAGGGCGCACGCATCGCGAGACGGAGCGGAACCGTCGCCAAGCCATGATCACCACGATGCGCCGGTTTTTGCCTAAAAAGGCGCGCCGCTTGCAACGGACGGATGCGCCTCGAACAGGCGTAACGACGGGACGTCTCGACAGACGGTCCCTTACACGGTAAGAAACCCAGGGACCCCGGTCCCACAAGTAAGTCTCGAGGGAGCGGAGGCTGACCCACGGACGGGTTCGAACAGCCGCCCTCGAGCACCCGAGTTAGGGGCACCTATGGGAAGGAACCCTCGAAAGGTTCCGCTCGAGAACGAACCCTCGAACCCAGATGGCGTGTCCAAGGCGGGGCACTAGGTATCCAAGAGATCCCGTCGACGGGAGGCACTCGAGCCGCCGGTCCCCTCGAATGGGGCCGGTCCTCTGGAAACTAAGCGCCCAGCTCTAATGAGAGCGCCCCCGGGCCACGAAGCCGTCTCCCCTCGAAAGGAGGCGAGCTCTCACTTGGACTACCCGCCATCGGCTCACGGGGGTATGGCGCTCGCTCGGTCGCGAGTAGTGTCGGACCCCTCACCACTTGGATCGATCCAAGAGATCCAGCGAGGAACGGATCACGACTCCGGCCCGGCCATTCGAGGCTCGGGGCTCGAGTCACATAAACAACCTCCTCGACACGGGAGGAACAGGGAAATACTCGGGGCTCGAAGAGTAATTGAATCTCCCGCCTCGAGCTGCTACAACTCCAGTTAATAATACTCTTACGCAAAAACAGTTCATCTCAAAGCCCCCAGAGGAATGCCTCATTCCTCTGGGGCCTCGGGGGCTACCCCCGCGGGGGACGCTCGCGCGCCCCCCACGGAGAAAGGATGAAATGACTCCTCGAAACAACATGACCCTAAGTCTAGGTACTTCGACTCCACTTCATGATCCCTTACTTGAAGTTTTTTCACAATCAAGCAAGGGCTCGGGGGCTCTTGTCGGATACCTAGATTAGGGGTCCTAAATTGGGTAAATTAGAGACGAGCAAATCAGCCTCATCCCTCTCTAAGAATCCCAAAAACTAACGACCCGAGAAACCCCCAATCCCTCTCGAGCTGGGCTGGCCCACACATCGCCCACAAAGCCTCGGAACCTCCTAAACTCGAGCGGCGACGCCACCCACTCGAGAGAGAAGTACGGAAACCGCTCGAGCGTGCGACCGCTCGAGACGATGACGCAAAACCGCTCGAGCGAGCAACCGCTCGAGCGAGACGGAGAACGCTCGAGCGAGCAGTCGCTCGAGTCCGCTCTCAATAATTGCCTATCCAAGGCAAGCACATGGCTACAGTGCGTGAAGCAGTGGGAAGTACGCCTGCTCCGCCTAACCCCATGGCTACAGTGCGTGAAATAGTGAGAAGTACGCCGATCACTTCTCCTATTCCACCGCCCATACCCGGGATTCGAGCATGACAGGCATCACTATTACACCACGCTGAACACTATGCCGTGTACGACACCCCCTTGGAACGCGATTGTCAACTCTGCGTACCACCAAACCCGCCGCTCAGTCCCGTCGCTCGGGCCACCTACCCCTCGAAGCGGTCATTAACCGCTCGAGGAATGATGACGGACGCGACCTGAGCATGGGGCGCGCAGTGCCCTGTCTTTCCCACCTCGACGGCCATACGGCGGGGTTCCCGGGCACACGTGCTCATCTACGCCAGCGCCGTACCTCGACTACGTCAGCCCCACGACCGAGAAGGACGAGCGAGGCCATCATTGCCCACGCCGCTACGTGCTCGAACCGGACCAAAGGGAGCGTCTACGCTCGACGACTCGACATGGCGCCCGTACCTCGACGTCACGCCCACGACGGCCCTAACCACCGTGTAACCCCGAGCCTCCCCTTGGCCTATAAAAGGGGATGCCAGGGCCTTGTATAGGGCAGGCTTTTACGCTCACACGTTCCCACATTTTCACACACTCGTTCACGGCTAAGTCCCGCTTGTATTCACCCCTGTACAAGCACTTCGGTGCAAGATAATACAAAACACCCCCCACTGCTGGACGTAGGGCATTCTTTGCCTGAACCAGGATAAACACTTGTGTCCTTCTTGCATCACCATCCGGATTAGGGAGCACGCATAGAAATTTACTCGTTGGTGTTATACCCCCCGGGGTACAAAACACCGACACGTAGTATTGAGATTGTCCTTTTTTGGAAAAGGCACATCTGTAAAGGAATCTAAGGAGCTTGAGTTTTTCTCAAACTGGCTTCCTTTTTGTACTACTTCGTACCACTCGCCGTTTATGAACATGCCTTCGGATGTTTTGCGTCCTGGTGATCGAACTGTTCTGATGCGCCGAAGATTGGCTGGGTTTATTGGATTAGGGAATATGTGCTCGGTGTGCGGAGGTATCCCGTCCTCAGGAGGAGTTGGACAAGGGAGCCTCCAGTTTGGTTCTCTGGTCTGCAAATTTTCCAAGAAGGGAGTGATGAAACCATTACGGTTTGTTTGAACAGACGGAACCATTTGTCTAGGAGGAGGGCTCCGAGCACGTTTGTATACAGTAGTCGTCTATATGGGTTGGGTACAGCAACGAGGCTCATCCGTGTTAGGTGAATCCCTTGTATCGTCCCTTAATGGGCTTATGCCGGATCTGCGGCGATTCTCTCTGGTTGCTGCCATGTGTTTTTGGCGCTCTTTCCTTCGTTTTCTTTCTACGTCTTGGTGTCGGTCAGCAAGTGCCCTGGCCCTGTGTGCTGACGCGCTTGTCATTGAGGGAGACTGAGTTGACCGTGCTCGTGGCCGTTCTGCTCTTTGCTCCGTTGCACCTGTTGTTGCCATGGCAGTCAATATCTCTTGCTGTCGCCTTTCCCTCCGTTGTTCATCACGACGAAGGGCAGCAGCTAGCTCGGTGCGTTCTGCGAACAACCGGTCGTTAGATGTGTTGTTTCGTGGGGATCGTTCTTGCTGCGTTGCCGCAGTAGGTGCAGTTGGCGGGTTCCGACCAGTTCGTCGGATTTCCCGCTGACGTCTCCGCCGTTCGTTGCGGCGTGCGTTCCTGCGATGGGCTGTCGACACGTAACTCCGACTAGGTACATTGTGTCGGGTAGTTTGTGTCGTCGAGCTGGGCGTTGTTGTTCCGTGAGGCTTGTGAAGTCCTCGTTCTTAGATCTTGGATATCGGCCGGGATTCTCTCGCCGTATGTTGCTTGGCGGCCTCTCCGACCACCGCGTACGATGATCGGCCGTGGTCGGAGCCGCTTGAGTTTCGCGCCATCCGGCCGTGTATGGTTGCCACGAAGATTTGTTGGAACGCGTCGTTGTAGATTCACCGACTGCAAATGTGGCCGCTCGGAGCATCCAAAAGTGACTCTACGATTGTTGTTCTGCCTTCGTGTCGATGGATTAGGAATTCGTTGTTGTCGCGCGATTTGTAGATCGCGACTGACGCGTCGTCGGAGCGACTCAAAGTTGGCATGGGTTTCTGTCAACCTCATGTCTTGTTGATGGATCAAACGGAGTAGATCCGTGTTGCTGACATGCCTCCTTTGGTTAGGACCGGTCGGAGGTGTTGACGCCGTGCCGTCAACTATCAGTAGTGGATTGGTTGGGACTGCAATGGTGGTCACCGGGATGAGTTGGATCTGGTTTGGCGCAGCCATCGTTGTTGGTGCCATTGTCGGCGTGATAGCCGGAGGCGTGAGAGTTGCAGTAGCAGTTGCTGAGTTGGAAGTCCAGGTGAACGTTCCGAAGTTGAAGGTGAGGCCGGCTTCGAAGGTCATGGAAGCCGGGAAGGAAACCATCTTGATCGACGTAAAATCTCGGTGCGCACCCCTTACTTGGCGCGCCACTGTCGACGAAATATCGGCGATAGTCCGACCAGGGGTATGCCCTGACCGGTAATGGATTGGCGGAAGGTGCACGAGATTGCGAGCAAGACGTAAACAGGAGCAATCACACGAGGTTTACCCGAGTTCGGGCCGCAAGGATGCGTAAAACCCTAGTCCCGCTCTCGTTTCGATTATGATGTGGATGTATGAGTACGTGCGTTATGCCGCATTCTCGTCTTCTCGGCACGGGGGTCCTTGCTCTCCTTATATATCACGGGGGAGCAAGGTTACAAGTCGGAACTAGCCTATCTCGGTACTAAGTTTATATACTTTATAAGTCTAAACTTTCCTATCTCGGCCTAGGTCTTGTCCTCCTTGTCGGTCTTCGATATTCTTGCCCGTTTTAGGCCAGTCCGACCAGCCTGAGCCGATCGGTCTTGAAGCTTGATGGGCCGGCCTGGCGATAGCGTGTCGGCCCAAACTAGGCCGTGAGGGTATATGGAGTTTATACCTCCACAGTTCCATAGGATGGGAATACTTGGTACAAGTGTACTCCACCAAAGGATCCCAATCCCCATAGTAGGTTGTGAGGATCCACTTTAGTTGACGTTGAGAAGCGGTATTGAATTCCTCATACTTGTGCTCTTTTATGGTCCAACCCATTCGATGGGGTTGCTCATCTCCACCATCAGAGTTTCCACTATCTTGAGCAATGTCTTCATCTTTATCACTGATGACGTCTTGTCTTTCTCCTATGGGTTCTTCTTCAGGAGGAATAACATCTAGATGCTTATTTTCTTCTTCTTCCTCCCTAACTGGTTCTGGTGTGGGCAGAACATCTTCATCATCCTTGCTAATCCAATCCCTCATCGTGACTTTATTTCTTGGCTCATACGATGCACGGGGTGGAAAGTAGCCTCCAGTGGAAATACGAGCGGTCTTGTAAGCACGAGTCATCTAAAGGAAGAAAACTTTAGAGGATGAGACAAGGTTTTCATAAAAGAGCAAAGACAAAGGTGAGAATACCTTTTTGAAAATAACAAGTTTAGAGAGATAGCAAAGAATCAATGATGAGAACGAAGGCTTTCAGATAAGCATCAAGGAGGAGATGAATATCAAAGATAGAGTCATAGTGGAGAAGAAATTGTCAAGGCATGTAGAACAAGGTTGTTCTAACAATTCTAGAACACTAAATCGACCAGTTTCTAACTAGGCTTGCGTCCTACAGTCAACATTGAGCTGATACCACTTGTAATACCCGGTTTTAAGAACAAAACCAGATATACACCATATGTGAGTCCTAGGAGTCAATTCCCACATATAGCTACAAGTCAAGGGTAGTATCAGTAAACAATGCTTAATAATAACGTACTTAGTAAAAGAGAAATATACCCTTAGGTAGCAATCAGCGGAAAGACAACTCCGATCTTCACATAAGGACTCCACTCCACTGGATCCAAACTGACTGGTTGATCACAAGCCTAAACTCCACTCCTGAGGTGTGGGGGGGGGGGGGGGGGTTGCAAGAGTGAGTCCATGTCGAACTCCGCAAGTATAACAAGTATAATCTCATAACCACATTATCAAGTGAAACTGAATAAATGAATTGCACATAAATAATTTAAATGAACATATAAAGTTCTTTGAGTTTTCCAGGCTGCCCTGTCCGTGGGCACGGATGATATATCGATTTAACTTTGCGCAGAGGTGTACCCTTTCTCTATGAGTCGTGATTCCCATTTGCCCGAGGTCGTGACTCCTCTGAACACTTCCGGTGAGTAGGCAGGGTCTCACTATAAAGCCACCCAAGAGTTCGTCTAACAAGCAAGGGTTGCTTAGTCATCGAATATAGAACCCCTCTTCCAATATGGCACATTCTTTCCCAGCTATACACATAAGGACAGAAAAAGCCCTATACCCAATTCGGCCCTCCTCTCACAAGCTAGAAAAGGTCTCCTGAATGCACTAGAGCCGAGCCATATAGCTCTCACAGTGCACGTTAAGTCCCAGCTTTTGCCGAAGGATAACATTCATCTTTTATGTTTACCACATATTCATTAGTCAAGCTTACAAGACCATAGTCATAGAAAGAAAACCCAAGCTATACTTGCCTTATATCAGATCCTTCTTCAAATCCTAAATCTTCATAGAATTGCTTCTCGATCTCCACTTCTTCTTGAGCACCAACTTTCAGTTTATCAACGCAAAGCTCACCGACTGGACACGATAATAAAGCACCACACAAGCATCCTAACACAGACATGCATAGCATACAAATATAGCTACATTAGAGCAATACACCAATCAATTAAAAAGATTTTAAAACTACCTATGGATTTCTACGAACACACAAACGTGAAGAACACGCTAATTGAAGCTAGGTAGAAGAGACTTTTATCAAAGTTTTTGCTTTGAAAAGAAAATTATATGTTTTACCAGCTAGCTTGCTTCAGGTAGCACAAACAGAACAGCAGCCAAGATACTTAGTGCTTGCAAGCAAGGGAGCAGTACGAAACAGTAGCAAGGTGTATTTATAAAAAACTGGATTGGTACGTATAGAGGTGGCACTAGTCTGCTAATCATATACATGCAAGCTGAGACAAGGTAGGGTGCACATGTTGAATATATCATCAAAGGAAAAGGTCTAGTAATCCAGGAAGATCGTATATACTTTGGTATCCAGGAAGATCGTATATACTTTGGTATATCCATAGTATGTCTAGATTTATTTTTCAAAAGGAAAACGGCAAGAAACCATGTCCATGACATCATCAAGCCAGCATTCACGTCATGATCAAGGTAGCAACTGGAGCACATTTGCACACAGAGCATGCATGGCGCTGCTACTGTGCCATGGCAGCCGATGTAGCTTTTCTGAACTCCGATGAGATGAAAACACATACAGACGCAGAGGGCGATCGGTGAACTCAGTGCGTTTTGGCAGACAGATAAAGTGATGGCGACATGGGAATCAGCAGGGCGGCTCGGCAACTCTGCATATATAGTTCGGCAATGGCATGAGGAAGATAAAGAGCAAGAACGGGAGGAAGGACAGGTCCTGCAGCTTCGTTACCTAGATGCGGAACTTGACCTCGGTCTAGGCACGACGATGAAGCAGCCAAAGGTAGAGACAACACGACGTACATCGATACAGCTGCTTGAGCCTTCCTGTGTGTATGGCTCGACAACGAGTTCCAAATGGAGGAGAGGCTTCCACGGTGATTTCAACGACGGCGGCCGGCCGCAGTTTCTCGGCGTGATCCGAAATCAGGTGCTAGGGCAAGGTGGCGCTGGCACGCAGCTCGATCAAACTTGAGATTAAAAACGCATGGCACTTAAACATGCATGGATGACGGTGTCGAGCAGCATCTTTTCACGAAGAGGATTAGCGTTGGCAAGGTGGACAGCGATCCGGACGGTGGCATGACTACAAGAGAGAAAATTCTAATTCCCCAAGGGATTGGTAAATATATGTAGGAAAGAAAATTCAACATGTCTCACCAACTAGCAATATGGTGCTAATTGATTTTACACAGTCTATTTTTACTAATAGGTCTAATTAATTATTAAAGCCCATTAGTAATTAAAGACATGGATCTTTGGGTGTTGGCAAAATTGAGATATTTTACTACTTTCGGAATTAATTAAATTCGTGGATAAAATAATCCTAGAAAAGTCTAGAATTGATTTTAAGCCGTGAAAAATATTCAGAAGGCTCCGAAAATTCGGGTAAAATTCTCAGAGATATTTTAGGACGTGAGCAACCCAAATAATGTATTTGGAGCTCATAAAAGGATATTTTAGCACATCTGAAAATTAGATTATGCTCAGAGACAATGGGAAACAAATTCCAGAAAAATCTAGAAAAACTCCCGTGAAGCTTTTAGAGATTGGTTGAGGAGTGAGGAACTGAAAGGATTGATTTGGATTACAAAGAAATGACTTTGAGAAGCTCCCCAAAGAAAACTTGAGCTAGGAAACAAGGATTTAGTTGTACAGAAAGATAAAAACGTGCCAAAGGACGAAGCGATGACTATTAAACAGATTTTGAAAGCCTTTTTACTTTTGGTTAAAACCACATATTACAAAAAATATATATGCACCAACATGTATGCACAACAATGTTTCTAACCCTATGATAGTTTTTATTTCATAAAAATTGTTGTTCAGCTAAAATTACATGCTCACAAAAATGCAAATTAAATCATTTTAGCTATTTTGAAAACATGCAAATTTTGGGATGTTACAAGACATCGACGCACGAGTAGGTCAGGTCGATCCCAACGGCGGGGCCCTCCGCCTTGCTGGCCACCACTGCTTGCTACCTGACGGGAGGACGGCGAGACGGAGCGGCGGTGGGTAGCATTTTGGTGAGACAGAGGAACCGAGAACAGGGGAGAGGAAGGAGGTTGCCAGGCTATTTAATTTATTGCCACTCTTACGGTTGCAACTTCTCCAGTTGCCAGCGTTAAAATAGCGCCTACACATTTGCCACCGCATGCAGGTGACTTGCTCCGAATTTGCCATTTTCGCTGAGGTGTCGTGCCAGGTGGACTTGCCAACGTGGAAGGCAGACTCGGAGCACTGTTTGGGCACGGTAAATGACCTTCCTGCCCTCCTTGCATTCTTTTGTTCCCAGGCCATTGTGGGCCGGCTCAAAACAAGAACTGGACAGCATGTATGCTGGAAAATTGGTCTGAAAAATAAATGATGGAACATGGTGTATATATGCTAGTAAAAACAAGCTCAAACTACCACAAATGACCATAACGCATGCATACATTCATATATAACAGGTCCAACAACGTGAATAGATTCATACATAACAGGTCCTTGATCCATGACTGAATAGTTTCTTACACTACTGGCACATGACATCCATTAGTGGTACATGGCCATACAAAACAGGTCCTTGATCCATGACGGAATAGTTAGAATGGCTTCATATATTTTGTCCTCATCTTTGAAGCCCATGGCTTCATATATTTTGTCCTCATCTACTAACACAGTGGCATCCCCATCTACTTCTTCATCTTGCAATATAGTGTAAGCTGACCAATCAATACCAGGAACATCTAAGTTAGAATGGTCTGGACTACTGCAAGCATCATCAGTACATTCAACAAAAGCATGAGCATTAGCTTGCTCTGCTGTAACACCAGATGTGGCATGAACACTATGCTCATTTGGCACATTTGCCTTTCCTGCATCCCATCTAGGCTGTCTGGATGATTCCTTGTCCCTGTCAAGCACCTCACAGTTCACATCCATTTCCTTCTCATCCCATCTGGCCTCTATCATGTCCAAAAACTGCTCATCAGTAGTAATCTTCCACTCTGCCCCACTTTCTTTGTTTACACCCCAAACAAGTAGCTGCTGCTCCCTACCCCAAATGATGTTTGTCCTCATTTCTTCCACAAACTTAGACAGGGAGCACTGGGTGCTAAGATCAAACCACACATCATGCTCCTGCTCAACCATTTCCACATTGTCATCATAATCACCGGTGGCTGTGTATTTATCAACACAAACATGGATTCTAAAAGCATTTCTAGGATCAATCCTGGACAGAATCATAAACAAATACACAAAAAATGTAGGAGTTAGGGCTACTGGATCCCACCAAAATCTACAGCACATGCATGCTCGAACTTACCATGGAGGGCAGTTGGTCCCCTTCATCTTAATGCATACGAATCAACAACAACAGCTACCAAAGCGTCACTACATTGGATGTACCAAGAATCAAATCCAAACCCTAGGTTTAGCACATTGGGGCGAAATAGTGTACAGGGGAGTACGATTCGAACCTAGTATGCTCGTCGTGCGTCGAAGGATGAGGGAAGCAGGTCGGCTGCGGCTAGGGAAGTCGCCACCACTGTCTTGACCGCCGCGCCGCCGCTGCCTTGACGGCCCGCCTTGAGCGCCGCCGCTGCCAGAAGGAGTATGGGGAGAGGAGGATGGAGCGGGAGTCGGAGCAGGGGTGGCGACCCGAGCCGCGGCCGGCCTGGCTACCCGGACGGGGAAGTCCCAACCGGCGCCGCCTTGCCCGCCGCCGTCGCCATGAAGAAATCGGGGGGCGGAGGATGCAGGAGTCGGAGGATGGGAGTCGGGGTCGGAGGCCGGGACTTCACGCGGCCCAGAAATAGAACGCAAGCAGTGAGGGGCACCACGGTCATTTGCGACGACCAAACACTGCTCCCAGGCTGCCTTCCACACTGGCGATTCCACCTGGCACGACACGTCAGCAAAAATGGCAAATTCGGAGCAACTTGCATGCAGTGGCAAATTTGTAGGCGCACTTTTAACGCTGGCAACTGGAGAAGTTGCAACCATAAGAGTGGCAATAAATTAAATAGCCCGAGGTTGCCGGAGATGGTTGGAAATGCTGGTCAAACCATGTCTCCAAACAGGAGACTTTTATTTTTTTATTTATTAATTGATTGATTGAATTTTGATGAAAAAATCATCAATGAAAGCACTTTTAAAGAAGACTTTATATTTTTTAGGTGAAGTACTACATAGGAGCTTTATCCTAAAACTATGTTGAGTACTTTTGAGAAATCAAACTCTTTTCAGTTTAACTAGATTTATAGAGAATATTATTAATATCCTTATCTATTAATAATATCTTTATCTTTAAGTTTTTCAACTGCTACAAAAGTTTTGAACATATTTATTGGGTTTCTGTAACAATTTTCAAAGTCTCACCCTAAAACATATAAAGGCAGGGTTTTTTTTTTTTGAAAAAACTAAAGGCAATTTGGCATAAGGAATTCCAGACTATTTCCTTATCACTTTTACGCTTTCTTTCTCCCTCGTAGGTTTACATTGGGAACGCTCCTATTTCTTTTTTTCTCTTACGTCCTTGCCCGCAACCCCGCTGAAAGCATCTATGCCCTTTGATGTGGGTTTCGATGATTGATGACAATATAGATTACTATGACTAACGTGTGTTTTGCGAAACAATGGGAGTTAGGTCATGGTAATGGAATCTCGAGCAATTGGTTGTCATGCCCTCTTATCGATAGAAATCGTTTCGGTTTTCAAAGGATGGACGACAAGGTTAAGGACGGTTAGCTCCGATTGTCGATGGTGTTGAGAGACATCGGATTAGTCGTTAGGACTTTGTTTTCTCCTTTGGCCGTACTATTAAGGGGGGTGCAAATGGGTAGCTTGACCTAGTTGAGTCTCGGGTTTAGGTGTGGTGCACACTGGTGAAATCTTAGCGCTAGGAAGTTACTAGAGAGCCCTGAGAGTGTTTGGAGTTGCCGCCATTTTCAAAAGATCGGTGATCAAGTGAAAATGGGCACTTCAACAGGCGCCGGACGCGCCAGACAAAGGGCGCCGGACTCGTCCGGCGCATGCTTGAGCTGGCCTTGGTCTGCCCTGAGCGGCGGACGCGTTGGCTTGGCGTCCGGCGAGCGCCGGACGCGGAACAAAGAGTTCCAAGTCTTGGGCAAGAAGACCGGCCTCGGTCGGACGCGCGCCGGACTCTGTCCCCGGACGCGTCCGGCGCGCATCAGAGCCCAATGGCTAGTCGGCCGTTTGAAAGTTTCTAAGCGCCGGACGCGTCCGGCGGTGGGTCCGGCGCTCACGACTGAGCTGAATTGCGGGGTAACGGTTGGATTTCAGCCTTGGCTATAAATACAACCACACTCCCTCCATTTCGGTTCTCTTGCTCATTTTGTTCAGGCGATAGCCACCTTGTGAGAGCGGGGAGAGTTGCAAGAGCCTCATGACTTGAAGAGATTTGAGAATCCATGAATTCATGAGCAATCGAGAGTAGCTAGTGTGCATCCACTCTTCTCCCTAGGCTTTGCGAGGTCAAGTGAGAGTTTGTGCTTGTTACTCTTGGTGATCGCCATCACCTAGACGGCTTGGTGGTGATTGGAGCTTGGTGATCATCCGGCGGTGCTTGTGGATGACCCAACTCATCTTGTGAGCGGTTCTTGGCGATTCACCGCGTCGGAGCGACGAAGAATCAGCCCTAGAGAGCACTTGGTCCTTGCGAGGATCAAGGGGGAGCTACACCCTTGCGCGGGTGCTCCAACGAGGACTAGTGGAGAGTGGCGACTCTCCGATACCTCGGGAAAAAGATCGCCGTGTTCCTTGTCCCCTTAAATTCTGCACTTACTTTCTAGTACTTACTTTCTTGCAATTACTTTCATAGAATTGCCATGCTAGAATAGGATTGGAATTTAGGGTGCAAAACTTTAGTTGATCGATTGTCTAGGAACACACATAGGCACAAAGGGGTGAATCATGGGCTAGTAGGTTTAATTCCGCAAGAATTTTTAGAATTAGCCCAATTCACCCCCTCTTGGGCATCTTGATCCTTTCAAGTGGTATCGAGCCGGTTTGCTCTAAATTAGGCTTAACCGCCTAGAGTAAAGATGTCCCATGGGGATGGACCTCCTCCCATGTTCGAGGGAGACGATTTTCCTTATTGGAAGATTCGCATGGAAGCACATTTAGAAGCGATAGATGTTGGATGCTTCCGTGCCGCTTCTCAAGGACTCCCAAAACCCAAGGATTCAGCTAACCTTGTCGGTGAAGAGGCTAACTATGAGAAGTGGAATGCAAAGGCAAGGAACGCTATATTCCGCGGTCTTTGCAAGGATGTGTTCAATCGCGTTAGGAACCACAAGGACGCCCATGCACTATGGTCGACCTTTGTGCGCTCCATGAGGGAACTAAGAGTGAGCGTGAGGAACGCTATCATCTTGTTATGCGCAAGTTAAATTCTTTTGAGATGAAAGCTAATGAAAGTGCTAATGAGATGTATTCCCGTTTGAACACTATTGTAGAGGAACTCAACGGCCTTGGACTCAATCAAATGTCGCCATCCGATGTTGCAAGAAAGATCCTATGTGTCCTCCCCATTGAGAAATATGGGCACATTGTCACCGTGCTTCACCAAGGTGATCTTTCCAATGCTACACCAACTCAAATATTGGGAAAGATCAATGCTCATGAGATGTATATGCATCTCACCCCCGAGGATGGCTCATCATCCAAGAAGAAAGACTTGGCCCTCAATGCAAGTCACTCAAGAAAAGGCAAGGCCAAGGCAACTCATGATGATTCTAGTGATGCTGAAATTGATGATGTGAGTCTTGCTCTCATGGTGAAGAAGACCACCAAGATGTTGAAGAAGCTCAACAAGAATGGTGTCAAGTTTGATGGCAAGAAGAAGAAGTTCTTCACAAGTAGCAAAAGGAAGCCCATCTCCGAAATGGAGTGCTTCAACTGCCGCAAGACTGGACATCTAGCTCATCAATGTCCGGTGCCTCCAAGAGACAAGAAGTACAAGAAGAAGAAGGGCAAGGACAAGAAGGATGACTCAAGTGATGATGAAGAAAAAGAAAAGAAGAAGAAAGACAAGCATCACAGGAAAGAAGGAAGAAAAGAAAGAGCATCACAAGAAGAAGGATGGCAAGGCCTATATTGTTGGTGATTGGCTCACCGATATTGAATCCTCTTGTGGGTCATCCGATGAGGAAAGTGATGATGAAGGTGTTGCTGCTATCGGCATTGGATCTTCACCACCTCCACAAATCTTGCCATCATCATCTACTCTATCCCACTTTTGCCTTATGGCTAAAAGTGAAAAGAAGGTACATTCTAAACATGGGGATAGTGATGATAGTGGTAGTGAAAGTGATAGTGATGATGAGTATGAGTCACCTACCTATGATGAGCTTGTCAAATTGCTTAGAAAGTACTCAAAAACCATCATTAAGACTAGAGGAAGATGTGATGAGCTTGATAGTGAAAATACTTCTCTTCTAGAAAAAATGGAAGCTATGCAGAAAACTAGTGATGAGCTTAGAGATCAAAATGAAATCATGTCCTCTAAACTCAAGGAACTCAAAGCTTCTTCAAAAGAGCTTAAAGTTGAAAAAGAGAACCTTGAGAAGAAGCATGATGAGCTCAAATCTAGTTATAGCTCTCTAAAAGAGGAGTACACAACTATTAAAGTTGATCATGGGAATCTAGCGATGGCTTATGAGCTTCTTGCCGAAACACATGAGGCTACTAACAATGTTGCTAAGAATGATGTAGCTACATCATGTGATGAGATCATTGAGCAAGGTGCTAGCAAAAGGCAAGTCGGTGGTGGTGACTGAGAATTATGATGACTATGTCAAGATAAAGAATGAAAATGAACAGCTCAAGAAGGATCTTGAACAAGCAAAAATCAGTCACACCGTCACTATTGAAGATGAAAGACTAGCACTTGAGAATGAAAAGCTCAAAGAAGAGAACAAAAGACTCCACTTTGAGATGTCATGCTTGAAGCAATCAACAAATGAGTCACTTCTAGAAGAGAACAAGAAGCTCAAGCAAGAGAATGAACACCTCAAGATTGGATTGAGCAAGTTTGCAAAAGGAAAGTCACTTCAAAGTGAGCTCTTGATGAACACCGTGATGAAGACCGATAGAAGTGGCATTGGGTTCAAGGCACATCAAGAGAAGCAACATCAAGCAAAGCAAGCAAGTCAACAAAAGCAAAAGTCAAAGCCAAAGCCAAAGAGATGTTTTGAGTGTGGACAAGAAGGTCACTTTGCTCATGAGTGTGAAACTCCACCACCACAACCCTTGCCCAAGCATGCTAGACCCTTTGCACATAATGCTCATTATGTGGTTAGAAAGGATTCAAAAGGACAAGTGAATGTCACCTTCTTAGGTCCCCCCAATAAGAATAGGCCTAAGCAAATTTGGGTTGCAAAGTCTCTAGTAGAGAAAGTCAAGGGCCCTCAACAAGTTTGGGTCCCTAAACCTCAAGCTTGATCTCTTGTGTGTAGGTGAACTACGGGACCGGTGGAAGTCATTGGGTTATTGATAGTGGTTGCACTCAACATATGACCGGTGAACCTCGTATGTTTGCCTCACTAGATGAAGGGGAGCAAAATCAAGATAGGATCACATTTGGTGATAATTCAAAGGGCAAAGTCAAGGGTTTGGGCAAAGTTGCGGTATCAAATGATCACTCTTTGTCAAATGTGCTTTATGTTAAACCATTGAGCTTCAACTTGCTTTGTCGGTGGGTCAATTGTGTGATCTTGGATTCAAATGCTTGTTTGATGAGAAGGAAGTGATAGTGTCAAAGAAAGAAGACTCAACCGTGATATTCAAAGGCTTTAGATACAACAATCTCTATCTAGTGGATTTCACCTCCGAAGATGCAAATCGAATGTTTGTTTGCTTGTCCAAGACTTCACTTGGGTGGTTGTGGCATAGGAGGCTAGCACATGTTGGGATGAGTACACTCAAGAAGCTTTTGAAGAAAGAGTTAGTGAGGGGCTTGAAAGATGTTAAATTTGAAAAGGACAAACCTTGTAGTGCATGTCAAGCCGGCAAGCAAGTTGCAAACACTCATCCAACCAAAGCTTTTCTATCAACGTCAAGAGTGCTAGAGTTGCTGCATATGGATCTATTTGGACCAACTACGTACAAGAGTCTTGGTGGGAAACTCCATTGTCTAGTGATTGTTGATGACTTCTCAAGATACACATGGACCTTCTTTCTTCATGACAAATCCGAAGCTACCCCTTGCTTCAAGAAGTTTGCAAAGAGAGCTCAAAATGAATTTGATGTCAAGATCAAGAAAATTAGAAGTGACAATGGCAAAGAATTTGACAACACCAACATTGAAGCTTATTGTGATGAAGTTGGGATTAAACATGAAGTCTCATCCACCTACACACCTCGGCAAAATGGCATAGTTGAGAGGAAGAACCGGACCTTGATCACTCTAGCAAGAACAATGCTTGATGAGTACAACACCCCGAGAGAACTTGTGGGCTGAAGCTATCAACACAAATGCTATGCATCAAATCGGTTATATCTTCATAAGTTTCATGGCAAGACCCCCTATGAACTGCTCAATGGGAAGAAGCCGGACGTCTCCTACTTCCGGGTGTTTGGTTGCAAATGCTACATCTACAAGAAAAGGCAACACCTAGGGAAGTTTCAAAGACGTTGTGATATTGGTTTTCTTGTTGGTTACTCATCAAAATCCAAAGCATATCGAGTATTCAACCATGCCCCGGTTTGGTAGAAGAAACATATGATATGGAGTTTGATGAATCTAACGGCTCCCAAGGAGCAATTGAGAATCTTGATGATGTAGGTGATGAACCATTGAGGGAAGCAATGAAGAACGTGCCGGTGGGAGACATCAAGCCTAAAGAAGATGATGATGAAGTGCAAGTCATTGACAAGCCTTTCTCTTCTTCAAGTGTGCCTCAAGATGACAAGGAAAAAGATGGGATGACCGAAAATGAAGACACTCATGTTTCCCATGAACAAAGAGAGGCACAAGCTCAAGATGTTGATGCTCCTCAACCTACTCCTCAAGTGGTTGAAAAGAGAATTCCCAAACTCCACGATCATCCACAAGATCAAATCATAGGGAGTCCATCAAGGGGTGTAATGACTCGATCTCAAAGACTTGCTAGCTTTCTTGAACATTACTCGTTTGTTTCTTGTGTTGAGCCAAAGGATGTAGGTGAAGCTCTTCAAGATCCGGATTGGGTGAATGCCATGCATGAAGAATTGAACAACTTCACCCGCAACAAGGTTTGGACACTTGAAGAGCGTCCCAAAAATGCAAGAATCATAGGTACCAAGTGGGTGTTCCGCAACAAGCAAGATGACCAAGGCAATGTTGTGAGAAACAAGGCAAGGCTCGTGGCAAAGGGGTTCTCTCAAGTTGAAGGCCTAGATTTTGGAGAGACCTTTGCACCGGTTGCAAGACTTGAAGCCATCCGTATCCTCTTGCATATGCTTCACACCATGAAATGAAACTATTTCAAATGGATGTGAAGAGTGCATTTCTTAATGGTTTCATTAATGAGCTTGTTTATGTTGATCAACCTCCCGGGTTCGAAGACCCTAGCTGTCCTAATCATGTTTTCGGGTTGTCCAAGGCACTTTATGGGCTCAAGCAAGCCCCTAGAGCATGGTATGAGCGCCTTAGGGACTTCCTCATTGAGAAGGGGTTCACCATCGGGAAGGTTGACACCACACTCTTCACCAAGAAGCTTAATGGAGAGATCTTCATTTGTCAAGTATATGTTGATGATATCATCTTCGGCTCAACAAATGAAGAAGAATGCAAGAAGTTTGGTGACATGATGTCAAAAGAGTTCGAGATGTCTATGATTGGTGAGCTCAACTTCTTCCTTGGTTTTCAAATCAAGCAAATGAAGGAAGGGACCTTCATATCTCAAGAGAAGTACACCAAGGACCTCCTCAAGAGGTTTGATATGAAGGATTGCAAGCCAATCAACACTCCCATGGCATCTAATGGGCATCTCGACCTTGATGTGGAAGGTAACTCGTGGATCAAACTCTTTACCGCTCTATGATCGGTAGCTTGTTGTACCTCACCGCATCTAGGCCCGACATCATGTTTAGTGTGTGTATGTGTGCTCGTTTCCAAGCCGATCCTAAGGAAGCTCACACGAGTCTTTGTCAAGAGAATCCTTAGGTACTTGCGCTCACCCCAAGCATTGGTCTATAGTATCCCAAAGGAGCAAGATTCCAACTTGTTGGCTATTCCGATTCGGATTATGCCGGTTGCAAAATTGATAGAAAAAGCACATCCGGAGGGTGCCTTTTTCTTGGGAGGTCACTTGTCTCTTGGTCATCAAAGAAGCGGAACGGTGTTGCTCTATCTACAAACAAGCGAGTACATAGCGGCGGGGGCTTGTTGTGCACAAATCTTGTACATGAAACAAACCCTTCTTGACTATGGAGTGAATCTTGGTCAAGTGACTCTCTTGTGCGACAATGAGAGTGCGGTGAAGATTGCAAACAACCCGGTTCAACACTCTCGCACAAAGCATATAGATATCCGCCACCACTTTCTTAGAGATCATGTCTCTAAAAAGGATATATCTCTAGAAGGTGTGAGAAGTGAGGATCAATTAGCGGATATCTTCACAAAGCCATTGGATGAATCAACCTTTTGTAGGTTAAGGAATGAGCTCAATATCCTTGACCTAAGCAACTTCACAAGGAAGAGATGAAGGGTGTTGTCGGTTGCATTGCATTGTTTATAGAGCACGTCTAAATTTACGTAATGCATATAGGGCTTGTCTAACATGGTTAATATAACACTCTTTGGAGGTGTGAAGAAGCTTACCCTTGGTTCAAACCGACAAGCCGCCTAGATTCAAATTCCGGTAATTTTATGTGCTTGTGTGTTGCTCTTTGTTTCTTTTCGTTTATCTCTTGAGCAACCTCTGTGTTCGTCCATGAATTGAGAAAGCTTTTGATGCTTCTATTGGTTTAGAAACTCAAGCTCATGGCCATATGTTGTTCCTCGTTCGTGTTTATTGCCTATTTTCGAAATCTAAGTATAGCCTATGGCAAACTATTTTGAAAATCGAGGGTTTGAGGGTGAGGATCTCATATTGACTCCAAAGCGTGTTTAGTTGACTCTTAAAAAGTTTGGAAATCAATTGGGAGCGGAGTGCCGCGAAGAAACAATTCATTTCGGCTCTCTATAGAGCGCCGGACGCACCTTCAAGTCCGGCGGACGCGTCCGGCGCCTTATGAAGAACCGGCGCGAAGTAGCCGGAAGATCAACACCGGGGACGCGCCAAGATGTTTCGCCCGGGTCCGCGCGTGCGTCTACGGCCGAGTCCGGCGGATCGATCCTAAGAAGCAAGTCTTTACGGACCTTCGTTCGTAGTCCGGCGGTTCCCCGGACGCACTCGAGACGCGTCCGGCGCAACAAGGAAGAGCGCGGTTCACTTAATCGTCGTGTGGGGCCACCCAATAGTTCTCCTTCATTCCAAATCGACCGCGGCCGTTTTCTTTTTCTCCTCGCCATCCGTACGCCGCCGCCGAGTCGCCCTAACCCTACCATCGCGCCGCGCCGCCCCAGCTGCATTGTGCCGCCTTCATCCAACGCTCCCGCGCCTCACTCCTCCACCGCCGAGAGCCACTTCGGCCGCCACATTCAAGCCAGCGCCGCCCTGCGTCTGTGCCGCCCCGGGGTCGCCAGTCACCACCGGAGCCTCCTCCTTTGCCGCCGCCCGAAGCTCGCCATCCTCAATGGCGACTTATCCTCTAACTCCGTCCGCGGCATATCCTCTTGCTCTCCTTCTCTGCCTCGAAGCTCGCCGCTAGGCGTCATCTTCTCCAGAGAGAGCCATATCCCCTGTGAGTTTTCACCTCGCACTCAAGGTGTTCGACAATATGTCGAAACCATGCTCGATTGATTTTTGGTCAGCTTTTGATCAAATTTTCACCTGCAGTGCATAGGTTGGATTCTCGACTGGATCAAGCTCATCACCTAAAACTCTCTAAACCTCCTTATGGTGAGTTTTGATCAAGTCTCCTTCATACTCGATACGTTGCCATATCCTCATTCTCCTCGGAATTGACTCTCTTTTTGAATCAATTCATTTGTGCAGCGTTGAGATCCTCTTGTGGTGTGCCTCACATCGTCATTCTTATCTCTTCACAGGAGTTCGTCGTGTTATAGGTATAATGCCATGCTCTATCTACTTCTTATCCAATTGCTATGCTTCCGACTAGGATTCCTTACCTCTAGACTCATGCTTACTGGTTATATATCTCTCCCTATTCTATCTCTTGCAGCGAGCCGGTTATTTGGTTGTCTTGTCAGTTGGCAGTGTCAGTGGCAGTTTAAACCCTAAGCCAAGCTTGCGGGTATGGATTGAGGCCAAGCCTCTTAAGACGTCGAGTTCATCCTCTCTCAGTGTTTGGTTTACTTGATCTCTCTGCGGCGTCGGTCATGCCCAGTGCAAGGGCACAGGCAGGGGTTCAGGGGGAGATGATCCCAATAGGAGACCAAATCTTCCTAAGATGGTTGAGAAAGCAAAGGGTAAAAAGGTCTTGGCCATTAGGAAGAGGAAGAGGCAGCCATCCGATGCACGGCGACGAGGGCGTGCGAGAGGAGAGCTCGCGAGAGGTGCGGGCATAGTGATCCAAGAGCCTGGATCGCGGAGGCGAGGCGAGGGCCCCGGGCGAGGGAGATCACACTTGAGCAGCGGGATCTTTCTCCTTTACGACGGTCCTCCCGTGTCGGGACTCTCCCGGCGAGCGAGCGGCTCGGCGATCCACGGGAGTCGGGTCCCTCTTCTACTCCACGAGGCGGCCCCGGCGGGGCTCTACGGGACCTAGATTGAGTACGGAGAGGAGCCGTTGACGGTCGGTGCAAAGAAGATACTGAGGCTATCGGGCGGTGGACATAAACACCTGGTTTCCACCTTCCGGAGAGAGAGCTGGTGCACCCAATTACACGGCTTTGCACAAGTCCTGGTTGAGGCTTACGGGCGAAGTCAAAGATCACCAAGCGGAGGACAGTGATAGGCCGACTCTTTCTCACATGTGTTGGGCCGGGCCTTCGGAGAGTATTTGGGTGCACGGCCCGGGCATGATTGATCTAATTGGAAGATCTCGGATATATTCCCGAGAATGGGTGTTAGAGTTCTATGCTACACGTGGATTGCTCCAAATCATTCACTTATTTCATACACCATTCGTGGTCGAGACAGAACTTGTCCGGTGAGGAAGCCGGGAACTTCTTGGGGATTTCGAGCGGCCCATCAAGCCGCATCGGGCCGTGCTTTCCGGGATTGAGCCACCCCGCCGTGCACGGGGAGGAGTAGTGCCACCTCCGAGATCATGAGAGAGGTCTTTGGACCTAACTTTGGTGCGGGTCGACGGGACACCACGGGATGAGCTACGCCTTGCTCGAGTCCTTGATCGGATTCAGGGTACAAAATTCTTGCTAGGCCCGGTTTTAGGAACGGGTTCACTAGGCTCCGGCGGTGGGTAGTGTCACATCTTGTGAGGAAGATTCCTTTTGACATCTGGGATTTGATTCTTTGTGATATGGAGGATGTTATCTATGGGAGCTTCACCAAACACCGGCTAATGCATTATGCTCATTGGATCACCTGGCTCATCTATAGAAATGGTGATCTTCCAGACTCGATCAGAAAGGAATATGAAGATCCGCTGAATTATGAGGTGTTTGGCTCCTATGATGCTTCACGTATTGTCGAGTCACCGCGAGATGCTCCTCCAGTCATTCCTCACCATGGAGATCCCGATTCTGAGACGGGCCGAGCGAGATGCTAGAGTTGAGCGGCTAGCGACGAGATGAAGAAGCGAGCTTGCGAAAGGCGAGGCAGCGGGATATGAGATCACTACCTCGGACTCGAGGATGATGAGGAGTACTACATTCCGTTCGTCCTCCCCTCGTCGCATGATGCGAGGCGGGCGGTTCGGAGCGGCCATTGAGCGCTTGACTCGGGTACTTGACGGGTTGGCTGCCAACCGGGGAGCGTGCCGAGGAGCGGCATGAGATTGCTCTAGATGAGATACGAGCTCGCCGGTATGCACAAGATCGCTACGCGCGCGGCAAAAGCCTGCGATCTATGACTTTGATTGCTTCACTATTTCGCGAGACGGGTGCCCACGGTACCTCGGGGAATTCTTCCCTCGGCTCCGAGTCGGCCAGGGGACGGACTTTGGGAGTAGGACCTTCTCGGATGCCGATCACGAGTGCGGGCTTACCGGCTTCGGGCATAGCACCTTCTTCTCCGTAGTTCGAGATGTCCCCCGGTTTTCCACGGATCTCCACGGCTTCTCACTGTTGGCTCTCATCATTATTCACTCCCGAGACTCGGCGCGGCTCATCATCGAGCCTCCTACGGTGCACTCACGGGAGAGGCGACACACGAGTACATGAGACGGCCTATTCAGCATGACTCGCAACCTCGGCGGCGGCAAATTCCTCCGGTGGATGAGCACCGGCACATCGGGCACTATACCTTCCTCGGTGGCTTCTACGAGATCCTCTTCCTACTGCGGCGGTACCACGGTGGCTCCTACTCTTTCACTCGCTACACCGTCGAGCCACGGGTCACCCGGAGATAGCTCCGTCACGGTGCCAACCACGAGAGACGGCGACGATTCACGGTGTCGGTTGAGCGAGACCCGGGCGCTTCACCGCCGGCACCACGGCCCGGAGGGTCGGCGGGCTCTGTCCTCGGTCCCCCGAGCTCGGATGACGGCCCGAGATGATGCTACGGCGTTCGTCATTGCTCCACATGCTCGTGAGACCGGCTCGTCTGCTCCTTCCACCCTCGGCCTTAGGTTTTGGTCCTTGATGCCAAAGGGGAGAGTTGGGAGTATGTAGACTTAGGGGAGCTCATAGCTTGGGATTTGGTTCTTTTGATTGATACATTTGCATGCATCATGTTTACTTTATGCATTGTATGATATGTGTGAGGTACTTTCAATCGCAGTGACATATGCTCTTCGGTTTGGTATCACCTTCTATGTCACCTGGCTCTTTACTCATATGTGCTTGGCTTCTGCGGTTTACTCTGATTCCATATGAGCCATGCTTTTGTCTTGTGCTAACTCGTTTTTGCAGATTATATGTGCATAGATCTTTTGGCTTGATGTCACATGAGTCATTCTAATCTTTGCTCTTATTGTCAAAGGCTCATGTGAATCAAGCATGCTTGAAAACCTCAACTAAACTCTTCATACTCCGAGAGGTTGTCATCAATCACCAAAAAGGGGAGATTGAAAGCATCTAGGCCCTTTGATGTGGGTTTCGATGATTGATGACAATATAGATTACTATGACTAACGTGTGTTTTGCGAAACAATGGGAGTTAGGTCATGGTAATGGAATCTCGAGCAATTGGTTGTCATGCCCTCTTATCGATAGAAATCGTTTCGGTTTTCAAAGGATGGACGACAAGGTTAAGGACGATTAGCTCCGATTGTCGATGGTGTTGAGAGACATCGGATTAGTCGTTAGGACTTTGTTTTCTCCTTTGGCCGTACTATTAAGGGGTGCAAATGGGTAGCTTGACCTAGTTGAGTCTCGGGTTTAGGTGTGGTGCACACCGGTGAAATCTTAGCGCTAGGAAGTTACTAGAGAGCCACGAGAGTGTTTGGAGTTGCCGCCATTTTCAAAAGATCGGTGATCAAGTGAAAATGGGCACTTCAACAGCGCCGGACGCGCCGGCCAAGGGCGCCGGACTCGTCCGCGCATGCTTGAGCCGGCCTTGGTCTCGCCCGAGCGGCGGACGCGTTGGCTTGGCGTCCGGCGAGCGCCGGACGCGGAACGAGAGTTCCAAGTCTTGGGCAAAGCGGACCGGCCTCGGTCGGACGCGCGCCGGGCGCCGTCCCCGGGACGCGTCCGGCGCTCGCACTGTAGCCCAACGGCTAGTCAGCCGTTTGAAAGTTTCTAAGACGCGTCCGGCGCTCACGACTGAGCTGAATTGCGGGGTAACGGTTGGATTTCAGCCTTGGCTATAAATACAACCACACCCCCTCCATTTTGGTTCTCTTGCTCATTTTGTTCAGCTGATAGCCACCTTGTGAGAGCAGGAGAGTTGCAAGAGCCTCATGACTTGAAGAGATTTGAGAATCCATGAATTCATGAGCAATCGAGAGTAGCTAGTGTGCATCCACTCTTCTCCCTAGGCTTTGCGAGGTCAAGTGAGAGTTTGTGCTTGTTACTCTTGGTGATCGCCATCACCTAGACGGCTTGGTGGTGATTGGAGCTTGGTGATCATCCGGCGGTGCTTGTGGATGACCCAACTCATCTTGTGAGCGGTTCTTGGCGATTCACCGCGTCGGAGCGACGAAGAATCAGCCCTAGAGAGCACTTGGTCCTTGCGAGGATCAAGGGGGAGCTACACCCTTGCGCGGGTGCTCCAACGAGGACTAGTGGAGAGTGGCGACTCTCCGATACCTCGGGAAAAAGATCGCCGTGTTCCTTGTCCCCTTAAATTCTGCACTTACTTTCTAGTACTTACTTTCTTGCAATTACTTTCATAGAATTGCCATGCTAGAATAGGATTGGAATTTAGGGTGCAAAACTTTAGTTGATCGATTGTCTAGGAACACACATAGGCACAAAGGGGTGAATCATGGGCTAGTAGGTTTAATTCCGCAAGAATTTTTAGAATTAGCCCAATTCACCCCCCCTCTTGGGCATCTTGATCCTTTCACCCGCCCACCCGCCACCCACCCACCATATTGGGCATTTGTATGTGCGTGTATATTCCCGCGCGATTGAATCTTTTCTTAACTGTTGGAGATGCTCTTAGAGACGTTGTTTCAATTTTCTAAACAATCAGTATTCAGAGTAGTTTTGATAATTATTGGGAAGTAGTATTACTATCCCTTTTTTCTTTGTGCGATTGGTAGTACATAGCTAGCCATGTCTGCATCAGTACCACCTAAATGTTGCACACATGGCAGGAGATCAGATAACAGATTTGACTTTTTCGCACCACATGTGACGTGTAGTGTATCTGCACACGCACATTTTTCACTTGCCGAAATCAGATGCATGGTCCCTTGAAACGAAATGAAATGGCACCCTTCCTTTATCATCAGTCTTCAGTCTTCGCTGATGAGATGAGTCACCCATAATCTAGAGGCAGGGAACAGTAACCTATATTATCATCATCCAGCTTAGATTTATGAAGGCCTACTGTTAGTAGGATAGCAGAGTAGGACGCACGAGCTTAATTAATTTGACAGGGCCATTTCAAATGACACACGTCACTAAGTGATGACTGGTGAGATGTGGCTTGGAGTTGGAGATACATATAATTGAGAGATTAGTAGTATCTCACAAGCCATGTCTCTCAGGTCAGGTCAGGTCAGATCATTCAGTGATGACATACAGTGCGAGGCTTTCTGCACAAAACTTGTTTAAGCAGAATGGCAAATGCGTGGATTATTGGATGGATGGTGCAGTGTTGTAGGTATCTGTTAACGTACATCACCTACAAATCCCTGACGACTCCTTCCTCTGCTTTCCCGATCGGCCCCTGCAAAAACCTTCTCCTCTGCTTCGTGGGCTTGGCAAACATACATACACAGTACGTATGTTCCCTCCTGGTTAATTTAGACTATTGATTGATTGAGAACAGGTGGTATGCATCCATGCCATGGTAAATCTTTATTTCATTGTCTCATCGGAGCACATAGACTCAATGGGAATAAATGAAATTTCAGATCTGGAGCACTTAATATTGCAGGTTGTTAACCACAACCGCTACTGATACTGCAGGTTTTGAATCAACCGTTAGTCTCTACTACATATAATGCAATAAAAAAACATCCCTAAAGCCACACAACAAACTATCCCCCACAGTCATTATCTCTACTACAAATAATGCACCAAAAAAACATCCCTAAAGCCACACAATAAACTATCCCCCACAGTCATTATCTCTCCTAATCTCTATTAAGTACACCAAAATAAATGCACCTAGAACCCAACCAAAGTTTGAAATCAAAGGTCCAGATCCATTCTAATCCCTCATTTCTCTTACTCACTCAAATCGAACGGCTGAGAGGGCTCGGATCAAACCTCATCACTCATCCCTTGTCCCCTCCCGCGCACACCCCAAGCGCGATGGCCCGCGGCGCGAGGCATGACCCTCACCCTCCCGATGCCGGCTCTCGCGCTCCCCAAGGCCTCCTCGACTCCCTCCCACCAGTGGTCAAATCGCCGACTCCCTCCCTCACGCACCGGACGCCGCCAGGGCCCCGCAGGACGGCAGGAACTTGTCGGGCGACGGCCCGTCACAGTAGGGCGGCGCGCCACCACCCCACCATCATGCCGGCAGGAAAGGGCGCTGCCAGAGACCCGCTGTTTCCGTCGCCGCAAGGGCTGCCGTCGCGCGACGGCAGGGAAGGAAGCCACCACGGATTCGCTCGGGGCGACGGCGGCGGAGCGGCGGAGCTAGCCAGGTCGCAGCGGCCGGCCCGTCAGCCAACCGCGGTGGAAGCAGCTGCGGGAGCACCAGATCCGTTTGCCATCTTCAGGTGCGGCCACTCGCGCACCACTTCACGCCGCTGTCGGACGCGCCGCGCGCCCCCACGTCCACGACATGCCTGCTGACTCCATCGGACACGCCACCGCCACCGCGTCCACTCCACGCCGCACGACGAGCTCGTCCTTGCTGTTGTGTGCAGCCATCGCCTTCGATCTCGAAGAAGCCCTCCACCCGGCCATCCTGTATGCTCGGGGATCTTCAGCGGCTGTTGGCCTGCCTTGGGCGCCCCCTGGACGCGGCAGCTGTTGGAATGGCTAGGGGCGCGCCTCCCCGGCTTGGTCTGCTTGACGCTGGAGCAGTGGATGATTCCCCGAACAAGTGAGCCCCTCCCTCCAAATCTTACTGGGTAATCTCCGTCTCATGTTCATTTGTGTTTTGCACTTTCTTCTATGCAGGGATGAGCGCTTTCTGCAGGTTTGATGGAATGCCCCAAAACAAGAAACCGCTATAGGTGGATGACGTGGGAAACGTTATGGAATTGACAAGAGCAGTGCAAGATGTTTGCTTCTTACAGATTTGTCAACTACACGGTTAATTTGATATATGCCAAAGTTGGTGGCTTTCTGATTTTTTTTCAGGCATTCCATGATGTGCGAACTGACCTCCAATGATGAATTCAAGGAATGCGATTGGAAGGGTTCATGTGCTCATCACTACTTCTAGAGGTTGTCTGGGCATTAAAAATAGCAATGCTTGTTAGTTTTGGCACTAGATGCTGGCTGTAAATGTTAACCAACGATTTGGGCACTATGTGCATGCTTTTGAAGTGCAGAGCTTTATTTTTTGAGCCATACTCTGTATAAAATAGTATACCTTTCCTCCTTTCCACTGCATAATATTTTTATTTGATGCTACAATTGTATTTATGAGCCCTTACTAATGCCTTTCTTCTGTTTTATTTAAGCCACAGTGAGAATGTGAAATAGAGAGGGTATTCAGATGCATGCTCCAAAAGGGAGTCAGCCTACCCTTCCCTCAGAGGTAATGACTGAATTCAGACGTTTGTTTAATCTCTTGTACACCTTGTACTTTCAGGGTGGGTGCATTCAAACCTGGAGAACATGGTAGGCGTGATGACGATGGTCGAGAAGGGCATCCACATGCTTGTCACTCCCACCAGCGACCTTGGGAAGATTCTCACCTGTATGCATGCTAAGCTCACATCGATCCCAAAACCTTTGCCTGAGAGAACTTTGCCAAGTGCATCTGTTTAGGGATAGATACTGCCCATCTTTCATTAGATAGATACTGCTTCAAAGGGCATCTACAACCAATGGAAATGGTAAATCCTGGATTTGTATTTTAATCATATAGGAATGAAGTGGTATGTTTATGTTCAATGTGCTAATGAGCTGATGAAATTTGGAGAATCACTATCATAATATGCAATATTTTTTAAGAAATTAACATATCTGAATTCACTTTTCAGGGTGTATGAGATGATTCTCTTGTGTAAATTTATATTTTCTATCCTTTTTTTATCAGGTAAAAGCCAAGGAAACAATGGAGAAAGCTTCCTGGGAAAGCTTCCAAAGGTAACGCATATCCATCCCCAATAGATTCTGGTTCAAGTTTTCTACATATCCGATTTGTTGGGTAACACACAAAAGCATCCAGGCTCATCTTGGAGTTGAAGTGGTGCAAGTTCTTTTCCCTCCTCGTGCCTGGTAAGCCTCTCTACACCAGAACATAAGAAGAATTTCTATCATTTTATATTTTTATTACGGTTGTACTTGAGTATATATAACCCTGTCTAGCGCCTGAGTACAACAGTCAAGAAGGGGTTTATGCACTTGTATCCCACATCATACAAGCATGCTTGATTTTGATTAACTCATTGCATCAGGTACATACAAGTGGTTTCTATATGATATCTATAAAAATGCTCTGAACTCCTAAGCATAGGTGTTTGTAACAAATGATTGTGACTGCATTTTAGATCCTCACTTTGCCACTCTGCATGTTAGGTCATCACTTTGTCACTGAGAAAAGAATATAGGAGGTTTCAATAGAGGTAACAGAGCATTGGCCCTTGTCATGGATCTTACAACAACAGATTTATGATACAAGGTTGAAAACTTGAGAGTTATTGTTACATTCAGTTTGTTCAATTGTCGATTGTTGTACATTGGCAGTAAGTATATTGTGCTCAGTGACACGTTCTGTATAGTTATTTTAAGGTGCACAAGAAACTTGGATTCTTATGATTATTTTACATCCAGGTTGCTTGCTGGAACTGCCACCACCACCATAGCGAGGGGTAAGAAGCCAGGGGTCCACTCGCAGAGCGTCTTCTTCAATAACTCTAAGTAAGAACTTCCCCTTACCATCACCTTGGTTTTGGAGATTTTGTTTTGTTTGGTTTCCATGTGGAGAAGGATCAGAGCATAGTTTTAGGCGTTAAACTTTGAGTTGGATGTTCACTGTGCTTCTGTTTCTAGATTGTTAGGTGACAGAAACATTTTTCCTGCAAAAAAACCCTATGCTCTTGGTCATTAGTTTAGAGAGCATTAAATGGTTATCTTGTAAAATTTGATAAGTTTAAGGTTGTAGAAACTTATTCAAGCTTTCCATCAAAGTATACTGCACTGGGTTGGGAGTTATACTATGTTAAAGTTGTCTGTCTAAACGTGCAGTTCTAATACTGGGTTAAGATTCGGAGTTATTTAGGGGACCTTACCTTTGAGCTAAAACATAATACTATGATTAAAGTTTTATCTTTCACCATGCAGTATTTATATATGAAAATTAGTTAAGGCCTAATAGTAGTTCTTCTACAGGAGGACCTCACTCCGGAACGAGTTATTGAGATTGTTGACATGTTGAGAAGAGGCGAAACACCCCATGTCATAAGGAGCAATTTTTTCTTACCTTAATTTTTTATTAAGAATTAATTATGGAAGTATCTTTTTTTTGGTAGAGATTAAGAGATGGATAGTTCACATTTATTGTTCTTAAGTGCATCACTTAAATAAAACCGTGGCACCGCACTGACACTATACTAGTGATAATTAGTTGCCACTACGAATTTCGGAACAACTGATAGTGAGTGTAGGTTAATTAATCTGCAGTTATATTATTGCCAATACTGATGTCCCATTCCATAGCAGTGATTTATCATTTTCTAGAGGAGACAAGAGCTACTATAGCCAGGATCTTTAGAGGCGGTTTGGAAGCCTCTATCGGCTCTAGATTAACGCCTCTATAAATCAGTGATGAGAATTGCTTCAATACTCCTCTTTCTAAAAATTATGCAGATCTCAAATCAGCCTACCTAACTAATTAATTATTTTTAATTTGTTTCTCTTGATTCCCACGTGGGCCTGGCCTGTCAAGCTGAGCCCGTGTCCAGACCTAACTCCCTGGCAATGTGCATGGAGACGGTGCAGATGCCAGAGGCCCAGCTCCGAGCGACATGGTCCTAGACGGCGACGAGCGAGCCGATGCTACGAAGTTGAAGAAGTTGAAGAAGAGAATAACCATATCGGCACTAGTAAAACTAGTTGATGCTGAATCCCGACACAATGGACTTAGCCTGCCGGCGCCGAACGCGATGAGGTAGAGGCGCACGTGTTTGATTAACTTTTGAGCACATTAGTTAGTTGTCAACTATTTTTCCGTTGCTGTTAGTTAGAGGCGCGCTAGATAGAGCTCAGCACGCGAACGCGGCTGGCGCACACAGCACGCATGGCGCGCGCACCCTGTGGCACGTCCCTGGGCGTTGGGATGGCAGCGCTCTGTCACGAGCTGGGCCGTGGGCCGATCTCTGCGAAGTGCTGCACATGCTCTATAAGGCCGTTAAGTCAGCTTGTGGGCAGCATATTTGTAATTCGCGGGCCATATGCCATTTCTCTTTTTCATTTATGTTAGCAATTATCAAAGACATGTATAAACTGGCTGTGTGGGTGGTTGGAAGGACAGCCAGGCAAAATCAATCACTACCGGAAACGGCTTATTTGCCGACGGCCGCAAGGTTTGCCGATGGCCAGGGAATAAGCCATCGGCAAACCACAGGCTTTGCCGATGGCAAAGCAGAGCCATCGGCAAAGATATTTTGCCGACGGCCCAGCCATCGGCAAAGACAGGCCATGGGCAAAGCCGATCTTTGCCGACAGCCAGGCCATCGGCAAACCTCAGCCATCGGCAAACATCAATCATTGCCGACGCCCAGGCCATCGGCAACATCCGACCATCGGCAAAAGTGGCCCAGGGCAGACGCCGGCCGACGCCGTGCCCTTTGCCGATGGCCGTGCCGTCAGGCCGTCGGCCAAAGGACAGGCTATGCCGACGGCCGCGGCCATCGGCATAGGCCAGCCACGTGGTGGCCTGAGGAGCGGCCGGGTCCATTGGCTTTGCCGATGGCCGGCTGTCGGCAAAGGATCTTTGCCGATGGCCTTCTTAGGCCGTCGGCAAAGCAACCTTTTTTTTTTGTTTTTTCTTCCCATTTTTTTCCTGGTGCCTTCCTACACCAAATACAACCCAACTTCAAAACTTGGGACAATTTTGAGTTTTTAGCTATATTTTGTTAATTATTTTGATTTCTTTGCATTTTTTCGTGACTCCAAATTTGAACTGCGGGTACATGAAATAATGGAACTTTTTGATTCGAAACATGATATTCATGATGCTCGAGTATGTTGAGGCCGTATCCATGACCTCACATGAAATTACGACCATGTTGGCGTCGTAACATGGGGAGTTACGTGCGCGGAAAGTGTTTTAAAATTATATAAAATCCAAACGAAGTCCAAAATTGACGAAACTTGACGAGTTGTGTTGTCATGGTATGTGGAGGCCGTGGTAAAAATTTCAAAAAGTTTCGAGCAAGTGGTGACGTTGGATGGCCAGTGATCACATGTGGAGATGTCTGGGTTTTGGCCATCCGACGTCACAACTTGCTCGAAACTTTTTGAAATTTTTACCATGGCGTCCACATGCGATGGCGAGACAACTAGTCAAGTTTCGTCAATTTCGGACTTTGTTTGGATTTTATATAATTTTAAAACAATTTTCACGCACGTAAGTCGTTAAGTTACGACACCATCATGGTCGTAATTTCATGCGAGGTCCCGGATCTGGCTTCAAAATACTCGAACATCATGAATACCATTTTTTAAATCAACAAATTCTATTATTTCATGTACCTCGCTTCAAATGTGGAGTTGCTTGGAAAATTCAAAGAAACGAAAAAAATTAACAAAATATAGAAAAACTCAAAATTATCCCAACTTTCGAAGTTGGGATGTATTTACTATAGGAAGCTCCCGAAAAAAATAGGAAGAAAAATACAAAAAAAAGTAAACTTTGCCGAGGGCCCCATGTGGCCCTCGGCAAAGGGGCTTTGCCGACGGCCGGCCACGTGGCCGTCGGCAAACGATTTTTAAAAAAAATAAAAAAGTTTCTTTGCCGAGGGCCGTGGATGCGGGCCCTCGGCAAAGGCCCTGCCCGCACCTAGCCTAATTAGGCCCGGCCGGCCCATCCCCCAACCCTAAACCCCGTCCCCGCCCGACCCGGCGCCCCCGGCCCGGCCACGTCGCCCCGAACCCTAAACCGCCGCCGCCGCCTAGCTCCGCCGCCACGGCCGTCGCGAGATCACCCGCGCAGCCCCGCCCGCTGCCGCCGCGACCCGCCCGCCGACTCGCCGCCGCGGCTCGGCCGCGCGGCATGCCCGCCCGCCGCCGCGGCCCCGCTCCTCGCCACGCCTCCACCCACGCCCGCCGCCATCCACGGCCGCCACGCCGGAGCTGCCGGCTCGGCCGCGCGCGCCACTGTGGCCGCGCGGCCGCGCCGCCCCGGCCGAGCCTCCGCCGCGCCCCGGCCCGAGTCGCCGCCCGCCCGCGGCACCGCCCGGCGTGAGCTCCGCCGCCCGCCGGTGACACCACCTCGGCCGCTAGTCGTCCCTGCAGAGAGAAGAATAGGAAGGGAAGGGAGGAGGAGAGGAGGAAGAAGAAGAGAAGGGAGGAGAGGAGGAAGAAGAAGAAGGGAGAAAGAGGAGGAAGAAGAAGGAGAGGGGAGGAAGAAGAAGAAGAAGAAGAAGAGAAGAGAGGAGGAAGAAGAGAAGGGAGGAGAAGGTCTGCCTCGTTCATCCACGTTTCGTCCTCGTCGTCGACGCCGTTCGTCCACATTCGTCCCGTCGTCGTCTTGCCGTTGTTGCCGTCGTCGTCGATCACCGACAAGGTAAGTAGTACTATTAGTAGTAAGTTAGTAGTAGTAGTAGTAGTTAGTGTTAGTAGTAGTAGTAAGTAGTTAGTAGTAGTAAGTAGTAGTAAGTAGTTAGTGTTAGTAGTAGTTGTAGTTTGTTAGTAGTAGTAATTAGTAAGTAGTTAGTAGTACTAGTACTAGTTAGTAGTTGTGTTAGTACTAGTTAGTAGTTGTGTTAGTACTAGTTAGTAGTAGTCGCTCGACTCCACTGCCACCCAAGGTATAACCCTTTCCCTCGGTTTTCGGCCTTCGTGCCATGTATGTCATTGATGGCCGGCGTGTCGTATGTGTCGTTGGCGGCCTTCGTGCCAGGTTTTTGGATGTGTGGGCCATCGTGCCCCAAATATGGACTTCGACCTTCGTGCTAACTTTTCTTGCAGGTTTTGGAAACCTCCCCGTGCAGGGGAGGTGTTGCCAAAATTTTTAGTGTATACTAACCATTTTTTGCTCTTTTTGTAGTCCGAGGACCTATGGGAGGTACTCGGTGACCACGATCATCTTCGTGGGCGTTGTGGGTCTTCCTGCACCGCGTCGACTCTCCACCGGCCCGCTACCCGCCTCTGTGCCGCCACCCTAGGTATAAATCACCTCTGTTCCTTTTAGTTGTTGTAAGTAGATTGCGTAACCGAGTTAGACGTCTCCCGTCCGAAAGGGATACGCGGTCGTTGGTATGCGGATCAGTGCATATCTGCGACGGTATCTCTTTCGGATTGTCCTCATTTTTTGGACAGCCCGAGGATGCGTAGATGGGTTAGCTTCCATGTTCCACCCCCGTCCAAGTCAGAGTTTCGACAGCACCTCCCCGTTGTTCTCCGGATACACACTCTCCCTGTCGGGACGTGTATCGGGAGAACAGCAGGGAGGTGCTGCCGAAATTCCGTCTCGGACGGGAGGGGAGCATGGAAGCTAACCTCATCTACGCATCCTCGGATGGGATTAGGACCTATCCTTCACCTATTAGATGGTAGGAACGCCTTGTAGATGCAGCTGTTGGTTCTATTACTCGCTTACGTTGGCGCATGACAGAGGATGGCTGACCGTGAGTGGATGTACACGGGGTTCAAAGACAAGACACCGAGAGGAATGGGTAAAGGGGACCGGTCACTTCCTAGAGCAAGCATTTGGCCCAGTTTGCTAAAGGGCGATCGGGTGTGGTGTCCACCGTAGCAAGTGTAAGAACGACAAAAAGAAAGAGAGGCGGCCGATGTACCATGATATTTGGAAGAATGGATACGTTCCAAACTATACCCGCTGGGTCCTCCATGGGGAACGCCAACGGCTTAGGGAGGTGGTGGTGAGACCAGACCTCGAGGGGTTTGATGCAGATGCCGGAATGGCAGACTTGCTGGCAGACGTTGATGAAGCGCTGTTCGTTCAAGGAATGAAGGTGGAGGAAGAAGATCCAGAGGAGACCACAAAGGCGTACTACACCATGATGGAGGCGGCACAGCAGCCCCTTCACGCGAACACCCACATTTCTAAACTGGATGCCATTATTTCACGCCTAATAGGGTTGAAGTCGTCACTGGGTATCAGTCGAGAAGGTTTTGATCTCGTGTTGGCGGCACATGGCGGGCGCTTCGGAGCTTCACCGCTGCCCGAAGAGCACGTACGAGTCACGAGAGGCTCCTTCGAGCACTCAAGATGCCGTATGACCTGATCCAAGATTGTAAGAATGGGTGTGTCTGTTCGGGAGACCACGAGACAAAGCAACACACTCGTCCGAAGTGCAAAGCCTCTAGGTACGTGGAGGTAGAAGGCGTGATGGCAATAAGAAATAGTCTAAGATCCCCGAGATGGTCATACGGCACCTTCCTGTAGTACCGAGGCTGCAACAGCAGTACATGATAGAGGAGTCCATGAAACAAATGACGTGGCACAAGAATGGCAAAAGATACAGTGACAAGATGCAGCACCCAGCGGATGGTGATGCATGGAAGCACTTCGATGCCATGAATCCTGGCAAGGCCGAGGAGGCTCGAAATGTACGCGTAGCGCTGGCAAAAGATGGGTTCAACCCGTTTGGAATGATGGCGGCCCCGTACACTTGTTGGCCCGTGTTCGTGATCTCCCTCAATCTTCCCCCCGGCATCATGTTCGAACCCAAGAACGTGTTCTTGACGTTGATAATACCTGGACACCCGGGCAACAATATGGGTGTGTTCATGCCGCCAGTGTGGGATGAATTGCATAAAGCTTGGGAAGAGGGGGTACTGACGTACGACCGAGCTACAAAGACGAACTTCACGATGCATGTGTGGTACCAGTACTCAATGCATGACTTCCTGGTGTATGGCTTATTCAGCGCGTGGTGTGTTCACGGCAAGTTCCCTTGCCCAGCATGCAAGGCAGATGTGATGTTCACCTAGCTGGCCAAGGGTGGCAAGTATTCTTCTTTCGACAAACATCGTCAATTTCTAGAGGAGGACCATGAACTGAGACGAGATAAAAAGCACTTCATGAAAGGTGTTCAAGTCACCGGCACCATCCCTCAGGAAAAGAGCCCAGCTGACATCCTTGCACAGATAGAGGCTCTCGAAATTGATGAAGAGAATGGTGGTGGTTTTAAAGGATATGGTACCGACCACATGTGGACTCATATATCGGGCTTGACTAGGCTCCCCTACTACAAGGACCTTCTTCTTCCACACAACATCGATGTAATGCACACAGAAAAGAATGTCGCCGAGGCACTGTGGGCAACACTCATGGACATTGGCAAGAAGTCAAAGGACAACGTTAAGGCTAGACTGGACATTGAAACGATTTGCGATAGACCAAATCTAGTGATGAAGACCCCTGCGCCCGGCAAGAGATGGAAGAAGGGCCCGGCCTATTACATCCTGAAAAGGCCACATAGGAAGGAAGCACTGGAGTGGATGAAGATGCTAAGGTTCCCCGATGGGTATGCGGCGAATCTACGCAGGGGAGTGAATGTGCAGACTGGCAAAGTCTTAGGGATGAAGAGTCATGACTTCCACATCTGGATTGAGCGGATCCTTCCTGCGATGACCCGGGGATACCTCCCCGAGCCAGTGTGGCGTGTCCTGGCAGAGTTGAGCTTTTTCTTCCGCCAGCTTTGTGCCAAAGAGTTGTCTCGGGACGTTTGTCTTGAACTGGAGAAGGCTGCACCTCTGTTGCTCTGCAAGTTGGAGATGATATTTCCACCTGGCTTCTTCCTGTCCATGCAGCATCTGATTTTGCACCTACCAAGGGAGGCACGGTTGGGGGGGCCGTGCAGCACCGTTGGTGCTATCCAATCGAGAGGTGTCTAAAGCTTCTTCGGAAAAAGTGTAGAAATAAAGCCAAAATTGAGGCTTCCGTGGTAGAGGCATTCATTCTGGAGGAGGTGTCGACATTCACACAGGCGTACTATACCGAGGAACTTCGCAGACCGCAAGATCCAACCCCTCGTTACAACATCGATGAGAATTCATGCACCCTCGGCCTTTTCGGGGGATCTCGGAAGAGCGGCGCGAGGACCAACGTGTACTTGCTGCATGTTGAGTGGCACACTATCATGATGTACTTGTTGTTGAACCTTGACAAAACCCAAGATTATCAAGAGTAAGTTCTCGATGAGCTTGTTACATACGCCGCCACTATCCTCCACCTATCGATCCGACCCCCGTTGTTTATTGTTTCTCCAGGGAATATATTAATGAACACTGGAGCAGTAGTACGGATCCTACTGAGGAAGAAAAAGACCATCTTCTCAGACATAATAAGCCCGATTTCGTCAATTGGTTCTGTACAAAGGTACCATCCAACTAACCTCGTTGGCACTTTGAGATACCACTTTGCTCCTATGAGCGAGTAATGTAACTATCTACCTGTCCTAACCTTGCAGGCTAATTGTGATGCGGAAATGAGTCCTTCATTGAGATGTGTGTTCAATGGCGTCGAGCGGCATGTCAGGTCATTCGACGTTTATGACGTGAATGGCTATCGCTTTCGCACGAGAAGCTATGAAGAGAAACGGGGCAACCTAAAAACCACGTGCAGCGGAGTTCGTACTCCTGGCACGGATGGGAAGGACTATTACGGCATGTTCGAAGACATATTGGAGCTTGACTTTGGCAAAGAACTAGGTTGTAAGACAGTGGTATTCAAATGCCATTGGTTCGATCCTGAGTTCACAAAAAGGACCTTAAGATTGGGCAAGTCGAAATCCGACAGGATTCTAAATATGGAGGGGATGATGTCTATATTATGGATAACCGAGATGCCACGCAAGTTTATTACCTCCCATGGGCAAACCAAAATGACAAGCACCTTGCGGGTTGGAGCCTTGTGCAGATGGTATCGTCACGCGGTAAAGCGGCGGCCCCGAACGATGATGATTACAACTTTGACCCAAGGACAGATGAGTTCTATCAATCTGAGGGGCTAGAAGGTAGGTTGGAGATAGACATTCTTTCGCTGATGTGTATGGAAGTAAACAACGACATCGATGAGGACGAGAGTGATGAGGTGCACGATACTGAGGACTTACGAATCCTTGATGAATGGCAGATGCGACACGATGTAGTTGTTGCGGATGATGTTGATAGTGATGACGACTTAAGAGAGCTCGACAATATTGATAGTGATGACGACAGTACTGATGACGATGACGAGCGCTCACCAGCAATATTGCCTTTCACGGAGATAATTTCTAATTCATGTAATACTATATTGTTATTAATATTACCTTGCAGTTATTAATATTACCTTGTGGTTATGTTTCTTTACAGGTACTTGTTATTAATACTAACTCTTTTAATCTTTGTCATTGCAGGCACTCAACAAAATGCCAGGCGGAGGGCGGCCACGACGAAACGTCACCTCGAAGTACATGGCGCCGGTCGACCAGGACGAGGAGGAGGAGCACGTGGCGGCCGACCCCCGTGAGGACGAGGAGCTTGAGGTGGAGCCGTCGACCAGTAGGGGTGTGAGGGCCCCCAGCAGATGGCACCGCACGCCATTGAGGAGGCTGTTCGAGACGGCCTCCTAGGACGGGGCAACGACGACGACGACCGATGACGGTGACGGTGGCGGCGTCTGCGGCGGAGACGCCGAGGGCGACGACGACGACCTCGGCTGCGGTGTCGAGGAGACAGCGGGCGGCTCTACTTCCACAGCTTCGGGCAAGCCCTTCCAGCGCGGCCCCACCAGGCTCCCTAGCTACCTGCCAGTCACTGATGAGCGCCCGGTGATTCGGCCCGCGGGCAAGTAAGTAACCATTGTTGATTTTCTACTTGTTCATATGACATTTTCAAATTCAAACCGCATACTAACAATTGTTGTTAATGACTCGTGCGGGGGCTGAAAAAAGGTGACAAAAAGGGTTCTTCACGGTGTCCCACTAGCATCCGGGGCTGCGATTAAAAAGCACTTCCCTGGCTTGGTCCTCACCGCCGAGGGTAACCACATCATGCCCGAGAAATGGCACCACTTCTCCCTTGTCAAGGACGAAAATGGCGAAGTCCTTGCTGACAAGATCAAGAGGGAGTTCTGGGTGAGTCTTTGCACCGCATCGCATATCTCAATACAACGGATTCGTTGGACTTTTTTCAAACAATGAAATGATGTTTGATGCCTGTGTGCAGTTGTATTTCTAGTTGGAGGAGGGGCAGGACCTCAGGCGGGCGTCGCGGCATCAGACTTGGTGTGCGCTGACCAGCTCAAGGACATGTTCTTCGAGGCGCGTACCCAGGCCGCCATCAGCTACTATGCCAACATCAAGAAGGTGAAGGTAGATAAGGAGCAAGCCAGGGAGATGATGTCTCAAGAGGAGACCGACCTCACCGAGGAGCAGTACATGCAGGTAATATCAAAAACTTAAGTAATTGTCAGGAAACATCCGTTATGATTTCTTACATGATACATTCAATTCATTATCTGGAGTATCAAAAACTTGAATGTCATATAGATGCCTCCGGGCTGGTGCAGCAAGTACGAGGACTGCTGGCTTGTAATTGTCAGAGGGTGGCGTACGCCGGCGGTGTACGAGGAGCGCAGAGCACATCGGGCAAAACGCAAGGCAGAGCTCGGTAGGTCAGGGGTCTCACACCACCAAGGGAGCCAGATCCTGCCAGAGTTCATGGACACATGGGTATGCTTCTATTGATGCATTTGTTATAGCGCTCAATTGTCACTACTTGTAACCATGTTTGTGTTTTCCTCGCAGTCGACGACACATGGTGGGGAGCAAATCAACGAGTTCATGGGGTACGCGCTTGCTCACATCGGCAAAGCGAAAGCGCCCACCACCGTGTACAGCTCGTCGCTCGGGCCAGAGAAGTACACCAGCCCGGTCGTCTATGACAAGCTCACCAAGTACGCCGCCGCAGCTTGAGAGCACCATGGCGATGACTATGACCCCGCCACCGAGCCCCTGGACACTGACCTCGTGATGAGGATTGGAGGAGGGAAGCAGCACGGTCGGTACTTTATGGCCAACAGCATCATCGACCCGTCCTCTGTTCAAACGCTGAGCCAGATCCGCATAGAAGTCCGGCAAAGGGGGGCGGATCGCAGATCCCCATAGCGCCTCGGCAGGCGAGCAGCGCGCAGATGATGACGGCACTTTAGGTAAGTGGAGTTTCATTCGTTATTCACTCGTTTCATGCATGATGTACCTTGCCTTCAAATACCATCAACCATACTAGTGTAATATTGCAGGCCACGCTCCAAGAGCTGCAGGCCAACCAGGCGGCCCAGGCGGCTATCTAGGCGCAGCGGCCATCAGGAGCACCTGGTAGCACTTACACAGCACTACCAGAGACACTTGGCAGACCTGTCCCTACACTTCCGGACCCAGATCCCGGGAATGCAGGAGCCTCCTGCCTCAATCTTCGCTCCACCACCGGTAGTTCCACTGCCTGTTCCTGTACCTGGTCAGGTGAGTACAATGCCTGTCGCTTTAGCTTGTGCAGCCAGCCTGCAGGTACTAATTACATCACTTGGTCTTTGTGCAGGCACCGTCGGCGGGTTCGAACCCGACTCCAAGTGGTAGCCCTCCACTGGGTCCTTCTCCACCGCACGGCTGGGCACCTTACCAGAGCTTCCCCACGCAGCCGTACGTCTGGCCTCCTCCACAGTCGCAGGGGTACTCCTCCTGGCCGCAGCAGGGGCACTACGGGCCTCCAGGCTTCTCTCCACAGCAGCTGGGGCAGTACTGACAGTACGGTTCGGCCCCGCAGTCGGGTTGGTCGCAGCAGGAGCAAGGTGGGGGTACGGCTCCGAGTTGGTCTCCGTGGGAGCAAGGTGGCGGGGGCTCTGGGACCCCTGGGGACGGTGCCTCGAGCTAGGTACTACACTTGTCGCTTTTTGACCTTGTATGGATGACTTTGTATGGATGACTATGTATGGATGACGTTCGACATTTGTCGCTTGTGTATGGATGACTTGGAGGATATGTGGGTTACATGCTATATATGTGATGTGTGGATGAAAATGGTATTTTGTTGCTATATATGTGGATAATATGCTATATATGTGATGTATGTGAAATGTCTTGGAAATGCAAGAAAACAGAAAAAAAATTTCCCAGGTTTGCCGATGGCCAGCCGTCGGCAAACCTGGGATTATGTGTCAGCAAATCCGCAGGTTTGCCGACGGCTGGCAGGCCGTCGCAAAGTGACCATAACTTTGCCGATGGCTGGCCGTCGGCAAAAAAAGTTTGCCGACGGCCGGGGCCATCGGCAAAGAAATTTCAAAAAATAAAAAAACGCTTTGCCGATGGCCGTGCCACGTCAGCCGTCGGCAAAGCCGCCGTCAGGCTGATGGCGCGTCGGCTGACGTGGTGCCTTTGCCGATGACTGACGTGGCCATCGGAAAAGCTTTGCTGATGGCCTGACACGTGGCCATCGGCAAACTTCGCTTTGCCGAAGAAATGTTTGCCGATGGCAGTTTGCCGGCGGCCACGTAGGATTGCCATCGGCAAAGCCTTTGCCGATGGCAATCGGGACTTCGCCGACGGCTGTCAGCCATCGGCAAACAGCCTGGATCCAGTAGTGAATCTATATTTGCCTTCTTCTCTATGCTCTCACAAGCTCTCTCTTCTCTGGAACCGGCGCAGCCGAGCTCCTCCGCCGCGCGTGTACGCTGGCAGTTGCCTCGTCCCTGCCGTGTTTGTGACAACTGGTATCAACCTTTGGTCGAAACCTACCAGTCGCACCATCCTTCTCCCATTCCGCCGCCACCTCGCTGTTGGTCGTCGCTCGGCTCCATCTCCACCGCCACCAACCCCAACTCCTCCGATCTGTGCCGATCCGCTCAAGCCCCACAGATCCACTCCTCCCTCACCAATCGTGACCGCTGGCGTGGGGAAATACACTCACGAACCGCATGGCGGCTGCAGAAGCAAAGCTCGATGCCATCAGCGAGCAACTCAAGTCCATGGCGAAGCTGATGGAGACGTTCAACAACTAGCGACCGCAAGGATCTCCAGACGCTCACATCATGTGTTGAGGAATTGGAAGCTCAACCCAAGTCGGCTCCGCCTCCAGTCCCGCCGCGCAAGGAAGAGGGACGCGCCGTCGTTGGCCACGGCGCTGCACCATCACCATAGGGGTCCGATGCTAGGACCTTGGTCCTCCATCCTCCCCTGGCCAATGGTCAGTTCAACGCTTCCTCATCTCACGTTGTTGCACATCAGGATACTATGCCTTACTACAATGGTCACAATCATCATACCATAAGGAGTTTCGCCTTCCTAAGGCAGATTTCTCCAAATTCGATGGTTCGAACCCACGAGTTTGGAAGGAAAATGCCGAGAAGTATTTTGACTTGTTCAATGTTCCTGTGTATCGTTGGGCTCCTTTTACCACACTGCATTTCAAAGGCATTGCACAACTCTGGCTGCAAACTTATGAGGCACACATCGAATTGATATTTGGGTAGAGCTTTGTATTGCGGTAGAGTCTAACTTTAGCAAGGATCGATACTAGAAATCTATGCAGGATCTCTTAAGCATTAGGCAAACAACAACAATCCAGGAATACTATGATCGTTTTGTCCTCAACATGCATAAAGTTTTAGTGCATAACAATCACCTAGATGATGTATTTTTTGTCAGTAAGTTTTTGCAAGGACTGAAACCTGACATCAGAGCTGCTCTGGTGTTGCATAAGCTGAGGACAGTTGATCTCGCGCTCTCTTTGGCACTATTGTAGGAATTTGAACTTGAAGCTCAACCCAAGCAATTTCACAAGAAGCAGTACAGAGATTTCACTAAGTACCAAGGCAAACCTGCAATTCAAGCTCAGCCTGGGGTGCTGGGTGCTATCCCTGATGACAACAAACCCAAGATGGAAGATAAATTGGCAAATCTGCATGCTCAGTGCAAGGCTCAAGGGCTGTGTATGAAGTGTGGTGAGAAATGGGGACGCAATCACAAGTGTCCAGAGAAAATTTCCTTGCAAGCCTTAGAAGAATATCTAGCAATTCTACCTGGTGACAAAAAGGACTGTGCAACATCTGAAAGTGAGGCTCCATCCTCCGATGACTCTAGTGATGGAGGGGTCTTTTCACTATCACATTGATATACTAGTATTGATTGACTCAGGAAGTTCTAGCACCTTCGACATTCTGCTATTGCTGCTTCCCTGAAATGTAAGGTCAAAACTGTTGACAGCATTGAAGTCACAGTTGCAAATGGTCAAAAGATTCAGAGTACTCAGCAGGTCCCTGAGTTCACTTGGTGGATACAGGGTCACACATTCTCCATCTCTGCTATAGTACTGGACCTACCTCATGATGATTTAGTCTTGGGTATGGATTGGTTAGAATCCCATAGTCCCATGTGGATCCATTGCAAAAGGAAGTTGTTGAGGTTTTCCTATGCTGGTGCCAAAATCACACTGAAAGGTGTCAAAGATCAGTTAGCTCACTGCCCACAGATCAAAGCAAGAAAAGTTAAAGGACTTCGCAGGAAAGGTGCTATAGCTTAGATGATTCGTTTATGTCATGAGGAATCCACTCAATCTCCAGAAGCTATTCCACCTCAAATCCAGAAATTATTAGATGATCATGCTCACCTGTTTAAGAAGCCTGATAAAGTTCCACCAGAAAGACAGTTTGATCACCAAATTCCTTTAATGCCTGGGTCAAGCCTATCAACATCAAGCTCAGAAAGATGGGATAGAAAGACAGATCAAAGAAATGTTGACTAATGGGATCATCAGACCCAGAAAGATTAGATAGAAAGACAGATCAAAGAAATGTTGACTAATGGGATCAAAGAAATGTTGAAAATTCAAGTCTGGCATAAGTATGTTTATTATCACCCTCATATATTGGTAACTATATTTTTTGTCTCACTTAGTACGTATTTTCAAGTACCATCATGCACTGACCGTGTAACTAATGTCTGCAGGGATCCAGGATCCTTACGGCAGAGCCACATGATGTTAGCTTTGCAGTGGCAAGTGGGAGTGAGATCAATCTGCTTGGTAGAAGCACGTCTCCAGCACGCAGTACACATACTCTGTTCACAAATTCACATGCAGACTATCGACATACTGGCCAATCATTGTTACCGGCGGCGTCTCCTGCACTCTTGTAGTCTTGACCATGTATATTTGTACACTCCGTTATGTATTTTTTTTTAAGTAATGGACCTGTATATTTGCACAAGTAGAAATGGGACTGGATTCGTGGGCCTCGTAATGTACCGAATGTGTGGTGGTGAAAGCAAACATGCAGCACGAACATTGTATCCTGACCAGATTGATGATCATGAAATCAGGCTTCTTAATCATTTTTGTTGATCAATCTTACTCAGCCTCCTCGATGTCAACGAGAGTATGGAGAATATATGGTAAGAGAAAAAGCAGTGGTGATGGCTGGCCAGGAGCAGGCTAATACCAGTGGTGGTGGGATGGTTGTTCGTCGATTGGCTGTAGGAGAGACCGTATCAATGGTGAAATGGGCTGCTCTGCAAACATACGAGTCACTTAGAACATTAATTATAAACTCTAGAATAAGCTTTCATCATAGTGATTCCTTAGGTATTTCACTAGCCTGCGGGTACTATACATATGGCCTGTCAATTGTGATACGTTGGTTCCCTCTCTATCTAAGTTGAAGCATTTAAGATACCTTCACTTAAAGAATACTGATATATCTTGTCTACCAAAAGACATCCACGAGATGAAATTTCTACTTTACATTTCAATTTCTAATTGTGAGAAGCTATGCCATCTTCCTAATAGCATAAAATGTTGGTGTTGTGCCCAAGGGTTTTGGTGGGCTGACAAATCTGAGGACACTTCATGGGTTCCCTGCACACATAGACATGGATGCAGGCAGTGGCTGGTGCAGTTTGCAACAGCTGGAGACTCTTTCTCAGCTTCGGAGCCTCACACTATGTGACCTAGAGAAGGTGCAGGACAGTCGTATGAATGAAAAGGCAATGGTTTGTGTTGGTATTTCTTAACGTGTGCCTCACCCGGAAGTATTCAGAGTATCATATTTTCCACAGCGAACAGAGGTATTTCTCCTAGCTAATTCGCCCAAGGACAACACATGGGTAGAGATAGAAAGGTTGTAGAGATGGATACCCATAGCTTTAGGGTCCTAAGCATAGCGTTGCAATACTTCTACTTGCTCACTTCGGGCACCGGATCGCACATGGTCTGCCAAGTGATGCAGGCCTATCGCTCTACGCCGCACCTGGACATGGAGGATTATGAGGGACGAACGACGAACCCTCTAGCCTAGACACCACGTCTACGCTAGCGACTACTACTCTAGCGTCGATCAGGGTGATCTGTCTTTATCAGGGACCCTCTACTAGAGCATCCATCATGACGACGGACGATGAACCCATTAAAAAGCTTGGTAAAGCTCAACTAAACAAAAGACACAAAAGACTACAAGAAACATGAATACTTACTTAGCCAAGATCCCGTTAGGGAGCCGAGTAGAATATCCGTAGAGGTACAAGGTTGGGAAGGTGCCGACAAGCCCGGTGACTCCCCGCTATCACCCCTCACATCTCTCTTTCTTCTCTAGCTAGCTACTAGGGCATAGCCCTTTGGAGTGGTGCTCTAACTCTATTCTTGTGGCTCTTTTCTCCCTTGAGTGTTTTTAAATGAGGAGGAGGGAGCCTCCTTTTATAGGTGGAGAGGAGGGGGGTCCTTGGAAATGTTCCCTCCCCACTTGGAAGGTACCAAACCAACCTCCCCACGTCGGTTCAGATACATTGAACCAGGATACACCACGAAACCGACCTCCCCGCGTCATAATGGAACCGCCAGAGAAAGCTAGGCCCACTTGGCAACAGGACGGGCGCGCGTGCTCGCTCCAGCTCGGTGGCCAAATCGTCCCAAATTTGGTGGACGTGCTCCACTTGGCCTCCTGACTTGGCCCATGACATGGATTTGTGAAGTTGCGATCATTTGATGTGGGTTTTAGTTCAACCCCCTCACGTCTAGGCCCTGAGTAAATTGCTGAGAGGGCCTGGCTCTGTGTTGGATAGCTGGTTTGGTCCTAGGCCTCTTTTCCTCCAGTGGTTCGCCCAGATATGATGAGTGATTGGGCCTTCCTTCTCTTGTTTTGCTATTGGCCGAAGTAGGATTAGTTATTTCTTTTTATATTTCTCATCTTTCAGCCCTCTTGGAGTGCATTTCCGGAGTTGTCTTTCTGCAAGTGACAATCACCGAAACTCATGGAACATATTAGTGTAAAGCCCTATTTACTAAGTTTAGGGTAGATTTTATATTCTTATTGGCGGTATAAAATGTGAGTTAAGGACTGCCAACAAGCGCCCCCACACTTGGCCCTTTACTCGTCCTCGAGTAAAGTTTAGGACTAAGATGGCTCATCTCTTTGATATATAACTTGCATACAAGATATTCCAAGCTTCACCTGCACTTGTGAACTTTTGAATTGTCTACCATATTATCTTGGATAATTGAATAATGGAACAATATGGATTCAAATCCCCTTGCATCGGCTATATCGAAACTTGGGTTTTCATAAGATTTTGAAAAAGAAAAGATAGCCTTGCCCCTCAAATGATACTCTCGAGTCATTCATATTTGTGGTCGGTTCCTCACCAAGGTATTTTTGGATATGCCTTCTTTTCATAACCTATCTCTAAAGATTTTGAGTGGAGTTTTGGGTAGGTATGAAAGAGGGCATACTTGTATCACATATATTGCTAAGTCAAAAACTGAACTACAAGGAGATATAAGTCATACACTTTGATTGAGACGTGCAAGTGTGTGGAATGAGAGATGTTTCCTAATTCTACACTATACTCCTTTTGTAGATATGATCTCTCTCTCTCTTTTTGAATTTGTATATATATTATTTTTTCGGAGACATGGCTATCATCAGCATTTTTTTCTCAAAGTCTTGGGACCTCCATGTGTCCCCATTTTTTTCTCTCAAAGTCTTGGGACCTTCATGTGTCCCCATTTTTTTCTTTTTCTTCAAAGTCTTGGGACCTTCATGTGTCCCTATTTTTTTTAGCCACGTCTCTTGAACTTCACATTGAGAGAGATCATTATTTGTAGAACATGGAGTATTTTCCTAACCATAATTTTTTTTTTGTCTACTCCCAGCTTAGGAGCAGAGATTTTTGGTGGATGGAAGGGTGCATATTGTGTGCAACTCTCAGTGTGAGAGTCAGCTCTTTATTTGGTGGGTGTATGTGTGTCTCAATCATGGGGTGCAGGACCATAATCTCACTTAGGTCACAAACAATTTGACGAAGCTCAATGATCAAACAAGTAGCATATGACAAAGGTTTTACAAAATTGAATCATGTCATATGGCCTTGGTGGGTATTTCATAATCATTGAGGAGCATGCTATTGCATTTTTTTGTAAAAATAAATCCCAAGTTCATCAATAAGAGTGCAAGGTTCAAATCGTCCACTTATATCACATAATCCAATTACCTAGATAACATGGGGTCCCTATGATAACTTGTTCACAAGTTATAGGAATATTAGCAAGGAATAAAGAGTATGCAAATCTTATCAGAGAATAACATGGAGAAGGAGTGTCAAAAGTTTTGTCTTTTTAATTTAACAAATTTTAAACTTCAAAACTTTTAGGAGATGCGAGGGGAGAGTTGCACAAACCATCATTAAAGACGAAGGAGTTACGTAAATTAAAGAGTAGTTCGATTGAACAAGAAGGTCAGCCGATCTTCTCGTGAATCTTTTTATTTTGTCCTTCTGCTCACTTGATGTTGTGCATTGTGTTGGGGAGATCTCGAATGTGTGTGTTAGTATTTCTTGAGAGATCTCAGCGCACACTTATTCTTGTACTTGGTTTATTTAAGAAGAGAACAAAAAGAAACAAGCAAGCGCTCTACTGGTTGGAAAGCCAGGGAGTCAGGATTTATTATTCTTATAATTATTTCTTAATTTTGTTATTTTGTTATTTATTTGTTCATCCAACTCATTACTCAAGCAAGGTCGGGATTAAGTTGCAAAATCTCCAAATCAGATTACTTCCTATTGTTTACAGCAACAACTCAAGTTCATTAACCAAATTTCAACACCATGTCAAAATTATGATTAAAGAAGGCTATTTTAACCTAAGCACCACGCTTAATTTAAAAAGCCTATTGATGTATTGTATACCGTCGTATACAAGGACACCCAAACTAGAGCATATGACATAAGCTAAGGAAGCATGAATTGTATTTTCAAGGAGACAAGTATGAGTAGATAAGTTAGTGAACATTACTTTTGCTTTACCTGAACATACTCACCGATAGCATATGCTGGTCGAAGTTCTGGTCCCGCTACCATGGTGCCATGGATTTCAGCTTAGGTGAACCACAAGGCCAGGCCACACACTCATGGCTAGTATGCATCAACCATGGGCCTTGATGGTAGCAAAGGTCTAGAGAAGGAGAGAACCCTTGCTTTTTCTCTTCTTCTCTTTTCCCCTTTTTTTAGCAAGGTATAGCTGATATCAACTTGAATTCACCTATTATTTTTTTCTCTCTCTTTCTTTTTTTCTCTTTTTTTTCTTTTGGGTGTCTCTTGGTGTGTGTGGAACATGGGCTTCTCACCTCCCTCGCCCACACTTGGACTTTTGTGTTCCATCGCCTAAGAGAGTCAAGGCTCCTCGTTTGGAAGTATTGTATGACCCGTTTCTTCTCAACCTGAGATGTTAGCACAGGAATACCCGAGGGTGCATACTAACTTGAAAACATGTCCTTGCTTTTACTATAAAAGAAAGGCAATCTGGGGTATCTCCCGGCGGTGCTTAAGTTATGGTCTTAAGCTAGACCGCATGAATTTCATCTTACAGCTATCAATGGAGGTGTTAGCCACCAAACATTGGCAAGGATGTTAAAGCTATAAGGTTAGTAGCATCGTGCCACTACGAGATTTGAAATTCTTATGGCAAACATAGGCATTCACAATCATCCTCTTTAAAAAGTTTTGAAACAAGAATTAAGAGGTGGTTGGGATTCTTGTAGGAGCACATGGCCAGAAGCAGAACAAAATCTAGAGATCCTAAGGGCGAGCATGACACGTGAGATGTTTCAAAATAGAAGGTAACTGTTGGTATTTCTTAGCGAAAGCAGTAAATTCCGCAAGCATACGGAAAGACCGTTGTAGCACTTCACCCGGTGGTAAACAGGGTATCATAAATTTCACGAAGAACGGTATGGTCAGGTTTTTTATTTACTAGGTTGCCCTGAGGAGAGAGTAGATAACTGAAAAAGTGAGGTTTTCTATAGGCTGAATCCTTAGAGAAAGGTAGCTAAGTTGTTACTCCCTTACTTCGGGCGTTGGGTCGCACCTGGTCTGTCAGGCGATGCCGGCCTGTTGCCCTACGCCATACCCGGACGTGGGGGATTACAAGGGACGGACAGGGCTGTCACCACCTGCCGCAGACCACCTCAACCGTGGAGTACGAGGCAAACGAAGGTAACTATCAGCTTAGACACCACATCTATGATAACGTTACAGCTCTAGCGTTGGCCAGGAACATCCATCTTTTTCAGGAGTCCTCTACTAGAACTACCGCCACAAGGACGGTCGACAAACCCACAAGTGAATAACGACAAAGGTAACTTTGCAAGAAGGAACGTACCAATAGGTAAACACAAACCTCTTACTTCAAGCGTAAGAAGTCGCCGAGGTACAAGTGAGGAGGGAGCCGACAAATCTGGCACCCCACCCTATGGAAGGCTAGCTTCTAGGAACACTCAAGAAGAGTTGCTCCGCTCTTGACCTCTCTCACTCTCCTAGTTCTATTCTAGCTACAAGCTAGGTGTAGTGGCTCTACTCTTCCTCTTGTGTAAACTTGTGGAAGTGGGGAGGTAGAATGAAGAATGAAAATTACATGATATGTGAGAGGGAGAGTGGCCATGCTTAAATAGGTGGAGATGGTCGGTTTCCTGACGCCATATTTACCAAAATGCCACCGCACCGCCCTCTAGAGCATTGATTGTACCGCCTCCAGGAAGATGGGCCCGGGCGGCAGACCCCTGGGCGCGGCCGCGCCAGGTGTGCCGACCCTGGCCACCGACCTTCGCTGGCGGGCTGTGCTCTGGGCCTGGACTTGGCCCATGTGGTGTTTCGTCCTATTGGTACGTCGGTTAGGCCTTTTTATCCTTTTCTCCCTTGTCTTGGTTTTGGGCCAAATTCATAATATTCTTTTTATAATTGTTTTCTTTATTTCTTGCCCCAAAATATGTATATTCCATGAATGCTCCTGCAAAACAAGTAATTCTCCAAAACTATAGAATTTGTTAGTATAAATCTCCTATCTCGTATGTTTTTAAACTAAAGTTGGCGGGGTTAGATTTGCAATAAGGACCGCCAACAAGCTCCCCCACACTTGGCGCTTTGCTCGTCCTCGAGTAAAACAAAGGTCACTAAGGTGGTTTTGTCTTCTGAGATATTAACCTGCATACAGATTATTCCAAGCCTCACCTGTCATCTATGAACATTCAAAGGTGTCTACCATACTATCTTCGAGCTATTAAGGGATGGAACAGCCTGGATTTCAAGTTGACTCGTGTTTCCCTGCATTCAAGACTTGGGGTTTTGAAAATTTTGCAAGAAAAGATAGCAATTGAGCTCCTCAAGTGACGCTCTCAAATCACTCTTTGAATTTGTTTGTGTTGTTCCTCACCAAAGGCCTATTTGCCTTGCTGCTCATCCTACCTCTAATGGCTGATATCTGGAGTTCATGTGTATGGATGAGATGCAGGCTTACCTTGTGTATATCATTGCATCAAACAATGGATCCTTGGAGGGAAGGACATAGCCTTAGATCGAATATGTGCAAGTGTGTGGAATATATATGTGGGTGGAACTCCTTGTCATGCTTCTCTCTCCTTTTATTTGAAGGAAATATGGGCTCCCCTATAAAATATTTCTTTTTCTTTCTTTTCTTTTCTTCCTCCTCTTTCTCTTTTCTCTTTTTTTGTCTCATAACTTGTATGGAGGAGATTTTTCTTTCTTTTCTTCTTCTTCTTTCTCTCTTCTTTTTCTATTCTAATAAGGATAATAATTCTAATGAAGCCCATATTTTGCAGGTGACGAAGTATAAGGAGAGAGAAGTTCATGAGCTTGAGGGTGGAGTTTTTATTTTGGTGGAAAAGATGCGTAACTCTCAGTGTAAGAGTCAGCGTTTTTGGTGGATGGATGGATGCATGTTGTGTGCGACTTTCAGGGTAAAAGTCAGCAAAATATTTGGTGGATGCGTGTGTTATTCGATCTTGGGGATATGAAACTTCTCTCACAAAGATCTCAAAGCCTGACGCAACTCAACAAAAGAATAAACAGCTATGTGGCAGGGTTTGTAACACGAATATTTTTCGCTCTGGTGAGAATTTGATCATCACTTGAGGAATCATGCTATAAATTTTGAGATTTTTACAAAGAAAAACCCAAGTCTACTGCAAGAGATAGACAAGTATTATATCATCCTACTATATCACAACCGTCAATAACTTAGATAAACATGGGGTCCCTACTAAAGTTGTTCACAGATAGAAAGAATTTTAGCGAGGAATAAAAAGTATACAAGTCGCTATCAATCAGTGAACACAGAGGTAGAGCAGCCATATTTTTAACTATAAACCATTTTATTTCTAGAAAGAATAAAAGTAATTATAGGGAGTGAGAAGATGCACAAACTGAAAATTACCGTGACGTGAATTTTTGTGCATTTTCTTTCCGAGAGGTCGGGGTGGCCTCCCCCACATTTGTTTTTGTACCTGTCTTTTTTGATTTTTGCGTGCAACATATAGGACAAAAACAAGTGTGCACAAAAGAGAACACGAATATATATATTGCATTATAAAAACATTAATACAATAGGCGCATATTACAATTGAAAGGGAAATGCAGCAAGCTGAATTTTAAAATGAAGCGTGCGCCTAATTATTTCGCGGTGCGGATGGCTCTAACAAGGGGGGTTGAGAGTGTGGGCGTCCTTGGCTGCAAGCGCCACCCTCTCGAGTTTAGTGGAGAAGCTAAGGTGGAACTTCTATAACCTTCTCCACTAAATCCTTCATGGTTAAGGTCTCTAGTTTCGATTCCCCCCTCTAGTTCGTCTATGATACTATAGAGCGCCTCCACCCTCTTACTAAGAAAAGCTAGAGTGGGGGTCCTGGGCAGGGGTTCCCCACTCTTACTTTCAACCACATTGGGAGCCTTCTTGGCATTGCGCCTTGGAATTCTCAAGGGAACATCCGAAGAGGCTCCCGATGGCTTGGGTTTGGTGGTTTTAGCGGGATTTGGCATCACGCCCTTCCCACGCCCACCATTTGGCTTATCCACTCCCACAAGAAGGTGGAAGGGGCTGCTCATAGGGGTGTGATAGGAGGAGGTGCTGCCCGTGGTGGTCGCCATGAGGCATTTTCCTGCGCCGTCGACGTTCGCCTTGGGGCGAAGAACGCCGGTGGTTGGCCTCCTTGGTGGCACCGGCTTGATCTTGGCGCCGGTCAGCGGCGGCCTTGATCTTGCCGATGACTTGAGGCTGTCTCCTTTGCTGGACCCTTCAGTCCATGGCAGCATCATAGCGAGTGGCGCCATGGCCACCGCTTCTTCTTGCTCCAACTCCTCTGGGACGCCGTCAAAGCCATAGGGAGTGCGAGCCGCATTGTAGAGAGCAAGAGCATGGCTAGCCATGCTTTAGGCCTTGAAATCCTAAGAAACTTGCTGGTGTATGAAGGAGAGCAAGAGAGGAATGGTCGCTTTGAGCTTGTGAAGAGAAGAGAAGGGGAGAGGGCTATATTTATAGGTGAGCTCGACCTCTCTGTCTCTCGCGATCGCAGCAGCATTAGTCCTAGTATGGTGAGCATTAGAGCCGGGCTGTGAATCAGGTGACAAAAATTGGGGCCGGACGGGCCGCTGGCTGGCGCGCGTGCGCCAGGGGCGCGGCCGCGCCAGCGCGAGCACGCCTCGTCCCCGGTTTTCATCCAGGTTTGTTCCCGCGTTTGTCTGATCTCAAATTTCTGGTGATTCATTTTGCTATGCGATCGAAGCTCGCTCTTAACTCCAGAATTTTGAAAATGGAGAAAGGATGGAGTTAAGGGATTTTTAGAAAAAATTATAAAATTTTTATTTGAAATAACCAGCACTTATAAAAAGAAAAGAAATGTAGAGATAAATGCTGGAATTATTTTTATAAAAGAAAATATTTTTGAAATTTTTTTTAATTAAGAAGGAATAGAATAATTAGCCTAAAAATAATATATAAAGACAATATTTTCAAGGCATAATTAAATCTATTCGATCTAATTCTTCACTAAAATTTAAGTTGCGAGATGACTCGAGGAAAGGTTTGAGACGCTGACCGTTAACCTTGAAGATATTGCCGTCATCATCTTGGATCGTGATCGCTCCATGGAACGATGTGTCGATGACGGTGTATGGCCCTTTCCATTTACTCCATAGCTTTCCTTCACCAAATAATTTCACCTTCGAGTTGAACAGCAAGACCTTGTCGCCTTGCTTGAAGTTTTGAGCTTGATTCGGTGATCATGCCATCTTTTTGTCCGCTCTTTGTAGAGCTTGGCACTATGATAAGCCTTTTCTCGCCATTCTTCCAGTTCAGAAATCAGTCACTCATGATTTCTGCAGGCTAATTTGAGGTCCATGCTCCAGCTCTTGATAGCCCAGTAGGCTCGATGCTCGAGCTCTGCGGGTAAGTGGCAACTTTTCTCATACACGAGCTGGAATGGTGACATGCCGATAGGGGTTTTGTAAGCAGTCCTGTACTCCCAGAGTGCGTCGGGAAGCTTGCTTTTCTAGCCTTTTCCCGTATCGTTGACTGTCTTCTACAGGATGTTCTTGATCTGTTTATTGGAGGTCTCTGCTTGACCACTGGATTGCGGATGGTAGGGGGTAGCTATGTTGTGTTTGGCTCCAAGCTCCCTCAAGAATGTTCTAAATGTTTTGTCGATGAAGTGGGGTCCTCCATCGCTTATCACCATGCGTGGTGTTCCGAATCGAGGGAAGATTACTTCATGGAATATCTTCTGGGCCTGCTTGGCATCAGCTGCTCTGCATGGCATAACTTCCACCCACTTGGATACGTAATCAACGGCCACAAGGATATACTCACAATCTTGGGACTTCTGGAATGGCCCTATGTAGTTGATGCCCCACACATCAAATAATTCTATTTGAAGGTTGTAGTGTAAGGGCATCGCGTTGCGAGTTGTGATGCCTCCTTGGAACTGACACTTCCGACACCTCCAAATGAACTCTTTGGTGTCTTCATACATCGTTGGCCAGAAGAATCCACACTGCCAAATTTTGGCTTGTGTGTGAAACACTCCGTAATGGCCTCCGTATGGTGTGGAGTGACACTTCTCAATGATTTGTAGGCCTTCTGTCGCTGGTACGCATCTCCTCAATAGACCATCTGAACATACCCGATACAGGTATGGGTCATCCCAAAGGTGACGTCTGCTCTCGACTTGCAATTTTCTCCTGTTTTCCCCTGGTGGTGCGTAACCGGCAACCATGTAGTTGACGATGTTCGCATACCAAGGGTTGGAGTCGGTCACCTTTAGTAGCATGTCGTCGCGTAGGAAATCATTTATGGGGAGTTCCTGCATGTTAGTAACCAGCATACGCGACAAATGATCCGCAACGGTATTTTCTACTTCCTTTTTATCTTTTATTTCAAGATCAAATTCCTGGAGTAGATGTATCCAGCGAATTAGGCGGGGTTTTGCATCTTTGTTAGTGAGCAAATATTTCAATGCCGCATGGTCCGTATAGATGATGACTTTTGCTCCAACTAAATAAGACCTAAACTTATCGATAGCATAGACAACTGCTAGGAGCTCTTTCTCTGTGGTAGCGTAATTGAACTAAGCTCCTGTTAGTGTCTTGCTAGCGTAAGAGATTGCATGATGCTTCTTATCTTTGGTTTGGCCAAGAACTGCCCCAACAGCATAGTCACTAGCATCACACATAATCTCGAAAGGTAGGGTCCAATCGGGAGGTTGGATGATCGGAGCCGAGATGAGTGCATTCTTAAGAGTATTGAATGCATTTAAGCACTCATCTGTGAACTCAAAAGGTACATCCTTAGCTAATAGGCTTGTGAGGGGTCTAGAGATTTGAGAAAAATCTTTTATAAATCTCCTGTAGAACCCCGTATGGCCTAGAAAACTGCGGATTCCCTTCACGTTCACAGGGGGAGGTAGCTGCTCGATAAATTCAATCATAGCCTTATCTACCTCTATCCCTCGTTCCAACACTAGGTGGCCAAGGACAATGCCCTCGCGGACCATGAAATGGCACTTTTCCCAGTTAAGTACCAACTCTTTCTCCTGGCACCTTTGCAAGACTCTGTCTAAATTTTTAAGACAATGACTGAAAGTTTTTCCATAGACCAAGAAATCATCCATGAAAAGTTCCATGATTTCTTCAATCATGTCTGAAAAGATAGACATCATACACCTTTGCAAAGATGCGGGTGCATTACACAACCCAAAAGACATCCTCCGATAGGCGTATGTTCCATATGGACACGTGAAAGTTGTCTTGCTTTGATCTTCGGGGTGAATGGGAATCTGATGATAACCCGAATACCCATCGAGGAAACAAAAGAAAGAGTGATTCGCTAACCGCTCCAACATTTCATCAATGAAGGGGAGCGAAAAGTGATCTTTCTTAGTTGCTGCGTTAAGTTTTCGGTAATCGATGCACATTCTCCACCCCGTGACAGTTCATTGTGGAATAAGCTCATTTTTATCATTTCTAACTACCGTCATACCTCCTTTCCTGGGAACCACTTGGACGGGACTAACCCAATCACTATGTGCTACGGGATAGATAATCCCAGCGTGAAAAAGTTTCAAGACTTCCTTTTTCACGACTTCATGCATCGCATTGTTCAGCCTTCGCTGAGGCTCTCGAGTTGGTGTACTCGATGGGCCAATAGGAATGCGATGAGTGCAAAGAGTTGGGCTTATTCCCTTGAGGTCCTCTAGGGAGTACCTAAAATCCATCCTATGCTTTTCTAGTACGGCGATGAGTTCGGCAGTCTCCTTGTCACTAAGATTGTCGCTAATGATGATAGGAGTTTGTGAATCGCCATTCTAGAAAGCATAGTGCAGCCCCACAGGTAAGGGTTTAAGCTCAATTGGGGTTCATGTCGGTTTCTCCTCCTTAGGTAATCCTATGGTTTCACCCAGTTCATCTTCCTCTTCTATAAAGTGAGGCACATCGTTTTCTAAAGACATCTCTGGGGTCTCAAAGGGAGTAATGAACATGACCTCCATGGGCACACTAGGGGGTGGTTCAGTCAATGAGTTTTTAGCTCGTGAGACTTGAATGGAAAATGATTCCCTCCCTAGTTTCACATCTATTTCCCCTGTCTTGGAATTGCTCGCAAAGAGCTTTTCTAGGGGTGCCCAATTAAAATGTTAAAATCCTGGATGTCGAAGATATGAAAGTCTAGGGCCATTTCGGCATTATCAAGATAAAGACCTCGTAGAGTAGTTCATGGTACTACTCGAAAGGTTCTGACTGTTGAAGTTCGTGGTGTTTCTCCCAGGCACATAAATGCATAGGATTTTGACATGATGTTTACTCCAACAGTAGGGTTATACAGAACATCCATCTGTTCCCTTTGGACTTTGCATCGGAGGGGTACAGAAGGAGTGCGGATCTGAATTTCTTCAGATGAGAGTTCCCCTACAGCTACCCACTCTGAGCTCATAATAGCGGTCAACTCCTTAACAGATTCTTTGAGAAAGAGTTTGTCAAGACGGTCGCTAGGAGTGACAGGGTCTGGTGGTCTCTTATGGCATTTGTATTTCGAGGCATTTCCGAAATCTTCAAGAAATTCGTCCTCGAATACAGGAAGTTCCATACGACTGGAATCTCCCTCTGTGGCTTCTGGTTCGGGAGAGGTAGTCTCTATCACAGGCTCGGCAACTGCCAAAGAGACTTACTCTTTAACCGGCTCAAGCACAAACCGGATGGGTTCTAGCGGGGGAGTGTTTTCTAGTATATAGTCTAGAAGAGCCTCTCCTTCCGCTATGGTCTTATGTGTAAAAGATCCACCGGCGGCCGTATCGAGCTGTAGGGCAGACTCTTTGCTAAGCCCTAACCAAAAGTGCTGCAGAAGCACGTGGTTTGGGATAGACAAGTCAGGACTTGACCTGGTTAAGTCATGAACCGGTCCCATGCTGCATCTATGGTTTCATTTTCTAATTGTCGGAAGCTGAGAATCTCTTGTCGCAAGGAAGCGATTCGAGATATAGGGAAGAACGCGAAACAAAATTTGTTCCAAAGTTCCTCCCAATCTCCATTTACCTTCCCTACGTTGTGGGTGTACCATTGCCTCGCCCTCTCATTCAGAGAGAAGGGAAATAACTTCCATCGCAACGTCTCTTGTGACATGCCAGAAATAGTTAGGCATGCACTGAGCTGCTCAAACTCCCTTAGGTGGTGATATGGGTTTTCATAATCCAAACCTGAAAAGGCTTGGTCCCGAACCATGGCTTTGAAGCCAGGACGGAGCTCATAACTAGAAGCTATGATTGGCTTCGAGGATTATGGCAGTTCAACGAGCTCACCCTTAGGAGCTGATAAGTTGAAGATGGTTGGTAGCTCCATTTATAAAAAGAAATAAAATAGAAGCAAAAATAGAACAAGGTACACGGGCAACTAGGTTCGGAGATAACTTTGACAACTGTTCCCCGGCAACAGTGCCAGAAATGCTTGTTGGTATTTCTTAGCGAAAGCAGTAAATTCTGCAAGTGCACGGAAAGACTGTTGCAGCACTTCACCCAGTGGCAAACAGGGTATCGTAAATTTCACGAAGAATGGTATGGTCAGGTTTTCTCTTTACTAGGTTGCCCTGAGGAGAGAGTAGATAACTGGGAAAGTGAGGTTTTCTATAGGCCGAATCCTTAGAGAAAGGTAGCTAAGTCGTTACTCCCTTACTTCGGGCACCGGGTCGCACCTAGTCTACCAGGCGATGCCGGCCTGTTGCTCTACGCCGTACCCGGACGTGGGGGGTTACAAGGAACGGACAGGGCTGTCACCACCTACCGCCTACCACCTTAGACACCACGTCTACCCTAACGTTACAGCTCTAGAGTTGGCAGGGAACATCCGTCTTTATCCGGAGTCCTCTACTAGAACTACCGCCACAAGGACGGTCGATGAACCTGCAAGTGAATAACGACAAAGGTAACTTTGCAAGAAGTAACGTACCAATAGGTAAACATGAACCTCTTACTTCAAGCGTAAGACGTCACCGAGGTACAAGTGAGGAGGGAGCCGACAAATCCGGCACTCCACCCCATGGAAGGCTAGCTTCCAGGAACACTCGAGAATAGTTGCTCCGCTCTTGACCTCTCTCACTCCCCTACTTCTATTCTAGCCAGAAGCTAGGTGTAGTGGCTCTACTCTTCCTCTTGTGTAAAGTTGTGGAAGTGGGGAGGTAGAATGAAGAATGAAAATTACATGATATGTGAGAGGGAGAGTGGCCATGCTTAAATAGGTGGAGATGGTCAGTTTCCTGACGCCATATTTACCGAAACACCACCGCACCGCCCTCTGGAGCATTGATTGTACCGCCCCCAGGAAGGTGGGCCCGGGCGGCAGACCCCAGGGCGCGCGCGCGCTAGGCGCACGGCCGCGCCAGGTGTGCCGACCCTGGCCACCGACTTTGGCTGGCAGGTTGTGCTCTGGGCCTGGACTTGGCCCATGTGGTGTTTCATCCTATTGGTACGTCGGTTAGGCCTTTTTCTCCTTTTCTCCCTTGTCTTGCTTTTGAGCCAAATTCATAATATTCTTTTTATAATTGTTTTCTTCATTTCTTGGCCCAAAATATGTATATTCTATGAATGTCCTCGCAAAACAAGTAATTAACCAAAACTATGGAATTTGTTAGTATAAATCTCCTATCTACATATGTTTGGTGAATTATAAACTAAAGTTGGCGGGGTTAGATTTGCAATAAGGACCGCCAACAGTAACATGCTTCTTAGCGGACCCCTACTTTGGCCTCTAGAGTTGTTGCTTCGGGCATGTCCATGGCATGGGAGTTTTCGTCCTCAAAAGATATATCATGAAGGATGAACATTGACTCTTGACCACTATCGAGACAATGTTTGATGGCTAGAGGGACATGTCTCTTGTTCGAGTAAGGGTGAAGGTGGACGTTCCATTTCACAGGATGAAAAGGAAGCTCAGGTGAATGAGGATACAAACCTTGCCTGCTCAAATAGGTAGCTTGCTTTGCCTTTGGGTCTCTGGGCAAGAGGTAAGGCTAGCAGAAGCAAAACATTCAACTTCTCATTAGGGCTCCCTTGAGATGGTTCTTTTTGGACAATATTTTCAAAGAGCGCCTTATGAGAACATGAACATCGAGGATGGCATAGATATGGAGGTCTAAGTAAACCTCGATTCCGCTCATTTCAAAATGGCACGGCCCTAACAATCCCATGACACTCGAATGACCCTTGATGGACTCTTGGTGAGTTTTGTCGGCTGAGACTAGCGGCATGTTTCCCAAAAAGGTTTCCACAAAGAAATGTGACATGATAATAGTCTCGACTATGAGGTTATGTAGGGCTTCTATGGGAGTCCATTTAATGAACAAGCTATAGTTGTGGAAGGTGAAAGAATCTAAATTGCTTCAGAAGATCGTTTCACTTCCAACAACCATTCTTATAAGTGTTCCTTGTTAGAGGAGACTTCTTTAGAAATTTACGTTCCAAGAAATGCTCGAGGTTTTGCCATAATCCTCGAATTTTTATAGCGAACTCCAAAGGATAAAACATTCCTTCCTTTGGTGTTCGTGGTTTGGGTGAGGGTTCAACAAATGAATCTAAGGATGGCAAGGGCAAAGATTCGATTGATGAGGGCTCTTCAAAGCTTGACATGCCCTTTTTATGGAGGGGTTAAGATTCTATGATGGGAAAAGCATGCTTCTCTAGGACATGAACAAAGACTTTCCTCTATTCCATCATGGCTTTATGTAAAAATGACTCTCCAATGGTCATGTCAAGGCATAGGGCAACATCTATATCTAGACCCAAACAGATGCAAATGCACACTGTTGGGTAAAGATAAGTCTAGGCCAGCATGTACTAACTTTGTAAACACGGCCTAGGATGCGCCTATGGATTCGTTCTCATTCTACTTGAAATCGAGGATTGCCCCTGGTAAAGAAGTGATACGAGACATGGGAAAGAATGCAAGATAAAACTTGCCTTTAAGTTCTTCCTAGTCCCCATTCAAACTTCCGACGGCATTAGTGTACCATTGTTTCGCCTCCCTGTTTGAGGGAGAACGAAATCAACTTCCATATAAGAATTTCTTGTATTATGCCTGGAATGCTTAGACATGAACACATTTCTTCGAAATCATGCAGATGTCTAAACCAATCTCTATGATCAAGACTGAGAAGGATTATGCTCGAACCATGGTTCTGAATCCTAGGTGGAGTTCACAGCCACATGAAAAATTTGGTTTTGAAAACAAAAATTTTGGCTCAAAGAACTCCTCTTTTTGCAGCAGAAAGATTTGGAACTGGTGTTCGGCTTCATGGCGGCGGTTTAGATAGAAGAAATATTTTGTTTATAAAAAGAAAGATAAAATATTTTATTTTTATAAAAAGATACGAGGATGAACTAGGTTCGAAGAAAATAGAAACCGTTCCCCGAAACGGTGCCAGAAAGCTTGTTGGTATTTCTTAACATGTGCAGAGAATCCGCAAGCGTACGGAAGTACCGTTGTAGCCTTCACCCGGAAGTATTTAGGGTATCGTATTTATCACAGAGAACGGAGGTATTTCTCCTAGCTAGTTCACCCAAGGACAACATAAGGGTAGAGATAGAAAGATTGTAGAGATGGATCCCCATAGCTTTAGGGTCCTAAGCATAGCATTGCAATACTTCTATTTGCTCACTTCAGGCACCAGATTGCACCTGGTCTGCCAAGTGATGCCGGCCTATAGCTCTACGCCGCGCCCGAACGTGGGGGATTATGAGGGACAGATAGGGCTGTCACCACCTGCCGCCTACCCCTCAACCGTGGAGTGCGAGGCAAACGACGGTAACCTCTAGCCTAGACACCACGTCTATGCTAGCGACTACTACTCTAGCATCGATCAGGGTGATCCGTCTTTATCAGGAACCCTCTACTAGAGCATCCATCATGAGGACGGACGACAAACTCATGAACAAGCTTTGTAAATCTCAACTAAACAAAAGACACAAAAGACTATAAGAAACATGAATACTTACTTAGCCAAGATCCCGTTAGGGAGCCGAGTAGAATATCCGTAGAGGTACAAGGTTGGGGAGGCGCCGACAAGCCCGGGGACTCCCCGCTCTCACCCCTCACATCTCTCTTTCTTCTCTAGCTAGCTACTAGGGCATAGCCCTTTAGAGTGGTGCTCTAACTCTATTCTTGTGGCTCTTTTCTCCCTTGAGTGTTTTTGAATGAGGAGGGAGCCTCCTTTTATAGGTGGAGAGGAGGGGGGTCCATGGAAATGTTCCCTCCCCACTTGGAAGGTACCAAACCGACCTCCCCACGTCGGTTTCAGATACATTGAACCTAGATACACCACGAAACCGACCTCCCCGCGTCATAATGGAAATGCAGAGAATGTTGGTCCTACTTGGCAGCAGCTCCAGCTCGGTGGCCAAATCGGCCCAAATTTGTTGGACGTGCTGCACTTGGCCTCCTGAGTTGGCCCATGACGTGGATTTGTGAAGTTGCGATTATTTGATGTGGGTTTTAGTTACCCGCTCACGTCTGGGCCCTGAGTAAATTGTTGAGAGGGCCTGGTTCTATGTTGGATAGCTGGTTTGGTCCTAGGCCTCTTTTCCTCCAGCGGTTGGCCCAGATATAATGAGTGATTGGGCCTTCCTTCTCTTGTTTTGCTATAGGCCAAAGTAGGATTAGTTATTTCTTTTATATTTCTCATCTTTCAGCCCTCTTGGAGTGCATTTGCGGAGTTGTCCTCCTGCAAGTGACAATCACCAAAACTCATGGAACACGTTAGTGTAAAGCCTTATTTACTAAGTTTGGAGTAGATTTTATATTCTTATTGGCGGTATAAAACGTGAGTTAAGGACCACCAACAGTTTGCAGCAAACACCACGTTGAACTACTGTGCAAGTGGGACATACTATAGTGATAGGTGGAGTTGAGGCAGAGGAGCAGTAGCAGCAACCGAGTGTGGCAGAGAAGGTCTTGGACATGCTCTACCCTCCAACATGCCTGGAGAATCTGATTTTGGAAGAGGGATATGTTGGTCGCCAGCTACCAAACTGGATGTGTATTCCATCATCAGCAGACTTTAATAGCCTAAGGTATATGATGCTGGAGATCCTACCTTTCTGCACCCAGCTCCCTGATGGTCTGTGCTGCCTCCCATGTTTGGAATTGCTGAACATATTAGATGCGCCATCCATCAAGCGTATTGGCCCCCAATTCCAAGCGTCATCCTCTATGGTAGCTGCATCTTCCGCTGCTAGTACATGTGCACCCTTTCCTAAACCGAGAGAGTTGAATCTGGTTGGGATATGTGAGTGGGAGATGTGGGAATGGAATGACTGTGAGGAGCATAGTGATGTGGAAGCGGCCATAGTGATGTGAAAAGTTTAATGAAAATTAAAGATTCATTTAAGTGTGTAGCTACATTCTTTCACTGCGCCGGAAGTGGGTTTTCATATTATTATTAATTATTGCTTGTACTCTAATTCGTTGCAGGCAAAGCTTTCATTGGACCACACACATGCATAGCGGGGCATCAGAATGTATATGCTGATTAAACAAACGGTTGCTACAGCCTGCCCATCCGACGAGAGGACTTTTTTTACATAATGGATAGTTTATACTGACTTCTTCTATCAACAGATACATTCAGGCCAATTATTACAAAGTCTTGCCAATGGACACCAAAAAAAGAACTGCAAATAACAATTTTGCAGACCGCCAAGCGGAAAACCAACACGAAATAAAGTTTAAGCTAAACAAGACCAATGTATCTTGAAGACAACTACCCATTGGAACTAAAAAATTATAACACTAATGTCTCTAGGAACTGTCCAACTTGGATCAGTTGATCCCGCTGATCATCATGTCGCTGCAGGCTTGCCCACTGTCGAAGCCAGTACATTCCCCTGAAGAGTACCTGCAAGAAAGTTTTTGGTCTACATTTATCAAAAACTACTTCGTTTCTTGTTAATCAAATTGCCCAATAAAGCGCAGCAGCTGCTGTTAATAACAATGAATTATACTTTTTATTTGCAATTTTAGACCACCTTAAAAAAAGGTCACTCATATCTATTGGGGGAGGTAATCCAAAAAGTATATGTACAGCGCACCATAGAAATTTGGCATAAACACAATCGAAAAAAAGATGGTTTATTATTTCCGGAAGGTGACAAAACCAATAATGTTTATCACCATTCCAGTGCCATCTAAGTAGGTTATCCTTAGTTAAAACCACTCCTTCTTTCAAATTTACCGGAGAAAGATTTTAATTTTCAACAGTATTTTGATTTGCCAAATGTCCTTTGACACTCTAACCCTATTGTTAATCAACGCAGCATACATGGACTTGACTGTAAAGCTTCCGGATGCATTCAAGCCCCAAACAAAGACATCCCTTTGCTCTGATAAGTTAATATCTGGAACAGAAGCGATAATTCTATGCCAAGCCCTTTAAGTTTGCTGACCCGAGCACTTGAGCTACAGAATCTTGTTTGCTTCTCACTATATTAAACAGCGAAGAAAATTTGTCTTTAAGTGCCTTATTACGCAACCAAGAATCGAACCAGAACTTGGTTTGAGACCCATCCTTTACCTTGAAGGAGTCAAAGTCCATAAATGAATCTTTAATTTTCATTAAACTTTTCCAGAAATGTGAATCTGTTGGTTTTTTGACACAACTTCCTAAAGTCTTATCTTTGATATATTTATTTCTTAGAAGCTACTCCCACATGCCATCTTCATTCAATAATTTGAAGAGCCATTTACTTAGTAAACATTTATTCTAGATATCTAAATTTTGTATACCTAGTCCTCCCTAGTCCTTGGGTTGACACATAACTTCCCATTTGGCTAACCTATATTTTCGTTTGTGTTGATCATTTTGCCAATAAAAATGTGATCTGAAACAGTTTATTTTTTCTAGGACACCTCTCGGCAATTCAAAGAAAGACATCATAAACAACGGTAAACTAGAAAGCACCGAGTTTATTAGAACCAAACGACCCCCACTGAAAGCAACTTTCCTTTCTAGCCACTCGGACTTTTTTCGATTCTATCCTCAATTGCCTTCCAATCTTTATTGTTTAACTTCCTAGTATTTATAGGTAGGCTTAGGTAACTGAACGGATATTTGCCAACAACACATCCTAACAGCTGTGAATAAAACTCTTCATGATCTTTTGCCTTCCCAAAGCAAAATATTTCACTTTTGTGAAAATTTATCTTTAGGCCTGACAGTTGTTCAAAAGTACTTAGTAACAGTTTCATGTTCACTGCCTTTTGGACATCATGGCTCATGAAGATTACTGTGTCATCCGCATACTGTAGGATAGACAATCCATCCTAGATTAAGTTTGGAATTACCCCCTCGACCTGACCCACTTCTTTCGCTCTGGCAATAAGGATGGCCAGCATGTTGACCACTATATTAAATAGTTTGGGCAAAATTGGGTCTCCTTGCCTTAAGCCTTTTTTAGTTTGAAAATAAGATCCTAATTGGTCACTAACCTTAATATTAACATTGTCCTTCTGTGAAACTTTGGACCCATTGACACCATTTTTCGAGAACCCTTTCATCCTCAATGTTTGTTGTAAAAAACTCCATTTAACCTTATCATATGCCTTCTCGAAATCAATTTTAAAGATGACTCCATATTTCTTTTTTGAGTGGAGCTCATGTATAGTCTCATGAAGGATTACTGCACCTTCCATAATGTTTCTCCCTGTTAAAAAGCCATCTGAGTTGGTCTAATTATTTTCTATGCTTTGGTAGACAACCTGTTGGTTGTGACTTTTGTGAAGATTTTGAAAGACACATTCAGTAAACAGATCGGTCTGTACTGCTGAATGACTTTTGCATCCTTCTTTTTGGGCAAAAGAATTATCATTCCAAAATTAAGATGGTAAGTTTTCTTGATGGAAATCTGTGAACAGAGCCATCAGGTCTTCTTTTATTACATTCCAGAAGACCTGATAAAACTCTGGAGGGAAACCATCCGGCCCAGGTGCCTTATTATGCTCCATTTGAAAAATCACAGTCCTCACCTCCTCTTGTGAGAAGGAGTCTATCAAATACTCATTTTCCAGCTAAGAGACCTGCGGAATGTCCACAGTTTGTGTCTCATCCAACATAAAGTTAGAGGGCTCTGAGGATCCAAATAGCTTTTTATAATAACTGGTGATATGCTCTTTGAGTTGGGCATCACCATTTATTATGTTGCTACCATCTTCCAGCTGGAAAATACGAGTTCTACAATGTCTACCATTGGCTAACAAATGATAATATTTTATGTTTGCATCTCCTTCTAAGAGATGTTTGACTTTGGCCCTTTGGTACCATTTAATTTTCTCTTCCCTTAATAACTCGCTAGTCTCTCGTTTAGCACATGTTTAAAGTCTAGTTCATCCTGAGTAAGTAAGGTGATCTCTGCTTTTTATCTAATTCATCCGACTTGTTCAGAATGTTTGTCTTTTCTAATTTATAAGTACCACTCACATTTTTTGCCCATCCTCTAAGGTGTTGGTGAAGCCTTCTAGTCTTAGCTTGTCACCTCTCTATGGGTGAGCCATTAACAGGTGTATTCTGCCACACATCAGTAACCATCTCACGAATCCATCTCTCAAAGCAAACATCCTAGTTCAAATTTGAACTGAGGCTGATAAAATGGAGATGAATTATTTGTGGATAAAAGTAAGGGAGTGTGATTAGAAATTTCCCTATTCAAAGCGTGTACAGTGGTATGCGGGAACTTAGACTCAAAATCTGTACAAACAAGTATTCTGTCCAGTTTTTCAAAAGCTTGATTCTATAAATGATTAGCCTTTGTAAACTTTCTTCCTGACATTTACAGCTCTCTAAGATTTAAGGAATCAATCACAACATTGAACATAAAATGCCATCTGTCATTAAAATTATCATTATTTTTCTCATCCGGTCTTCGTAAAATGTTAAAATCACCACCTATGACAACAGGTAAGGTTCTAAAGAAAATACACGAACAATCTCGGATAAAAAATGTGCCTTATGTTCTGACTGTGCTGGCCCATAAACCGAAAGCAAATTAAATTTATAATCTTCTTCTCTATGTCTAACCTTAAAGCGAATAAAGAAGTCCCCTTCCTCAATTTCCCCTACATCAAGATTTAACAAATGAACACCTAGAATCATTTCATGTATTACCCGGTTTTAAGAACAAAACCGGATATACACCATATGTGAGTCTCTGAAGACAAATCTCACACATAACTACAAGTAAGGGTAGTATCAGTAAACAATGCTTAATAAATAACATACGTAGTATTAGAGAGATATACCCTTAGGTAGCAATCAACGAAAATACACTCCGATCTTTAGGTGTAGACTCCACTCCTTCCAAGTAAAACACTAGAACGTATGAAACCTTCATCTTGCAACTTATTCATCGTGGCTACCCCCCTTAAGAAAATACCAACTAAGGGACACAATAGGATAGCTTCCATCTTCTTTTGATGGAGTAAATTATCGTCATGCCTATTGATAAGAACTAGTAACCGCAGTTCCTCGCGAGCAGAAAAACAGCAGCACAGTAAAATAACTTTAACTCTTGTTCTGTTAATCCAATGAGGTTGAGCTTATATCGTTGGAAAGATGATAAAATTCTCCACAACTTTCTTACAAAAACTTTCCTAGATTCTGTAGTTAGTTTGGTCAAAAACAAACAAACACAGGGACTTCTTAGAACTTCCGGATAGCACAGAAACATCAGATTGTAACAGCCATAACTCCAAGCTCTGAATAGCTATGGACATGATTCCAGCAGAATTGGAACGGTACAGAAGTCTAGTTTATCCTAGAAAAATTTCATGACCATTGCATAAACCAGTTTTGAGATATAACCGAAACATTGTAGACTGCTCCAGATGTCTTTCTGCACAGATACATTGTCTTGTGATTTTCGTAATTCCCAAACCAGAATAGCTTTGATGATGATTCTTGCGCTCCCGAGAACGCTGATGAAGTCTACTATTGTCCAGAATGTTCTTGTGATTTTTGGTTGCCCATGAACAGAAGTATAGACCGAAGAGGACAGATTGCTCCAAGAAGACAGGATAGAAAAACAGGGGAAACCAAAACCCAACTATTTATTTCAATAGTCCTTATGCCTTAGTCCTATAAACTAAATAAAATTCTGGACAAAACCCACAAGATTATTGCACTCATTACAAAAATCCAAGTCAAGCATAATCATAAAGACAAATCAACCAAGCAGTAAAGGTTCACAATTCAATCACCGACTTAACTTGTGATACTATCATTTCTTTTCATGTTAAGGGCATAGATCCTAAACCTCTTCTTCTAATAATGTAAGAATGTGGTAGGAGAAGATTCTAATAGCATTTTAAATCAAGTATTAGATGACAAGAAAGGCTTTAAAATAAGCATCAAGGAGGAGATTAATATCAAGGGTAGGGATATAATAGAGAAGAAAATATCAAGGTATATAGAACAAGATTGTTCTAGCAATTTTAAAACCTTAAGACGACTAGTTTCTAACTAGGCTTGCGTCCTACAGTCAGCATTGAGCTGATACCACATATAATACCTGGTTTTAAGAATAAAACCAGATATACACCATATATGAGTCTCTGAAGACAAATCTCACAGATAGCTACAAGTAAAGATAGTATCAGTAAACAATGCTTAATAAATAACGTACATAGTATTAGAGAGATATACCCTCAGATAACAATCAACGGAAAAACACTCCGATCTTCAGGTGTAGACTCCACTCCACTGGATCCAAACTGACTGGTTGAGCACAAGCCTAACATTTCTCCTGAGGTGTGGGGGAATAGCAAGAGTGAGTCCATGTCGAACTCTGCAAGTATAGCAACAAGGTAGTATAGGTCCCATAAACTCATGATCAATATAACATAAATAATGTAGAGCATAAAACGATAAACAATGAGCATCTTAACATGACAAGAATCATTATCCCAATGTAAATGTATAAAGGCCGCTCGTGTCCTTGAGCAAGGCTAGTATACCAGTTTAATAAACTCTGCGTAGAGGTGTACCCTTTCCCTATGAGTCATGATTTACCCTCTCGCCCGAGGCAGCCAACCTCTTAGCCTTCTTCCAAGGAAGGCCAGCAGGGTTCACTATGAAGCCTTTCAAAGGTTCGTCTAACAAGTTAGGGCCACTAGGTTTCAATAGTCAGTCTGTGTGATACAACCAGTCCCAGGGATCCACAGTCTGCTTTTCCCCATTTGCGCCACAAAGGTAACCTCTAACAAGCTAGAAAAGGTCCTCATACTGGGCTAAAGCCAGAGCCATATAGCCCTCATAGTTGTACTGTAAATCCATGATAAATCACTTACAGATAAGACCTCAAGTTGCTAAAAAGTTATTTTTATCATTTGTTGCTTAAACATTGATCAAGTCACAAGATCATGATCACGAAAGAAAACCCAAGCTATACTTGCCTTAAACTTAGATCCTTCTTCAAGTCCCAAATATTCGTAGAATTGCTTCTCGAGCTCCACTTCTTCTTGACCACCAACTTCCAGATCACCAACGCAAAGCTCACCGACTGGACATGATCATAGAACACCACACAACCATCCAGGCAATCATACACGAAGCAAACAATGAAACTAAGTTATAACAATACACCAAACATTAAAAAGGTTTGAAAACTAATTTACGGATTACCACGATCACACAGACGCAAAAGTCGCTCTAATCAGAGCTACGGTGTAGGAGAAATGTCTACCAAAGGATTTGCTTTAAGAAAACTAATAGGCTTTAGAAATTTTAATGATTACATAAAACATGTATGGCAGGATTAAATTTTAGAAATAGAAGGAACGGCTGATTATTGCACAACCACAAAGGAAGCATGGCATCAAGAGCTTAACCAAAATATAAAGGTGTACATGCTTGCATGGGAAACGACACATACAACAGCTGAGATGTTGGCGTGCTTGCTTGTGTATGCAGGTTGTATGGCTAAATCGGGATTGGTAGACTGAGTTCTAAATATTGTGTAAAAGTGCATGGAAGCATGACAGGAAGGAAGATAATTATAGAACTAATACCAAGGATGGAGATAGATGACGTGATGCTCAAAGCTGGTGAAGCGCATACGCACACATGCAAGACTGACTGGGAGGTGCACAAGATGATCGTAGGTAAATATGTATTGCCATGGTATTTCTAGATTTATTTTCATAAAGGTAAATAGCCACAAAAATATGAGGTGACGTCATCAAGCTAAGATTGATGTCGCAAAGCAAGCTATCAACGATGTCAGCAAGCTAGGATAGAAGCCATGGCCGGCGATGGAGCTAGCTTCACTGAAGTTCCATGAAACATCGGTTCTGGACAAAAATTATACAAGGAAAACAGCGGGAACATGGCTGGGGCAACATCGAGCTCACCTTGGATACAAACAAGACAAATATGGTGCCGGGCAGCCGAGATCAACGGGGTGGCAGCAGCCTCCTGCAAACGGCCGGCGGTGGCTTCCACGCGGAGACGCTGGGCGGTTAGCTCTGATCTCGGCGTGATACAAAACGGCGGCATAGAGCAGGCTAGGGCTAAGGCGGCAGATCGTTGCAAGATCGGCAATAGGGTGCGGATGTGTTGTAAATGATGGCGAATAAACGACGAAGAACACAAGATCAATCATAGCGAGACACAAGATTTAACGTGGAAAACCCCTCCAATGCGAAGGGGAAAAACCACGGACGCCAGCCAGCAAACACTCCTCACTATTATCAAGAGTCGGGTTACAACGCCGTGTGGCAGCTTACAAGAGAATGATCTCAGTGAAACCCTAATTTGGGTATATGTACCGTACCGCGGGGGGCCAGCCTTCGGCTTCTACGGGCCTCCTCTTTGCTTCGTCAGAAGCTGGCTAATATAATGTGCAACTGAATTTGGAACATATTCAACAAACTCCACCTTGAGACAAATTCATCTTGTAGCATAAATCAACACCTTCATCCTGAACATAACAAAGAAAAATACTCCTGGCGCCAAACAACCTCTTGGGCTAATTCACTAAACCAACTAAGCTTGAGCACAGTTCAAACTTAGCAACAGGAACAGGCTTACTTATCCTATCAGCAGAATTATCATGAGTACTAATCTTGCATACCTTCAGCTTACCTTCTTCGATCATATCACGGACAAAATGGTACTTGATGTCAATATGTTTTGTCCTCCCATTAAACATCTGATCTTTAGTAAGGTAAATAGCACTTTGACTATCACAATATAAATTAATGCAAGAATCAACTCCACATACCTCAAAGATACAAACCTTTCAGGCCAAATTAATTCCTTGCATGCTTCGAAACAGCCATGTATTCTACCTCGGTAGTAGATAAAGCAACAACGGTACCAAAGTAGCCCTCCAACTCACAACACAACTGCCAACAGTGAACACATAACCAATGAGTGACCTTCACCTATCCAGATCAGCAGCATAATCTGAATCCACATAACCAAGTAAGCCCTTTTTCTGTTTTGCCAAACTTCAAACAAGAATCTGCTGTGCCTCTGAGGTACCTAAAAATCCACTAAACTGCCCTCCAATGTTCTTTACCAGGATTAGATATATATCTACTAACCAAACTCATAGCATATGATAAATCTGGATGAGAACAAACCATGGCATACATCAAAGACCCAACAGCACTACAATAAGGAACTCTTGACATGTACTCAATTTCTTGATCTGTAATAGGACATTGTGCAGCTGACAATTTAAAGTGAGGTACAATAAGAGTACTAACAGACTTTGCATTATGCATGTTGAAACGTTGAAGAACTTTCTTAATATAATTTTGCTGACTAAGAAATAATAAACCAGATTTTCTATCTCTAGTAATTTCCATACCGAGTATTATCTTAGCAGTACCAATATCCTTCATGTCGAACTCACTACTCAATAATTTCTTCAATTTAGTGATTTCATCCTTACTCTTGACAGCAATCAGCATATCATCAACATATAGCAGCAGATATATAGTGATCCATCAATATGCTTAATGTAAATACAGCTATCATATTTAAACCTTTTAAAACCATGCAACAACATAAATGAATCAAACCTCTTGTTCAACTGACGAGGGGATTGCTTTAAACCATACAAGGACCTCTTCAATTTGCAAATAAATTTCTCCTTGCCTGGCACTATGAACCCTTTCGGCTGGTCTATATATATCCTCCTCAAGCTCGCCATGCAAAAATGCATTCTTCACATCTAACTGCTCAAGCTCAAGATCATGTGATGCAACAATACTAAAGAAAGTGCGAATGGAGCTATGCTTTACAACTGGGGAGAACACATCATTATAATCAACACCAGGAATCTAACTGTATCCTTTTGCTACTGACCTTGCCTTAAACTTTGGAGCTCGCTTAGAGTGAAACCCTTCTTTCTCTTGAAGATCCATTTACAGCCGACGGTCTTCCTTTTCTGAGGCAAAGGCACAACCTCCTATATGCAATTCTTCTCCAGGGACTGCATCTCCTCCTGTATAGCTGAGATCCACTTCTCACGATCACCACAATCAATAGCTTCGGTATAAGTTGCTTTGGCTCATGAGTATTCTCCACACATTCAAACAACTCAAAGCATAATAAGTCAAATTACATTCTTCAATAAGATATTTTGGGGGTCCACAATCCCTCTTAGACCTACGATGAGCAATAGGAGGTGTTTGCTGAACATCATCATGAGCATCATTATCAGCAATTTCATTTTCTTGGTCATCAACCGGCTCCACCTGCACCAGCTCCACCTGCACACCTTCCTCATCATCCACATGCTCCACCTGCACACTAATATACTGCAGCTCCTTTTCAAAACTCTCTGGAACATGATCTGAGGACAAACTATCAATAAATATCATAGATTCATTGAAAACAACACTCCTGGTCATGAAAGTCTTTCCTATTTTGGGATTCCATAATTTATATCCTTTAACTCCCGAACCATAACCAAGAAAAGATATTTAATAGCTCTAGGTTCTAATTTTCCATTATCAACATGAGCATAAGCAGTGCAGCCAAAAACTTTCAACTATGAATAATCTACAGGTGTACCAGACCATACCTCAATGGGAGTTTTCTTATTAAGTGGAATAGAAGGTGACCTGTTTATCAAATAACAAGCGGTGTTAGCAGCTTCAGCCCAAAAATGCTTGCTCATCCTGGCATTGGACAACATGCAACGAGCCTTTGAAATGATGGTCCTATTCATACGCTCGGCCACACCATTTTGTTGCGGAGTATGTGGTATGATGTGATGCCTAACAATGCCTTCTTGCCTGCAATAATCATCAAAAGCATCCGAACAGAACTCTCCACCATTATCAGTACGAAGCAATTTCACCTTTCTTTCAGTTTGCCTTTCTATCATAACTTTCTAATTCTTAAAAGCAGCAAAGGTATCATCTTTATTTTTTAGAAAGTAAGGCCAAACTTTTCTAGAGTAATCATCAATTATTGTAAGCATGTAACGAGCACCACCAAGAGACGGCTTACGAGAAGGACCCCATAAGTTAGCATGTACATAATCAAGAGTACCTTTGGTGGTATGAACTGAGGTGTTGAACTTTACCCTCTTATGCTTCCAAAAAATACAATGCTCATAGAACTTCATGTTACTCGAAGTGTAGCCATCCAGCAAGTTTCTCTTCATCAATTCTGCCATACCAAATTGACTAATATGTCCCAAACGCATATGCCAAAGGTTAGTTTTACTAGGTTCAGCATTAGTAACAGTAGCAGCAGTGGAAATAGAACCATATAAAGTACTTCCTCTAAGGACATATAACTTTGTAGAATTCAGATCACCTTTTAAGCAAACAAGAGAACCTTTTGATACCTTTAGAATGCCATCTGAACCAGAATAATGAAATCCGTCTACATCAAGCGTGCTGAGTGAGATGAGATTTCTGAACATCCCTGGTATGTACCTCACATTCTTCAGTGTGCGTGTCATGCCATCATGTGCCTTGATCTGTACAGAGCTGATTCCCACAACATCACACGGGTTATTGTCTCCCATACGCACAACATCTCCTTTCTGCACAGGCTTTCAGGAACTAAACCAATTTCTATTAGTGCCGATATGAAATGAACATACGAATCAAGTATCCATTCATCATGACTAGAAACACAACTAGCAAAAACTACCGGACAATCTTCGAGAATCGAGTTATCGGCACCGAAACAACAGAAGCATTACCATCGGGATTGCCTTTTCTCTTCTCCTTATTCTTTAATTTTAAACAATCCTCAATAAAATGATTTTTTCTTCTTGCAATACTTACAAAACTTCTTAGGCGGCTTGGACTTTGAACGGCCTCTACCATCCAGCTCTTGTCATGACTGTCATTGGAGGATCTATGCTCAGATCTGCCTCTCACATGCAATGCTTCACCCTTGGAGGACGACGACCCGTCAGACTGCACCATGTTTTTTATCTTCTCCCTAGACTAGAGTGCCTCATAAACTTCCACAAGGGTTAGTTCATCATGGCTCAAAAGTATGGTGTCATGGAAATTAGCATATGAATTTGGCAGTGAACATAATTGTAAAAGACCTAAGTCCTCATCATCATACTTCACCTCCATCAACACTAGGTCAGCCACGATCTCCTTGAATACAGATAAGTGGCTCATCACCGTATCACCCTCCTTCATCTTGAGAGTGAACAGCTTCATCTTCATATGCATCTTACTAGTTAGATCTTTGGGCATACAGATTGATTCCAGTTTCAACCAGAGTTCTGCAGCACTCTTTTCTTGCAGCACCTCTTGCAAAATATCATTATGTAAATGAAGCTGAATTAGAGACATAGCCTTAAGATCCCTATGGATTTCCTCAGGAGTCCATTTAGCCTTTGTCTTCTCCTCGAAGCCTTCCAGCGCCTCATCATAATCATCCTTCTGTGCTAGGATGGCCCGCATCTTGACTTGCCATAGTGAGAACCTCGTCTTTTAATCTAGCAGCAGTAGATCAAACTTCATCGACGTCGTCATGGATCCCCAATCTGCAACCAAAGCTGGTACCACTTGTTGTAAATGATGGCGAATAAATGACGAAGAACACAAGATCAATCACAGCGAGACACAAGATTTAACGTGGAAAACCCCTCCAATGCGAAGGGGAAAACCACGGACACCAGCCAGCAAACACTTCTCACTATTATCAGGAGTCGGGTTACAACGCCGTGTGGCGGCTTACAAGAGAATTGTCTCAGTGAAACCCTAATTTGGGTATATGTACCATACCACGGGGGGCTAGCCTTCGGCTTCTACGGGCCTCCACTTCGCTCCGTCAGAAGCCGACCAATATAATGTGCAACTAAGTTTGGAACATATTCAATAGTATGAATGTGTTCCTCGACGCAGAGCTCGTCGATGAACAAAATCGGCGGCGGAGCGACAGAAACGGAGGGGCGACGTGAACGGACGAGGATTCGCGGCAGCATTGCGAGCTCAGCGGCAATGAGCTAGGGCTGCATCTGCTACGGCTCTGCAAGGATCCGGAAAAGGTTGCCGAGCATGGCACGTTGCTTTTATAGCCGGAGATGCTCCATAGATGGAAACGAAGGAAATCAAAAGGGATACGATAGCTTCAACAAAAGAAATAGATGACTTCGGTTTCCATCCAGAGGAGGACAACGCTGTAGAACAGCCCTGCCTGCCAACCGGATTGAAAGGGGCACCGGCGCTATGCGCTATGGGCCTGCATGAGAATAAGCTGCACAAAAGAATAGGCCTAAGCTTTCGACATGATGGAGCAAGGAAGCAGGCTGCCTAAGCCTTACGGCTGGGAACAGAAGGGAAAATAATGTCTTTTATTTATACTAAATAAACTAAATTTTCTCAAATCATTTAAAAATAGTTTTAAAACATTTGAAATTCAATCCAAACTTCATGGATCAAAAACAACAATGCGTCAGCATGTATGCACAAACATGTTCCTACACCCTATGATGAATTTTAATTTAGTGAAACTATTGTTTTTCTTATATTCTCATGAACACAAAAATACATAATAAAATCATTTTATCTCTATTTCAAAAGTTGCAAAATTTGGGGTGTTACATTTCAGTAGACCTACCCTTGGAGCCATGCAATGCCAAAGAAAATCTCTGCCAAGTGCAGATATTATTCAAAGTGGATTGCAGAAAATTAGATCAACCAGTTTTCGATAGGGTAATGAAATCTAAGTTTTTTCCTTTGTTAAATCTAATAAGAACCTATATTTCTTACTATCAACAAACCCATTACAATTTCAAAAATTCCTTTCATCTGGAAAACTTTTTATTGGACTTTTTCTTATTCCTGGGGCGAGAGCCTTTTTTGGGCCTTTTTTTGTGATAAGGGTTTGTAGACACTTTGGGTCACAACCCCCATCACCTAGGCCCTCTGTAACTTCAGCCCAAATGTAATTTAAGGCTTCTAAGTCTATACCCTCTTCATTAGAACAAATCATGGAAACATCATCAGCTACTGATCTATTAGACTCCATTACTAATTTACACTCATGCAAACGCTGGCTTTCTACTTGTCTTAAGATTTCCAAAGAATTGTGAACATCAATTTTGTTATCCCCTAGTAAAATCCCTAAAGACTTTGAAGAATTAAACAACAATGTATCATCTCTAAAAAAATAAAGGAATCATTATGAGGATCTTTACCTTTTTTTGAAGTGAGTTCCAAGTTCTGGGGAGCCTTCAGTTTCGTTGCTTTCTCTAGCGAGTCCTGGTCCACAGTAGCTGCTGCCCTCTTGCTTGATCTCTCAGGTGACGCAGTCCCACCCTTCTGTGCTTTCATTTTGTTTATCATTCCGAAGTCGTTGACAGGGTTTAACAATTTGGCCTGCCACTGCCCATTGCTCTCTGAAGCATGTAGGACTATCTGAAGCACTCCCTGCCCTAGCACTAGGCATCTGCTTCCCAGCGTTGTGGGGTTGTTCCTTCCTTTTACCATCAATGTCCATAGGCTTATCACCTTTTAAATCTACTTTGGTGTTTCCACTAGGGTCTGCATCCTTAGGTTCTGTGTCCCCGCCCTTGAGGTCCTCATCCTCAAAGGTAGAGTCCAGATCAACCAGAACAGGCTCACCATCAGCCATCCCCTTCTCGACCCCAAAGTGTAGCTGATAAACATAGTCTCCAATTACAACATCCACAAAGACTGGGATGAGACTGGAGTCTAGCATCGCTACCTTCAATCTTGCTCTTCCAAAAGCCTTAGTAAACTTGGTGTCAATAGATTTAGGAACACCTAGAATAGAAGCAATTGCCCAAATAATGGGAATTCTCTAAATTCCTTAGGTAGTCCCTTGGAACTGTACCTACACCTTCTCAACCTCATATCTGTACACATCTTCCTCCATGTTCTTTTCAAAATTGTATTTTTCCTTCAATAGTTTTTGTATTCATAGATCCCCAATTCACCACTGTCTCTAGCCAATCAGTTGATGGGAAATTAGTGGTGAAGGCATCTTTACCCTTTTCCTTAATTTCCCACTTATGCTTCTCATGTAGAAGTTTTTCAAGTAGTAGTTTTTCAAGCTCCACTGCTAACGCCTCAGTAGTAATGGAGCCTTTCAAAGCACATACCACTCCCAACTTTTCTTCAACTTTTTCTTTGGGATTTTCAGTAAAGACAGGGATATAATAGAAGCCAAGACCCTCAATAGCATAGCCATAAGGTAAAGCAGAAATAGTTGTCTTTTTCACATTTGGACAATTTTTAACTACATGGTCACCACAACATATGTCACAGCATAAAACTGTAGTACACTCGTGTATGGTATGACCCTTTGTGAGATAACGAAAACAAAATGGCTTGCCCTTGCCTTTTTAATTCCCTTAGACCACTCTGGATTATCAATAATCATCAAATTATTACCAGCACTTGGTGGGACTGTGTTTTTAGAGACCTCAGAAATAACCAGCTTGCCTTCACACTGATGGGGTGGATTCGGGAGGCTGCCATGCACCCTTCATAATTGACCGGCTAGAATGGTTGTATTGCACCAAATACTTCTCCAAGGACATAAGAGAGAACATTGATTAATAATGGAGGAGTGGTGGCTAACCAGCTCTAGCCAAGTTCAGAGATCTAGCTTGAATAGGTCAACCCTTTTGGAGTATGAACCCCATACTAAAGGAAATGACTGTAGACTCGGCCAAAAGTTAGAATTGTGAGGACAATGGGAACAACCCCGCAACAAGACTGATGTCAGAAACCCCCAAAGATTGGTGGGATAATCAAGAACATCTCCTTGATGACCACATTATGACCAACCACTAATCAGAAATACTAGGTCAACACGACATATCTTTACTAAACTATTTCAAAGACCGATTTGGATTTTCACTCTATGCATTCTTCAAAACAACCCTCCCTACCTTTTGGTTGAAAAATTTCCCTCTTTTTAAAAGGAATTCCATTTCAAAACAAAAATAGTTTCAAAATATTCTAAAATTTCAAAAAAAAATAGTTTGAAAAGTTATTTTCCAAATGAGTTGTAAAACCAGTTAACTTTAAAAAGAAGTTGCAAAGATCATTACCAAAAAACAAGCAAAAGTTTTGCTTTGCACACCAACCTTTAATAAAATGTTTGCAAAGCAAAGGACGTTGGCTCGAATTTCATTTTAAAAGCTTTTGATCTCAACCAACGAGCCAAACCTTTTCAAATAGACATTATCCTCAAAATGGATTGCAACATGTTTGCTAAACAAAATAACTGTGAAAGAGTTTGTTTGCAACTTTTCTAAAAAGAACTTTTAAAACATGGATTTGAAAACCAAATTCGATTGCAAAAGCCATGCTTTGCAAAAATGAGCGGTGATTCCGAACCATTTTCAAACTACCCTTGTTTTAAGTAAATAAAAGGAGTCACGCTTTGTTTGAAAACTAAAACCATGATTCAAACCATTTAATTTGAAATCACACAAAAAGTTGTATTTGGTTTGAAAACAAAGTCATTCAAAAGAGTTTAATTTCAAAACTTGCATTGAATTCAAACCTCTTTGAAATCTTTCTTGGACTTTAAAGTTTACAAAGTCACCATCCCATTTCTCAAATGAGATTTTTGAAGATAGCCACTACTAGGAGAGTTTGGTGGATGGCATCCCCAACCAACAACCCTAGATTTGCTTAAGCATCTTGGACACCCTGCAAAAAATTTGGATCGAGTTACCCGAAGAAAGCAAAGGATGACAACTCCCATTACAGGATACTCTGAAGTGACTTACACCGATTAAAAGCACAAATAGCAACTATGCTTATCAAAGTAGCGCAACAGAAGCGTGGTGGACCCATAACCACTAGACCCTGGATAAAAATTAGGAACCTAAAGCACACCTCTTAATTTAGAAAAAAACCTAATATTGTCTAAACTAATCTGGGTCCCCCTCACCTGCTAACCATGTGCTAGAACCTTTTATAACTAAAACTACTCTATCATCGAGATGACTCCTTTGAGAACCCTATGATTCATGTAACACATGCACACAAGCACTATGCTTACACCCTATCAAGATCTGGACAGAGAGATCAAAACATCACTATTCACTCCTGCAAATACATCAAGCTACAAAGAACAAGAATTCAGAATTTGAGTAAACTTCACTTTACCACATCATGGAGTACAACACACCTTAAATCTCAAGGACAAGATTCTGATAAGGGGTAGGACTGTAACAACCCGAAGATATCATCAAACACAAAAATCCCAACTACATAATTTTTTCTAAACAAACCCATGTTTGTTGCTTGTCATGTAGAAAACCCTAACCAGTTGCACAAATAGGACCCATGTTTAGTTGCTAAGTGCCGCATTATAATATCATCACATGTGATTAGGACCTTAAGGTAACTACCTATACTTACTGACGAGACTCTATGTCCAACCATTAACTACGATATGCCCTACTGATAGTCCCTAGGTCTGGCTCTAAACCCCTATCGGAACTCCTACTAGGTTTTGTAGCAATGTTACCAAGGTATAATAAATATACACACAAGTCCATACACTAAGTCCTAAGACCAACTAGTGTTTACCTTTAGTTGAATAGTAACTATTGGGAACACACCAACCCTTAACATGGTAACCTATATCCATGACCATGACTCCACCTACGGGAGTGTTGAACTTAAACCCTAGGTCATAGTAACGGCAACTACCAACACCTAAGCAACCCACTACTCGACCATAGCCATTTAGAGACCAGTGACACCATGCCAACCCATGAAGGTACCCTAGACTTGGGAATGTAGCTGTTTAACCCCATACCACTATGGTAGGGACTATTTACACAACCAACTATAGCTACCTAACCAAAACCCTCACTAGTCTACCTTAGTGAGACAACACACAAAAGTGCCCTAACCCTAAGCATGAAACCTAGGAGGCCACTACATTGCCATACATATAGTGAGCATGTTTAGCAAGATATTGTATAAGGAGCCTTGTTAAACAACTTATAACCAAGTTAACCTAACTAGTACATCTAGTGTAAAAACTAGTAATTATACAATTGCCAAGCTATAGGACCTAACCTACCTAGGAAGCATATGGTGAACTACTTTAGTTCATGCACTAGTAGACCCCATCTTAGATTGTTAAGCATTATATTATGCATGGCACATATGTTAATTCTAGCATAAGGATCACACTTGCATCTTTACCAACGCATGTGGTTTGAAGCCAAAAACTATGCATTCACATTTGTATATGTTGACCTTCATGATTTGGTTCTTATTGGGATTTTTGTGATGCTAATAAACCCAAATATTTATTAAAGAAATTAATAAATATTATCCTAATTATCCTAATCATAAGTGAACACTTATGTTAAAGCTAATATGTAATTATATAATATAAATATCCCATTATATGGGAAAAGACCTCAACATGACCCATGACAATGATGGACCACCATGACATATGGTAACCCACATTTTACACATGATTAAGTGATGAAATGATGAAGGAACAAAATAGAAAAGAGTAAAATAAATAGAAAGGAAAGGAGAAAGCCATTTCGGCCCGGCCACCATCCTTCCGGCCCAACAAGCAGCTGTCGGCCTGGCCCGAGACCTTTTTCCCTTCCCTACTCCTGCGGCGAATGCGAACCGGCCAAATTGGCCCAAAGCTGTGGAACAGCATGGCCCTAATGGCCTGCCTTGCCTTTTCCCGCATTTGCCCTCCAGGCAGGGTGGCCCGGCTCCTCACCCATCCTCGTCCCCGCAAGCCAGCCAGCCCAACTGGCCCATTACTGTGGCCCATGACCACGCCAGGAGTGCCCTTCCCCGTGTGGCGACAAGCAGCCAGCTGCAGACGATGACATTTGGGCCCCGCCTGTCATAAGCTACCACCATCCCCTGCTTTTCCCCTTTTGGTCAGACCACGCAACGGCCATGGGAGATGGGAATCTCCCATCTCCACCGTTCCCCATGCGAACTACCTTGGAGACCCATCAGATGCTCGCCACCTAGACCGACAGGCTCTGACACGGCCACGCTCGTGGTGTGACCCTCTACTGCTCGCGCGCACGCCGAGCTCACAACACGCCATGACCAAGCTGCCAGCCTGCTGTTGCCACCCTGCAAGGACCATCGTACCCTTTGAGCCGCTGACGCCTGGAGCCTATCGAGTAGCCAAAAGCGATAGCCAAGCCCCTCCGTAGCCGCCTGATCATGTGGGTTGCTTGATCACCATCCGCCGACCACAAGCTGACGCCGCCGCCTATAAGTAGTCCACCTTGGGTGCTCTAGGGTTCCCAATTCCCATCTGCCATCGCTAGGTAGCCAACACTCGACACGCCAAGCAAGAGAAAGGAGGAGAGGGGAGGTAGGAGGAGAAGTGAGCTGCCGCCGATCGTCTTCACCAGAGCAAAGCTACGTCGTATGACTACGCCATCACCGCCGCTCGTCTCGCGCAGCAGCACCACACTGATTGCACCGAGCAAGAGGAGATGGAGAAGACGAGTAGTAGAAGGGGAAAGAAGGGAGCAAGGAGGAGGAAGTAGGAGGGAGAAGTCCACCACCGGTTGAAGAAGAAGTTCACCAGAGCTATGGAAGACAAGCCGTACCGCGACATCAAAGACCGTCCCGGCTCTGCTCTGCTTCCTGGACTGCCTGCGTCACCTTTTTCACCGCATTGCACCATTCTTCTTCGCCTACTCACGTGGTGAGCAACCGCCAAACCTCCCCTTCCACCATGGACCTCTGCTTCACCGGCCATGGTGATCCACACAAGGAACGTGTAGGCATGGGCCCCTACTGGCTCTAGACACAACCGCACGAGCATGCACATGTCTAGCCCAAGCCAAACGTAGCCGCTGCCATGGTGCACTGGATTGGACTTGACCGCCATGGCGCCGCCGCGGCCATGCGCTACCACTTGCGAGACCACAGGACCATGGACGCCACTGAGCTCGGATCTAGAGCGGTCCCAACCTGGCGCACCTCGTGTGCACGCGAGACCGCGAAGATGGCCACCAGGAACCTCGGACCCTGGACCATGCCCATGCAGTGCATGCCGCCGTGCGCCGCCGTGGCGCGGTTACCCTGCCCTACTCCGACCACCTCTCTGTGTGAGAGTACGCCGAGCACCGCCCTGGCCCGCTGTGCCTAGCCACCTGGAGGATGGAACTCTTGGACCTCACCTTAATGTCGTGCGGCACGTCGCCACCTCGTCGGAGTGCCACTGTGCGCCCTGTCACGTAGCGGACTTTGCCGTGGGTTGTGGTCATCACTGGCAAGCCCTGCCTGGACCCATCTACCCCGGATCTGTGCCCACCTCGACACCGCGTACTCCATGCGCACGTCTAGCCAAACAGGGAGCCCCAGTATGCCCAAGGACCCGTGACCATGCTGCCACGTCGCGTGCACCAGTGCGTCGACGTGCCACACCTGCCCCGCCGTGCCCCGGCCATCTCTCGTCGTTTTGGTTGGCCGACGAGCGTCGCCATGTTCCGCTGGACCTAGCCGCCTAGACAATGAAGTCGGAGAAGCTCAGACCTGCCCTACCGCCATAGACCGCCATGCTCATTGGAGCCCCGGCATGTGTGCCATGCTACTGCAGGCCTTCTCGCACAGTATGGTCACGGCTACCGCCGCCGATGCCTTCTCTATGAACCCAATTGGAGATGCGCTGAGCCAATTCGGCACTAGATGACCTCCTCGGCCTTCGACCACTGCCACCGTCGCTGGAATGCCGCGGCCACCATGAGCAGCCATAGAGCACCGCTGACCTACCTGATGCCCTGGACATGCTTGACGCACCCATGCGAAGCCCATGCGCCCTGTAGTGCTGACCGTAAGCCACAGAACTACACCCGTGAGTGATAGTGCCACCGGCGAGCGGCCACATCGTAAGCTAGAGATGGAGGAGGGAGAGGATGGAGAAGAGATGGGGGAGAAGATGGACTAGAGGAAAAGGGTATGGACCTGGTCTACATTGACCAAGCCGCCGCCAGCGGGACACAATAATGCCGTCCACCATGCACCAGGCTTGTGAACCCTGACCACCGGATGCTGACCCCGTAGACCTTGCTCGGTATGGACCAAGAGAGAATAGATGGATATGGACATGGTCCACCGTGAACTGTCCCTGCTGTCTATACACCATGTGAGCCAGTCCATCGTGGACCGCCCCATTGCATAAGCCCGTGGACAAGGCCCGTTGGATATCCAAATGGCGATGTGGCCTAATAAGCAAGTGCCACGTGGTGGGCCCGACACAACCCATCAAGCCCATATCCGGCCCGCTTGGGCCCAATTCTAGCCCAGTTAGACTCTAACCATTGACTTGGTCAACGACAACGTCATGCTGATGTCATCTGCCATGTCAGCTGCTGTTGCCACCTTAGCCTGACCCCACTGTACGCGTGGACCGACCAACGCTTACACGTGTCGCCATCAGGAAATTTCAGACCTTTTCTTTTCACAATATAGATTAAACTTTGGAAATTTATAACTAATTCATACGAACTCAGAAAAGTATGAAACCAGCACCTAAATTTTCCATAAATCAAGCTCTACATAATGAGCCTATGTTTGAGTGTTATTTGGATTTTTTCTATTCATTTGTTCTTTGTGGATTCTATAAGAGTTGCTAACGTGTCAATTACAGTGTCGATCTAGAAGGAGGAGACCCCGCTGATCGACTACATCCGACGGAGGAAGACTTGTACCACTACTGTCAGACTTGTACCACTACTACCACGACATCGCAGGTGTCATGGCTGCACCTTCTTTTATAGAATCCTATTTAGACATCGCATAATTGATAGAAATGCTAGTGCTTTATATTTAATCCTTTGCTAGTATATGATGCATGCTATTGCTTGAGCTATTAATACCCTTGATTGAAAACCCTTCACCATGTTACCCAGCTTTGCGCTCGCACCTATATTATTATTACCACCTTTCTGTTTGCTTGCATTTTATATCACCATATTTATTATAACTCCACTTCGCATTGTATCTGTGATGTGATGCAGGTAGTGAACCCCAGGGAATGTTTTGGCTTGGGATGCCAGACTTGGTGGACTTGGTGAGGATCTGGTGGTCGACCGAACTGGAATATACGATGAGCCTGGGGGCAAGACTTGCCGAGGGGTGAACTAGACATCCCTGATTGAGTTACCTGTGGTGGGTAAATGTGTGTGAGGTGAACCCTGAGTGTGAGCCTCTGAGGGGTGGAGCTCAGGGAGAAGGTGCTGTGGTGGCATGTGGTGTTGTGATGGCACCCGAACAGGAAACCCTGATGGAGACATTCCGGCTTGGTCATCCCTAAGGACTTACTAATACTCAGTTTCTTCGGGACTCCTTTGCATACCACACGCTCTTTATGATGGGGAGACGGCTGGACTACTTGGTAGCGTGGTGCCACTACTACTAGGCGAGTAGTGTAGGGAGGTACGGGCATTGGTGAGTCTCACACCCTTCCAAGATGATCATGGTACCCAATTCGGGATCGGGTACGTGACTTCACAGTTTTAGTCACACTAGAAGTACTTGTAGTGTTCTAGGGCTGAGAGGTAGGGTGGCATCGTTCTATTATAGCAAGCAGCTGGAATCAGCCTAGACAGGGCCTCGTTGATGATGGTGATCTTGTGGTGTGTGAAACCTCTGCAGAGTGTTCTTGGTTGATCGATCGATACATAGGCCGACTTGTTGGTTATGGACCTATCCTGTGTTCTGCTTCACTAGATAGGAGAGGAGTGTCCTACCTTCCCCGAGCTTTCCAGTCATGGTCCCTTGGGTTGTGGGCTGTGGGCCGTTGAGATAGGCTGAGAAGGGAGTTGGCCGGTCAACCCGAGTGTGGTATGGTGATGGAGATGTGGTGGTGGATTTGGGATGGATGTGTGTGTGGGTTTTGGAATGATTAAACCTAACTATTATTATTATTACTACTTGTTGCTACTTCGCATGCGCTAAGGATGCAAACCATAGCCAAACTATAGGATCGCCAGATCCCTTTATTTTCTCTTTTCCACTAAAGCTCATTGATGTTGAGCATGGCCTGTACACATCCGGCGGTGTGCAGATTTCCTGCTTCCCAGAGTTCTAGAATGGATTAGATGGTCTCGTGCCCGTGCTCAAGTTGGAGTTTGAACTGCTACCGCATTATACTTCCGCCTTCTCGAGCTCTTCTGGATGTTAGAGATCCTTTGTATCCGCCTTTTGGCATTGTAATAAGTAGTGTAAACCCTTCTAATTGTACTCTTTAGTTTCAGATTTCAATGTATGGAATTGATTATTGACTGTTGTATATCATTCTGTGGATTTTCCCTCCGTGGAAAATTGAGGATGTTTCACCTTGTGATTTGTATATTTTGGCCTGGACAATATGTCATCGTCAATGTGTCGACGGTTTACCGACGATAGCCTATCACAGGGCCTTTGAGAGAGGGTCCCTGCACGCCTTATATAGCCTGGGGGTAGGGTTACAGATCTGAGATCTATTCTAGGTCGGTTACAACAGATCGTATCTCAGGGATACGGCAGATTGCGTACCGACTAAGCTTCTTGGCCGGCAAGATGCTTCAATGCTTCCCTGGTGGGCTCCGACCAGTCCGAAGAGGCCTGATCGGCTTGATTTCGTGGGCTGGGCCACGTGCTTCGACCAGCCCGAGGCCTAGCCGTGAGGGTATGGGGGTCCATATCCCCACAGCTAGTCCCCGAGCAGCATGTGTTTTGAGGCAGAACGCAGACTCAGCGCGCCATGAAGAGACGCTGGTCGAGGTATGTTGAAGAACTCTAGCCACCGAGGCTTGCTGAGGAATTCACCTGTCGAAAGACGCATGTTGCTCAAAAGAAGAAAAGAATTTGTGGACCGTGTCTGGTGACAAGGTCCCACGTTAGTGAGTAAAATGGGCCAAGAAGAGCTCAAGCTTAACGGCCTCCTGAGCAGCCAAAAAAGCTAGTAAAGGTCATGATCTGTAAGTAATGTTCAGACCAGGTCACCGCTAGTGACGTGGCCCCACGTAGTCCCCAAGCTTGGTGGAAGATAGAATATGTTGTACCAAGCTTTTTAAGAGACGTCCAAGCTGTTTGTCTAGCACCTGATATGCGATTTTGAGCGCTTGATATTGGACCGGAGGCATTGCAAGGCGGCGAGAGCTTCACGTAGTCCCCAGCTATGGAGCAAGGACGGAGTGTGCAACGTCGAGCAGTGGTCCGGAGTTGTTGCTAGACAGCGAGAGCTTCACGCAGTCCCCAGCTCTGGAGCAGGGACGGAGTGTGCAACGTCGAGCAGTGGCCCGGAGCTAATGCTAGGACGGTGAGAGCTTCGCGTAGTCCCCAGCTATGGAGCAGGGACGGAGTGTGCAACATCGAGCAGTGGCCCGGAGCTATTGCTAGGATGGCGAGAGCTTTGCTCCCCAGCTATGGAGCAGGGACGGAGTGTGCAACTTCGAGCAGTGGCCCGAAGCTGTTGCTAGGCAGCGGGAGCTTCGCACAGTCCCCAGCTATGGAGTAGGGACGGAGTGTGTAACATCGAGCAGCGGCCCAGAGCTATTGCTAGGTAGCGAGAGCTTCGTGCAGTCCCCAGCTATGGAGCAGGGATGGAGTGGTTCACCCTGGATCGTCATTGCTTCTCTTGCTCTTGTAGAGGATTTTTTTAGAGCTCGAAATGATGTCAGCCGTGATGATGTCATCTGAGGCTAGTCCCCAAAATCAGCGGGGAGGGCCGTGCGGTCATTAATAAATGACCGCGGCCCGGTAGTCAATGGCCCATGTGGCCCATAAACGAGTAGGGTTTACTGTAGGATTGGTTGCGGAAAGCGGAGCATCGCTTTGACTTGGCGACTTGCCACGTCAGCCTCCACTAGATGAGTGTGGAAGGGTCTGGGTCCACCCGTTCGAATGCAGAGTGGACAAAGCATCCCATTCACTTATGCAGGAATTGAGACGGCCGCGCACAGTGGACACCGCTTCGAGCACCGGTGGCTCGCGTTCCTTTCATGCGCTCGGGCTATAAATCTACCCTGAGGCGGGGTTGCTCCCTTCACTCCTCACACTGAAAACCCTAGTTCTCCTAGCTCCCCATTCCTTCACCGCCGCTGCACAACTCAGCGAGTTTCATCATCCGCTGCCACCACTGTCGCGCCGATGGACCGCCATGGGAAGCGTCCAGCTGCGTTCGAGGAGGAGGTGACCTCCAAGCGGGAGGTGACGCCGTGGATTGGGTATGTTGAGCTGCGATTGGATTTGGTCGGGGGGTTTGGACTGCTAGGGATTCGATCTGACGTTCTCCTTTCTTGGTTCTCTTGGTAGGGATGTGGTCGTCGACCTCATCTTCGGGGAGGATTTGGCTGCTGCCATGGTCGTTGCGGCGGAGCCAATCGCCATCCCTGCCCGGCGGTGGTGCTCGTGGCACCGGAGCCCCCCGCAGTGCAGGCGGCCGGGGTGGCAGAGCCTTTTGCTGCCACGGCGGCGGGAGCCGAAGTGGCAGCTCCAGTCATCACAGTGGCGCAGGAGGCGCCAGTCCCTGCCGTCGTCGAGGTGGCAGAAGAGGCAGTCGGGGAGGCCGGGGATGAATCAGACTCGTCCTTGGGTCTCAATGCTGCTGAGGGGCCGGCGAAGCAGTACCACGACGAGATGGTGCTAGCCTGAAGCTTGTACTAGAAGGCCCAAGGCCGCGTCGAGGAGCTGGAGGTCGCGAACGTGGGCCTGCATCAGTAGCTAATTGCAACCGACCAGGCCATCGAGGAGAGGGAGGCGGAGGCCACGGCTTTGCGGGCCCAGCTCGAGGAGGCCCAGCGAGCGCTACAGGAGAGGACGAAGGAGGTCGCCGTCCTTACCCGGCAGCGTGAGGCCGCGGATGCACGTCTTGCTGGTAAGTTATCTTCTCTCCTTCTGTTTTATTATTGTCTTTTCCTTTGGGGATAGTCTTCTTGTTTTGATTCTCCTGTCTTTTTGACGTAGACCGTGAGCGGCGTCTTGCGGAGGTGTTCAATGCCGCGAACACCGCCGCCGACTCGGTGAATGCTCAGGGGGAGCGTGGTTCAACGGCTGAACCAAATCGCCCCTCAGGTGAATGCGCTGGTGTGGTATGGCATCCTCTATGGCGCTGGCGCTGCCCTTGCCGCCATCAACGGCTTCACCGGCTTTGACTCTCGGGGCCTCGACATGAGTGATCCTGAGATCATCGGGATCATGGAGGACGAGGCCCAGGACTTCTTCGCCGAGGCGGACGAGATCGCCGAGGTCACCCCGACCGAGTGGGTCATCTATGAGCTCTGGGATGAGTAGATTGTAATAGGTTGCAATCTATTTTGAACAAAGCTCTTTTAATGAATGAAGGCCGTGGGCCAATCTTTTGCTTTGTCTTGAGTTCTTCTGTGTTTATCGACCCTTCATGGTTGACCTGTTCTTCTTTCTAACTTCATGTTGAAATGCTTGAGGTTTCATGGTAGTTATTTGGAACAACTTTAGCTTAGCCATGACATCGATCAGAGGGAGAGCTTGGGTGCTTGGTACTTGTGGAAAGCATTAAGCATAGGTCGTCGAACGTGGTAGGAACCAGCGTGACTCAGCTTGTTTGCCCAAGGTGCAAGCTAGAGTCTCTGTGGTCGATGGGTGCTAAAATGTGTAGAAATTTTCAGCACTCCGGTGGTGTACCGTGTGCCCCGTGTAGAAGTCAGCTGAAAAGAAAGAAAAAATTCGGTAGTCTTTTCTGTTTCCAAGCGTTAGTGTCTTTTTAGAATAAAAGATTGGGTCATTTTTTAGTTGTGAGATGAATTGCTAAACTCATAATAGGATTCATCGGCTCTGTTAGGCAACCAGGGGTGCGCTAATGAACAGCGTGTTAGGTGACCTGATGCCGCTTAGAGAGCTAACTGACAGTATCTCCTATGTCGTTGAGCGCGGGGCTGTGACATGTGGTCGGAGGAATCAGGACAGCGCCGCTCCGATGGTCCCAGCAGATGGGTTCGGCAATTCAAGCTCATTATGGAACAAAAAGTGACAAACAAGATTGTAAATGAAAATAACAAAATTTATTGGAACTTATCTTTAAAACTCTTCATGCGGCGTGATACAAAAGATGGGAGTCCGTACACCCAAGCTATGGTGTACGCGTAGAAAAAAAAGGAAAATCTTGACTAGGCGATGGTAACTTTCACTCGGCCTAGAGGTCGGAGCGTTTTTAGTCTAGTTCTTATCGCCCTCATCTTGACTTTCAGGTTCATCCGGGTCTTCTTCGATCACCACAGTGTGATCATTGCGTTGCTCGGGCTGGTCGATCACGCGTCTGTTGACGCGTGGTTCCCTCCCTAGGAAGGGCACGTTGACGAATTCATCGTCTTTAGCCTGAGCATTAGGCCAGAGATGTCTTGTTCATGGTGGCGGCAGGTCCTGATCAGCAAACTGGCTGGAGTTGGGCTGCTATTTCGCTACAAACCATTCTGGATCCAGGTCATACTCATGGCATTGGAGACTTTTGGCAAGTCTCTCGACCGAGGCACGAGTCGCGCGGTGGAATCTTGTCCCAGGCACGTAGTCGGGTGAGGAAGGTGATGGTTGGCGAGGCGGGCTGCGCTCATTCTGTGCTCGAGGCTCCTTGTCAGTGGTCGGAGCTTTGCCCACGAGTCAGTCCAGGTTGATAGAGCGGCCACCTATGCGGATGTCCTTGAAGAATGTCGAGATGAATCCGGCCCGCTGGATGGGCGACCCAGGTAATGTCTTCCTCATGTGGTCTACCTTTTTAAGAGGCTCGACCAGCGCTCGAGCCGGGGGAGATGGTGTTCGTTGTGCACGATGAGCGTCATGCGCTTCATTGCGTTGGGCTGGAGGCGATGGTTGGAACACAGATCTAGCCTCGGCTCGGCGTTGCTCCGCCCGTCGGTGCTGGTAGTTGTCCGCCAGCTCGTGATGCTTGATTTCGTCCGCCCGTTGTGCCCTCAGCTTAGCCCAGTTCTCAGTGCAAGGTCGGCGTTTGTCCTGTAACAGAACCGACCAATTAATATAAACACAATGTACTAATGAGTCACCGAAGCAACTTAATTAGCACACTGTGGCTATATCAACCCGGTAGTCCGTGAAATCTCGAGGGATTTCAAACTTTCAACAATACAGCCCAGACCGAAATGAGTTCAACATATAACGAGTTCATAGTAATACATAAGTTCACAAATAGTAGATTACATCGGAGTACGAAATAAATATTACAATACCAAGTTCAAATCCAAATTGCGGAAGCGAATAAAGTTTTGGTTCACAAACACACACTTAGTTGAAACATAGTGCCTGGTCCAACATCACATCTCACAACAGCATAGAGGTACGATAGATAGATTGATCGTGCCCACGATCTACTCATCCCCATACGCAGGGTAGAAGCAAGTTGGGCAATAGCCATAGAACATCTCACCATCTGCAACAACAAGGGAATAAAACCCTGAGTACAAGAAGGTACTCAGCTAGACTTACCCATCATAAATGAAAATAAAGTGACACCAAGGAGTATGCAAGGCTTTATAAGTGGGGTAGCTGACTCATTTAAACTTGCGATAAAAGATGAGCTTATTAAATAATTATTTAGTGATAAAGGACTCTCTAGCTTATCATCTTTTAAGTTGGATCCTGACATCACTAGGTTAGCACCTGTACTACTCCAACTCCAGGGTATGAGCAAGCGATGCTATCCTATCCTTCAGGTTGAGCATACCAGCATCAACACATAGAACCATAACCATCCTATTTTCACAATGATTTGCGACAGTGCTGCTGCTCGGTCAAGTGTTCACCCGGGGAACGATGGCGATTATAATCGATTGCAAACCAGCTGGCGGGGTATTCCTCACACAAACCACACGCCTCCCGTCGGAGTCGATTAGGTCACCTTGGTCTATTCGGGTGGAGTCGCGGATTTCAGCAAATACGATTGCACCAGGGCATGCCCGGCTACCAGGTACCTCCGGCGCGACCGGCCACTGGCTTTAATACCGTGCCTGTGGGCAATACACTCAACTCTGCTGAAATTCCGGCCCAAACATCCTCAAGGCTTCGCGGTCGGATGATCGCATCCTTCCAGCTATCTGTGAGGCATTGTTCAACATGATCCGAGGACGTACAAAGTCATATTTCCTTAAGTGACCCAGACGGAGTTTCCATGGTCTAACACACCACAAACTCCGACCAGTCGTGATTTAACGTGGCCACATGGTTATGTTCTCTAAACCAACCTCCTTTTCCTCAACCATAGGGTAGTAACCACCTACCTCGCGGATGAGGGTCAATCACCCGTCTTCTACCGATCTAGTTAAGCAGTGCTAAGCATAAGCGCGATCCTGAACTTAATAGGGTAACAGTATTCAGGTGGATCAAGGTAGTCATAATGCAGTAACGGTTCCAAGTCAACTCCTATTAACTTAATGCATCATAATAAATAAATGACTCAAGTAAAACATTTTGAAACTGTAGGAGTAATGCTCCGGGGCTTGCCTTTCACAAAGGAGCTAGGGTGGTGGTTAGGGCACTCAGGCAAGTCAGCGTCCGGGTCCTCGTCCTGTGCTGCCTCCTGTGGCACTGCTTCCTGCTGCTCCTCTCCTTCCGGCTCCTCGGGAACTACGGGCGTCACTCCTTCCGGCAATCCTGTATGATGCATCGTGCGTATGAATATCGGAAATGCAATACGAAATTAAAGCATATGATGATAATGATGATGATGAACCAACCAAGGTACTACAAGGTAGTCAACATCATCCTAACAGGTTGTACCTATTAGAGCGTCACTAAGCATGGCAAGGCACTAGTTAACCTAGACCTCGACGAAAAACAACGATCACGATTACTAGGGTACAACAGCAACCTATAGCTAAACTGTTCAGAAAATTCTACAAAAATTACAGTAGCTTAGCAAGGTAACATGAAGTCTACCATAAAATTTTCAAGCCAAAACAGTAAACCATTTATCCTATACAAAAAAGACAAGGCAGCAATAAACCAAGACCTAAAAATACTTTGCATTATGAAAAGTGTCAAACAACAGATCTCATGTGATTAACAACTACTTATAGGCATAAAAACACCCTAGAAAAATTATCAAACCTAAACCTTGCATAAATAATTAATTATGAATTTCCTAAACTCTAAGCAAAGCAAGCATAATAAATAAACAGGGCATTTTCTACACATGACATATATATATAATATTTTTCACAGATAAAGCATCTCCTAACTAGAGCAACAAAACAAGAACCATATTTTTCTGATAATCCTACAATTACTTATGCATTTAACAAAATATAGGCAATTAGAGACATTAAATAAAACCGTACAGAAAAGTATTTCATAAAAATAAACCAATACCCTACATGCATAAAGCTCATCATAAGAAAAATATGGACACTTGAATCACCCAAAATGGACCTATAAATAAGGAGATATGATTTTTGAAAGATTAATCATCTTTTTTCTCGAAAATCATTTTTAAAACCGGGAATACCCTAAAATGCTACGCGCACCCGGGGTGATCCCCACTGCGGCTGACGCGCGGGCCCGTCCAATTTGGACCGGGGAGGAGTCACGGGCGCGGCGGCATGATGGCCATGGCGCGGCGTCCATGGCGGTTGGCGCGACGCGCGGCGCAGCGGCCGAAAGCGGCGAGTGCAGCGGGGCAGCGGGCGACGCTGCGGCGTACTCAAGTGCCTCTCGGCGTGCCCGTTGCGGCGTCGGGACTCGCTTGGCTGCTTCGTTTGGCCGGGTATGGTGTGCGGCGTCGGCGCGACAGACGGCGTTCAGCGGCGGGCGGGGTGGCGGCGAGCGGCAAAAGCGGCGAGGGGGAGACGGGACCCGCGGAAAGAGGGGACAAAAGGGGGATCGGGCGGGCGCAGCGGGGGCGGCAGCGGCGAAGCGGGCAGCGCTGCGGCGGCCGGGCGTCGCGCTGCGACGCGAAGCAGAGGGGAGAGGAAAAAGATGATGACAGGTGGGGCCCGGGGTGGGTCCCACCCTGGTCAAAATCCCCTGAAACGTTTGACTGCTTCTAATTTGAAAAATCTTGCGAATTTGGAAATGGTCCAAAAATGAAAGTTGCTCAAAATTAAAAGATGAATGACTTTCATGAAGGAAGTTTTTGCTAAATCGGCCTGGATTTGAAAATACAATTTTGGGTCACAAAAATACATTTAAAAATCAATTTTTGGAACTGTTTTTGCCATTTTTGAAGCCCTAAAAGTCATTTTCATAAATTGGGGTCAAAACAAAAGTTTCTCCAAATAATTTTCTCTACAAACTTTGCTAAAGCTCCATTTTGAGAAAAACATCACAAGCATGACTTCTAGAAATCATTTGAAAATCCCTATTTGCATTTTTAAAACAAGCACTCTAATAATTGCTACACAAAATGCAATAACGATGCTTATGTGATGATCATGCTCATGAGATGCAATATTTAGCTAAGCCAAAACTGGAGTTGTTACATGTCCTGTCCTTGCTGACGCTCCTGAACAGGCCGTGCTGTGGCTAGCGGGCTGTGAGGTGGGTGCAGCGAGGAGTGTATCTGCTCCGCCGCGTCATGGGTCGAGGTGGCACCTCGACTTCTTTTAGCTGGGCATGGGGGATCGATCAGGACTATATGCCCGGGTCGGCCCCCCAAACCGCCAGATCTGTTGCCTAACGGCCGAGCTCAGGCAGCTGCAAGGGTTGCCCGGTGGTGTTCCCTTTGGAGGCGTCTGGCACTGGTCGCTAAGGGGTTGCCTCGTGGCCCTTGGTTCCTTGTTATCCATTGGATGCCGATGTGAGCCGGTCGAGGTCTCCAGGCTCTTCTTGAGTTGTTATCCGGATGGTGACAGGGCCGTGATTGCTAAAGGCATTCGTCCGCACCTTGATTCAGTCGTTGCCGGAGGTCGGAACGGTTGTTGCGGACTTGCCGCCATGAGTGATCGGTGATCAGCCCGTTCTGAGAGAGCCTCCACTCGAGGGCACCTAGCCGCGTCCTAACCTGAGTCAAGCTGTTGCTTTGTCGACTGATCACACTTAGCAGGTCGGCGTCGATCCATGTTGGAGGGGAGCCGTCCGTCCCGCACTTGGAGGTTACGGGGCCGATGGGGCGAGCCCCAAGGTTGGATTGGATCTGCCGTGAAGAAGCTGATCGCGAATGATCTCGACAAGTCCTCGGGTTTCGACCAATCCCACCCCATGCTGATTGATCAGGCCGAGGAGATCTAGATTCTCGACTCGATCCCCCTGGAAAGGTTGTGGCAGCGCTGGAAGGTTTCCAGGCGCTATGCTGGTCGGCACGACTGGAGTTGCTGCCGGGGGGAGCAGCCCCTTGGACCATGCAGGTCATTGGTGGTGCAGGAAGTGCCTGCACCGCTCTGAGGACCACTGGGGTCATGACAGACATAGCTAGGAGCTGCGCAGTCCCCACGATCATGGGGATCGCTGGAGCTCCGGTGGTCCAGGTGAATGCACCGATCGTGAAGGTTTGTACTGCCTCGAATGTCATCAAAGCGGGAAAGGAAACCATCTTGCTCGCGTTGAATCTGGACGAACACCCCCTACCTGGTGCGACGCTGTTGATGGTTTACCGATGATAGCCTATCACGGGGCTACCCGCGATAGTGATTTGAGGGGAGGAGAGGTGCGTAGAAATGTTTGAGCTAGATGTAAACCAGAGCAAGACACAGGATTTACCCAGGTTTAGGCCGCTATGCAGCGTAATACCCTAGTCCTGCTCTTAGATGTATTGCGTATATGATATGAATGTGCCTTTGAGAGGGGGTCCCTGCCCGGCTTATATAGCCTGGGGGGCTGGGTTACAGATCTGAGATCTATTCTAGGTCGGTTACAACAGATCGTATCTCAGGGATACGGCAGATTGCCAACCGACTAAGCTTCTTGGCCGGCAAGATGCTTCAATGCTTCCCTGGTGGGCTCCGACCAGTCCGAAGAGGCTTGATCGGCTTGATCTCGTGGGCTGGGCCACGTGCTTCGACCAGCCCGAGGCCTAGCTGTGAGGGTATGGGGGTCCATATCCCCACAGCTAGTCCCCGAGCACCATGTGTTTTGAGGCAGAACGTAGACTCAGCGCGCCATGAAGAGACGCTGGTCGAGGTATGTTGAAGAACTCTAGCCACCGAGGCTTGCTGAGGAAGTCACCTGTCGAAAGACGCATGTTGCTCAAAAGAAGAAAAGAATTTTTGGACCGTGTCCGGTGACATGGTCCCACGTTAGTGAGTAAAACGAGCCAAGAAGAGCTCAAGCTTAACGGCCTCCTGAGCAGCCAAAAAAGCTAGTAAAGGTCATGATCTGTAAGTAAGGTTCAGACCAGGTCACCGCTAGGTGACGTGGTCCCACGTAGTCCCCAAGCTTGGTGGAAGATAGAATATGTTGTGCCAAGCTTTTTAAGAGACGTCCAAGCTGTTTGTCTAGCACCTGATGTGCGATTTTGAGCGCTTGATATTGGACTAGAGCCATTGCAAGGCGGCGAGAGCTTCACGTAGTCCCCAGCTATGGAGCAAGGACGGAGTGTGCAACGTCGAGCAGTGGTTCGGAGTTGTTGCTAGACAGCGAGAGCTTCACGCAGTCCCCAGCTATGGAGCAGGGACGGAGTGTGCAATGTCGAGCAGTGGCCCGGAGCTAATGCTAGGACGGTGAGAGCTTCACGTAGTCCCCAGCTATGGAGCAGGGACGGAGTGTGCAACATCGAGCAGTGGCCCGGAGCTATTGCTAGGATGGCGAGAGCTTTGCTCCCCTGCTATGGAGCCGGGACGGAGTGTGCAACTTCGAGCAGTGGCCCGAAGCTGTTGCTAGGCAGCGGGAGCTTCGCGCAGTCCCCAGCTATGGAGTAGGGATGGAGTGTGTAACATCGAGCAGCGGCCCAGAGCTATTGCTAGGTAGCGAGAGCTTCGTGCGGTCCCCAGCTATGGAGCAGGGATGGAGTGGTTCACCCTGGATCGTCATTGCTTCTCTTGCTCTTGTAGAGGATTTTTTTTGGAGCTCGAAATGATGTCAGCCCTGGTCCTCGTGATGATGTCATCTGAGGCCTGTCCCCAAAATCAGCGGGGAGGGCCGTGCGGTCGTTAATAAATGACCGTGGCACGGTAGTCAAAGGCCCATGTGGCCCATAAACGAGTACGGTTTACTGTGGGATTGGTTGCGGAAAGCGGAGCATCGCTTTGACTCGGCGACTTGCCACGTCAGCCTCCACTAGATGAGTGTGGAAGGGTCTGGGTCCACCCGTTTGAATGCAGAGTGGACAAAGCATCCCGTTCACTTATGCAGGAATTGAGACGGCCGCGCACAGTGGACACCGCTTCGAGCACCGGTGGCTCGCGTTCCTTTCACGCGCTCGGGCTATAAATCCACCCTGAGGCGGGGTTGCTCCCTTCACTCCTCACACTGAAAACCCTAGTTCTCCTAGCTCCCCATTCCTTCACCGCCGCACAACTCGGCGAGTTTCATCATCCGCCACCACACCGCCGCGCCGATGGACCGCCATGGGAAGCGTCCAGCTGCGTTCGAGGAGGAGGTGACCTCCAAGCGGGAGGCGAGGCCATGGATTGGGTAAGTTGAGTTGCGATTGGATTTGGTCGGGGGGTTTGGACTGCTAGGGATTCGATCTGATCTTCTCCTTTCTTGGTTCTCTTGGTAGGGATGTGGTCGTCGACCTCATCTTCGGGGAGGATTTGGATGCTGCCGTGGTCGTTGCAGCGGAGCCAATCGCCAACCCTGCCCGGCGGTGGTGCCCGTGGCACCGGAGCCCGCCGCAGTGCAGGCGGCCGGGGTGGCAGAGCCTTTTGCTCCCACGGCGGCGGGAGCCGAAGTGGCAACTCCCGTCATCATAGTGGCGCAGGAGGCGCCAGTCCCTGCCGTCGTCGAGGTGGCAGAAGAGGCAGTCGGGGAGGCCGGGGATGAATCAGACTCGTCCTTGGGCCTCAATGCCGCTAAGGGGCCGGCGAAGCAGTACCACGACGAGATGGTGCTAGCCCGAAGCTTGTACTAGAAGGCCCAAGGCCGCGTCGAGGAGCCGGAGGTCGCGAACGTGGGCCGCATCGGTAGCTAATGCGACCGACCGTGCCATCGAGGAGAGGGAGGTGGAAGCCGCGGCTTTGCGGGCCCGGCTCGAGGAGGCCCGGCGAGCGCTACAGAGAGGACGAGAGGAGGTCGCCGTCCTTACCCGGCAGCCGTGAGGCCGCGGATGCACGTCTTGCCGGTAAGTTATCTCGCTCTCCTTCCGTTTTATTATTGTCTTTTCCTTTGGGGATAGTCTTCTTGTTTTGATTCTCCCGTCTTTTGACGTAGACCGTAAGCGCGGCGTCTTGCGGAGGTGTTCAATGCCGCGAACACCGCCGCCGACTCGGTGAATGCTCGGGGGAGCGTGGTTCAACGGCCGAACCAAATCGCCCCTCAGGTGAATGCGCTGGTGTGGTATGGCATCCGCTATGGCGCTGGCGCTGCCCTTGCCGCCATCAACGGCTTCACCGGCTTTGACTCTCGGGGCCTCGACATGAGTGATCCTGAGATCATCGGGATCATGGAGGACGAGGCCCAGGACTTCTTCGCCCAGGTCGTACTCATGGCATTGGAGACTTTTGGCAAGTCTCTCGACCGAGGCACGAGTCGCGCGGTGGAATCTTGTCCCAGGCACGTAGTCGGGTGAGGAAGGTGATGGTTGGCGAGGCGGGCTGCGCTTATTCCGTGCTCGAGGCTCCTTGTCGGTGGTCGGAGCTTTGCCCACGAGTCGGTCCGGGTTGATAGAGCGGCCACCTATGCGGATGTCCTTTAAGAATGTCGAGATGAATCCGGCCCGCTGGATGGGCGACCCAGGTAATGTCTTCCTCATGTGGTCTACCTTTTTAAGAGGCTCGACCAGCGCTCGAGCCGGGGGAGATGGTGTTCGTTGTGCACGATGAGCGTCATGCGCTTCATTGCGTCGGGCTGGAGGCGATGGTTGGAACACAGATCTAGCCTCGGCTCGGCGTTGCTCCGCCCGTCGGTGCTGGTAGTTGTCCACCAGCTCGCGATGCTTGATTTCGTCCGCCCGTTGTGCCCTCAGCTTAGCCCAGTTCTCAGTGCAAGGTCGGCGTTTGTCCTGTCCTTGCTGACGCTCCTGAACAGGCCGTGCTGTGGCTAGTGGGCTGTGAGGTGGGCGCAGCGAGGAGTGTATCTGCTCCGTCGCGTCATGGGTCGAGGTGGCACCTCGACTTCTTTTAGTTGGGCATGGGGGATCGATCAAGACTATATGCCCGGGTCGGCCCCCCAAACCGCCAGATCTGTTGCCCAACGGCCGAGCTCAGGCAGCTGCAAGGGTTGCCCGGTGGTGTTCCCTTTGGAGGCGTCTGGCACTGGTCGCTAAGGGGTTGCCCCGTGGCCCTTGGTTCCTTGTTATCCATTGGATGCCGATGTGAGCCGGTCGAGGTCTCCAGGCTCTTCTTGAGTTGTTATCCGGATGGCGACAGGGCCGCGATTGCTAAAGGCATTCGTCCGCACCTTGATTCAGTCGTTGCCGGAGGTCGGAACGGTTGTTGCGGACTTGCCGCCATGAGTGATCGGAGATCAGCCCGTTCTGAGAGAGCCTCCACTCGAGGGCACCTAGCCGCATCCTAACCTGAGTCAAGCTGTTGCTTTGTTGATTGATCACACTTAGCAGGTCGGCGTCGATCCATGTTGGAGGGGGAGCCGGCGTCCGTCCCGCACTGGAGGTTCTGGGGGCCGATCTGGGCGAGCCCCCAAGGTCGGATTGGATCTGCCGTGAAGAAGCTGATCACGAATGATCTTGACAAGTCCTCGGGTTTCGACCAATCCCGCCCCATGCTGATTGATCAGGCCGAGGAGATCTAGATTCTCGACTCGATCCCCCTGGAAAGGCTGTGGCAGCGCTGGAAGGTTTCCAGGCGCTATGCTGGTCAGCACGACTGGAGTCGCTGCCGGGGGGGAGCAGCCCCTTGGACCATGCAGGTCATTGGTGGTGCAGGAAGTGCCTGCACCATTCTGAGGACCGCTGGGGTCATGACAGGCATAGCTAGGAGCTGCGCAGTCCCCACGATCATGGGGATCGCTGGAGCTCCGGTGGTCCAGGTGAATGCACCGATCGTGAAGGTTTGTACTGCCTCGAATGTCATCAAAGCGGGAAAGGAAACCATCTTGCTAGCGTTGAATCTGGACGAACACCCCCTACCTGGTGCGACGCTGTTGATGGTTTACCGATGATAGCCTATCATGGGGCTACCCGCGATAGTGATTTGAGGGGAGGAGAGGTGCGTAGCGATGTTTGAGCTAGATGTAAACCAGAGCAAGACATAGGATTTACCCAGGTTTGGGCCGCTATGCAGCGTAATACCCTAGTCCTGCTCTTAGCTGTATTGCGTATATGATATGAACGTGTCTTTGAGAGGGGATCCCTGCCCGCCTTATATAGCCTGCGGGCTGGGTTACAGATCTGAGATCTATTCTAGGTTGGTTACAATAGATCGTATCTTAGGGATACGGCAGATTGCCTACTGAATAATCTTCTTGGCTGGCAAGATGCTTCAATGCTTCCCTGGTGGGCTCCGACCAGTCCGAAGAGGCCTGATCGGCTTGATCTTGTGGGTTGGGCCATGTGCTTCGACCAGCCTGAGGCCTAGCCATGAGGGTATGGGGGTCCATATCCCCACACAATGGCAAAAGGAGGCTATAAGAATGAGCCCTTTTATTCCTATATTAAAAAAGGAATGGGCCCTTTTATCCTATCCACACGCACGCATATTTTGGCTAGGACGATTTGTAATTTGTTGCCTCAAAAGGTGTGGCACCTGCATACATTTGTGGCGTGTTTGAAGGGGTGGCCCATGGGCTCGACTGCGCCCAAATGGGCTCATTTTGGTGTTTGGCACCATTTTTGCCTCCCTCGGCCCGACCTGCCAGGGCTATTTTTGCCCTTTCCGCCCGGCTCCACACGTACGCTAAAATCTCACGTACATGGGGAGCACGGTGCCGCGTGGTGTGAAGGGGGCGATTTGGGGGCGATTTCGACCTGTGGCGGGTGGCCATGGCGGGCTCGTGCGGGAGCCATGAAACTTCAGCGTGCGCTCCCTCCATGAAATCCATGGCCTATAAAGGTCCCCCTCCTCCCGCCCTCTCCTTCTCCCAATCTCCTTCCACCTTCCTCCTCTCCCGTGAGAAACCGGCTAGGGTTTACGGTGGTGTGCGGCAAGGTTGGTTTCTTCGACGGCGGGCTTCTTCTCTGTTCCCCCGCCATGGAGTAGCTCGGCCACGACGACGCACCAGCTTCGACACTAGGACTCCGGGCGTGGAGCTTCTTCTTCCTCGGTTGCGGTGTCAAGCTAGGGTTTGGAGCAGACCGGATCTGCTTCCTCTTCTTCCTAGCCTACTGCTACTCATTTTCTTCTTCTCCGCCGGTTCCCTGTGCCTTCTTCGAGCACCCCAAGGTGATATCAACAAACTTCAATCTCCTTCTTACTTTCCTCAATGATGCTAGGGTTTGTTGTGGTCAGTTCTTGATACTCTTTCTGGTGGATTTTGGTGTACTTGTCATGTGCTATGGATCTTTTCTGTTTATGCAAGGATGAGCTCGATGCTGTCTAGTTATGTTGCCATTTCAAGTTCTGTTGATTTATCTGTTCTGGTACATGTTCATTTATCTGTCGGTTTACTTATCAGTTGATTTATCTATTCTGGTACATGTTGTTCATACATGTTCATAGTTCTTCCTGTCATTTTGGTCAATGATGTCATCCATTCAAGCATACGGAGGCTTGTTCATTCAAGCAGCCGTGCTCATTTACATATTTTAGCTTGCAATTTCATGTTGAGGCCAGCCAGGGCTATGTAAATGTAGATGTTTATTCATTTTGCATGCATGTAGATGGATGCTTCTGCTGAGAACCGTGCCATGATGGTCAGGCAAGCAACTGGGATGATTATGTCAATGGTTACTATTGTAGTCTCAACCCTGAAAAGAAAGATGCCTGACAGTGATCATGTACCTGACCCTAACCCACTCCTGTATAGCCTTAGAAGTGATGGTGAGCAGCATAGGCAGAGAACCCTGTTGGCCATCTACCATTCCTCAGATGTAGAATGCATCTCCATGATTAGGATGAGGAGAGCGCCCTTTTTTGCTTTGTGCAACCTATTTAGGACTAGGGGCCTACTTCAGGACAATGCTGGTGTCTCAATTGAGGAACAGGTTGCCATGTTTCTTCATGTAGTTGGTCACAACCAAAGGTATAGTGTAGTGCACCACTACTTTAGAAGGTCCATTGAGATAGTCCATAGGCACTTTCACCAAGTCCTTTTTGCAGTTGGTGAGTTTAAAGATGAGATGATCGGGCCTCCATCCACCACCACCCACCCTAAAATACTTAGGAGCCATAGATGGTACCCATACATGAAGGTAAGCACACATTTTAATTGTACCTATATAATATGAAGCTCAACATCATTTCCACCAACTCTCTATTGCACTTGGGCCCTTTTATAGGACTGTGTTGGCTTCATTGATGGCACTCATGTTGGCAAGGGTGCCTAGGCGCATGCAGCAACCATTTAGAGGTAGGAGGACTAGCCTAACACAGAATGTCATGGCTGTAGTTAATTGTGGCATGAGGTTTACCTATGTGCTAGTTGGGTGGGATTGTTCAGCACATGATGCCCTAATCCTTGCAGATGCCATAGGGAGAAAAGATGGCTTTGTTGTGCCCCAAGGTAATTACCATCCATGGCATATGACCTTGTCAACTGTCATATCCCACTGTAGTGACCTTAAGTCTGCATTTGTGTCCTTGTAGGAAAATTCTACCTGGTAGATGCTAGATATGGTTACTGCACTGGCTACCTTCATACGGAGGGGTGAGGTACCATTTGTTAGAGTATGGCCTAAGAAACCTACCCAGCAATGCTAAAGAGCTATTCAACCTGAGGCACTCCTCTCTTAGGGTCACAATTGAGAGGGCCTTTGGGGGACTGAAGAATAGGTTCAGGATCCTAAACAACAAGCCCTTTCACACCTATAGAACATAGGTCAAACTTGTGTTGGCCTGTTGCATTCTCCATAATTGGATTCTGGGGTTTGGGGTAGATGACGTGATGCCTGATGAAGATTGGGTGCCACCAATGGACCATGAGACTGAGCCAATAGATGACCTTCTGTCCCAGGACTCCCAGGCCATGTCAACTAGGAGGCATGCAATTTGTGATGAGATGTGGGCTGGTAGGGGTACCCATTGGACCTGATTCATGTAATGTAACTGAATGTAATGTCTAGTTTCTTAGCCCTGGTGTGGAACACTTGAACTTTTGATGCTTTTGTGTTGTAATAATTCATGGACATGCTGAGACCTCAGCCTTTGCTACTTCATGTTGTTGTTGATGTATTTTATGGCTTTTTTGCTTCAATCTCTGGCTTGGACTGCATTCCTGCTTATTTATTTATGTTACATCATCCGTCCTATAATTGCTTGCATTGTCAATGTCTAATGGTCCATTTAGGATGCCTCTGGGTCATGTTGAGGAGGTTGCTGGTGAGGATGGCTACTACAATGTGGTGTGGGATGAGGCTGCAGTGTAGGCTCAGGCTGTAGCACTTGTGGCTGGACTGAGTGCAATAGTAGCACCTGGTACCCCAGTGGTAGCTCCAGTTGCTCCTCCACCTGCAGCTGCTCCTGTTGCCCCTCCACCAGCATTTCCTGTTGCCCCTCCACTAGTAGCAGTTCTAGGACCCATGAGGTGGAGCAATGCTTCTTCTTGGTTTGTGCTTAGGAGGATGGCACAATTGATCAATGATGGGAAGAGGACTGAGAAGGTGTTCAAGGACAAGGATGTGAACCTGGTGGCCAAGCACTTGAGGGAGTTCACTGGTGAGGTTGTTAACCCCAGTCAGGTGTACAACCAACTGAGGAAATGGAGGCAGAAGTGGTCAAAGTTCACAAAGCTCAAGGATTTGAGTGGTGCCCTTTGGGACAGTGATGTCCATGCCACTATTCTGGATGGAGATCACTATGCTGGCCACATCAAGGTTAATATGATGTCACTTTTATTTGCACATGTTCTACTTACATTAACTGTTAACTAACACTTGATTTAACCAATGTGCAGGACCACCCTAAGGATGCAGAGTTCCTGAACTACCCCATCAGCTTCTACACTGAGATGGAGGGCATCTTTTGTGGTGCAGTGGCCATAGGGAAGTTTGCCCTGGGTTCTAGTGAGTCCATTGGACCCAACCAGACTGACAGTGTAGCTACCAAGATTGAGGGCACTTCCTTCAAGTATGTTGATGAGGAGAAGGTTGTCCATGAGGTGCCCAATAGCAGCAAGGCCACAGGGATCTTGACCACTTCTAGTGTGGGGGTGAAGAGGAAGAGGAGCACATTCACTAAGGATGAGAAGCTCCTGCTCACTAACATGTCTGATGCAGTGAACAATGTGGCCAATGCACTTAGGGAGATAGGACCAGCTCATGTTGATGGTGACCTCTACCTTGCTGTGATGGAGAGCCCAGGGTTTAGTGAGGAGGCACTCATAGTGGCCTACACCTATCTGCTGGACAACAAGGCCCAGGGTAGGGGCTTTGTTGGCATGAGTCAGAGCCATAGGGCCATTTGGCTTAGCACCTTCCTAGTGAAGAACTACTTTGTGTAGTTCATGGCTGCTGCTACTGGGCATGGCCACTGAGGGAGTTGAGTGTTGAGATGTACAGTTCCTCCACCTCCCTCCACTCTCACCTCTTTTGACCATAGTTGACATAGAAAAATATAGGTTCTTGTGCAGGTAGGTTGGCTAACTTACTGCTGTCCTTTTAGGGTTTTATTTTGCTGAGAGGGTGGCTAACTATTTGGCTTACTTTGTTGGATGGACAACATTTGAGCCCTGGTGTTTGCACCAAAATTTTGACTAGCAAGGGCGCGAGCAAATTTCATCGGAAGAAGAGCTGCCAGACTCGTCCTGACACTGAAGGGAGCTGAATTTGGGGTATCGGTTGAATCAGGATGGATCGGTAAAATAGAGTCAGCTATTTTGATGAAGCGCATGGGCTACATCGACTCCGATTTGGTTACACAGAAGCTACGCGTCAACGGCACGGGACTCTATAGTACAGGAATAGTAGGGCCTAAGTTATCTAGATTAGGCAGTTTTTAGTCATTTTCCTTATTTACGAATCGTAATAGATTAAGACTTGGTCAAAGCCCAGGGTATAAATATGTAAGCCCCGACACATTGTAAACTCTCTTGACAATCAATACAACTTTCAGCTCCGGCCACCAAACCCTTAGTTCTTAGGATCTCGGTGTATTTTCATCAAGCTTGGCTGGTTTGACCTCTCGCTTGCTCTGTAAGTATCACCATGGCTTTTACTTATGTTTGATAGGGCCGGTTCGACTTCCTATTGATGCATCGGTATGGACAAGGGGCTTGTGTTCACGCTAGATTTGGTCGGTTCGACCTCTTATCTATGTGTTTGCACTCGCTAACAGTTTATGTCATCGTTTGATGGGGCCGGTTCGATCTCCCATTGTATGCAGTAGCATAGGCTAGTTATCGGCTCTGGCAATCTAGTAGATTCATTAAGTTACCATTGCTAGTTATCGACTCGGCTAGGCTTGGCAACCCAGTAGATTCATTAAGTTATCAATGTTGTTAGTTTTTATTGTTTATTTTATTACAACAACATATTTACCCGATCAAGATTGGTAGATTTGGCTCATATCTTCTTAGATTCGATTGTCATCAAAGCTTATGTTGTTTAGATCTTTTGTCATGATGATCGATCTTGTGCTTGCATTAGCTAGATTTTATCAATCTTGTTCGTGATGTGTGCGCATTCTAGGGAGTAGATAGATTTATGAAAAGTTTACTAATCTTTCCTATCTTAGTGGCTGCAGCAGGTTAAGTCATCGATCTCACTGAGGTAGATTAGGTTAGTGAGTTTTGACGTAAGTTGTTTATGCACCTAGTTCGTTCTCACGTCGGTATCGGCTAATTTAGCCGATTCACCAAAGCTTCACTCATATCACTGTGTGTATGAACCTGCTTAAAACTAGTTAGTTTACTGAGCTTGCTTGGATGAGACTTGGCCCAACGATTACTTAGTCAACGGGTTTCAAATTCACGGGTTTAGTAGATTTATTAGATTCATTCAAGTTAATGCACACGTGTTGGATCTATTTGTACAAATGTATCGAATAGACTAGATCGGCTAATGGCTTTGCTCCTTTCACATATACTCGAGTAGCTGATTTAGCTTGTTCTTTACCATTTATAGCATGTATCGTGCATGGTTTATAGTCCTTTGTTTAGTTATCCGTACCATGTCATGATCAATTGTTTTATTTAATGCATATTTATTTACTAGTATTATTTACAAATGCATGTCGGATGTTGACTCTCTAGTCAATTCCCTGATCAGATCGGCTATTCAGCCACACATAAGGAACTGTTTGGAACCAAGCCGGCAGTTCCATAATTTGACTATTCTTTTCCTTCTCGTCAATTCCAGGTCAAATTGATCGGCACGCCTTAGCTCGACAGATCGACTAGCTGGAGATAGCCGCGGAGAATGGAGGCATACGTGCTCTGGTCTGTCTGGCTTGCGAGAGGACATGTCGGCGTGAGGCTGTCACGTTTTTCTGATGATACTCTTTTTGGCACACTCGGTGGGACCACAATCGTCAACAATGGCTCCAACGAATCAATCGATCTCAATGTCAACAACATCCTTGACGTCACCCAGGATGAGCTCGACCCAGATCAGCAGAAAGTAATCGAGGCAGCTTCTGAACAACTAGTGTAGAAATGCTTGGCTTGCTTTGGTAGAGTTTGTGGTGGCAAAGTTGTCTTGAAGCAACCAATGACCAGGATCTTGATGGCGGAGAAACCGTTACGAGAAGATGAAGACAAATAGTTCTTGATCGATGAGTTAAACAAGATCATACACGAAGCCATCTCAAATCATCAAGCATATTTTTTGAATACGTTCAGAAATATCATGAAGGATGTCTTCGCTGGTTTTCCTGTTGACCAGTTTGGCCCTAGTTATTTCAACCTGAAGACAAAACAAGATGCTGGTGATGGCACACAAGATTCTACCAAGGTGAACATGGGATAAAGTTCCAGTAGAGGTGCAAATGGTAGTGCAGCTCATGTACAATAGCCGAAGAGTGGCCCTCCACCTAATTTTGGTACAACCTCAGATGTACCAGCTTCAGCTCAAAAAATAGCTCCCACAGTTGATAGGATCAGAAGAAGCATTAACTACCATGTGAATCAGGCTATGGGAGGAGAAGCTTTTTTGGCCTCAGAAGGAGACGATGAACCACCAGCAGGTTTTGCAAATGTCTCAAGCTACAATAATTGGGGATGACTCCATGCCCGAACATCAGAGGATCTGCCTATCCAAATAATCAGTTGATCAAGAAGCTTGCTGAAGTGATGGAGAAGGAATTTGGCATGAGGAGGAGTCATTCTAGATCATACAGCATGCCATATCCTAAATGGTACAACCGTCTGGAGCTCCTGCGCAACTATAAAATTCCAGAATTCTCCAAATTCACTGGAGAAGACAACACTAGCACGATAGAGCACATAAGCAAGTATATGGCTCAATTAGGTGATGCTGCAACTTAAGAAATTCACAGAGTCAGGTTCTTTGCTTTATCACTGTCAGGACCTGCTTTCTCTTGGTATTCGTCCTTGCCTAGAAATTCTATCAATACATGGGATGACCTGGAAAGCAAGTTCCATGCTTATTTCTTCAGTGGGACTATGGAGGACATTGATGACTTTGACTAGCATCTGGATGAAGAATAATGAATTAGGCCTTGACTACCTTCAGAGATTCAGGCAAATGAAGAGCTTGTGCTTTTCACTAAACCTGTCTGACCGCTAGTTGGTGAAATTGGCGATTCAAGGGATGCAACCGTACTTAAGGGAGAAACTGGTTGGCATGCATTTTGATAATCTTGGAGCGCTTGCACACAGAGTGGCTGTAGTTTCTGAATTTGTTTAACCACCATGCCAACAGAACCAATTTCAGAAGGCAGCCAATGTGGCTGGATATTATAAGGATCTAATGCAGTACGGTTCAGACCATGAAGCAGAAGAAGTTGATGCCATTGAGTGGAACCTAAAAAGGGAATGCATTATTGATCATCCTTGGGGTAGAACACAGGAAAAATTTGATTTTGACACCTCAAAGGCTGACAAAATCTTCGAGTATTTGCTGAACAAAGGTCTGATCAAAGTATTACATGAACCACTCGGTGCCGAGGAGATAAAAGGGAAGAAATATTGCAGGGCTCATAATTCTACTACTCACTCCACTAATAAGTGCAACGTGTTCAGAAGGTAGATACAGAAAGCCATCGAGGCTGGAAAGCCAACTTTCGACACCGGCAAGATGAAGATTGATCAGAATCCCTTTGGTGCTGCAATGGCTGATGCAGTTCTCCCAAAAGGCAAAACTAAAGTGCTGATTTCTGCTAGAGCAAAAGAATCTGGATCAGTGGATAAAAGATTGCAGCTCACTGATGAAGAGTATCAGGAAATCAAGAGAAGACGTGAGCCGCAAAATAGCCAATTTGACCAGCCTGAGTCATCTGCATCGGCTAAAAAAAGACCTCGCATTACATCTCATATTCTTCTTAACAAGTGGCAGAGGCATCAAGAGAAGGATCGTAGAAGACGGTGCGAAGAGCAAGAGCGCTTGAGGATGCTTGAAGAAGAGAGGTATGAGAGAGAACAAGCTGAATCACATTGGAACTGCCCTTTCTTTAGGCATTGCTGGAATGAAGGCTTGAGGCTGCCGACCTTAAGAAACTGCCCTGAATGCAATGACCAGTACAGGGGATATTGGCAATCGCAAACCAACTATCGGTCTGTTCATGAAAGACTTGGACGACCGATGGAGGATCGGTGCATTAATAAGTGCAGTATTCATGATCGTTGTGATGCCTATGATGAAGAAGTGGAAGAAGAACAGCATGTTTGGTAAGAAAACCAATGGTGCCCTAATGGTATTTCTAGGGGTTAGAAGAGAAGAGTTCAACGCTTGAGAGAGACTGAGATCAAACTAGAAAAGGCTAAGAGAAGCAAGAAAGCACAAGTTTGGAAATCCAAACAAACAGCCGATTCAGGCAGATCGGCTCTTATTGGAATGGAATGTATTTTGCCTATTGAGTTTAGAGCATCAGGAGATCAAGAAGTTTATTCTGACTTTGGCGAATCAGAATACGAAGAAGTAGCTGCTTATTTGGCCTTCACCTCTCAAAAAGTATTTGATAAACCAATACGGTATCATCATTTGAAGGCTCTATATGTCAAGGTGTTAGTTGATGGAAAAACTATGAGTAAGATGCTCATAGATGGAGTTGCTGCAGTCAACCTTATGCCTTATTCGACATTTAGAAAGCTAGGCAAGACTTCTGAAGATTTGATCAAAACAGATATGCAGTTAAGAGATTTTGGAGGAAACGTGTCCGACACTCGGGGTGCAGTAAGCGTCGAGTTAACATTTAGCAGCAAGACATTGATCACCACGTTCTTTGTCATCGATGGAAAGGGATTTTACAGTTTTCTTCTTGGAAGAGATTGGATTCACGCCAATTGCTGCATACCCTCGACCATGCATCAAAGATATAATTCAAAGGATTGACAATGACATTGAGGTTGTACCTACCGATAATTCCATTAACATCTCATCCATTGATCATGTTTATTGGGACTTGGAAAGCTTCGAGTGTTTTTCTCGGAAAAGAGTTTCATGGAGATTTCATATCAATCAATGATGATGATCAACAACCCTCGTGCCGTCGGCTCTGAAAGTATCTTCTAGAAAGACATAATTTATGATAGCCGGTGTAAATTGCCGATACACTAGTATTGCCTTTAGTGTAAAAAACCAGTAGAGTGTTGGTAATAGCCGATGCGATATGCATCGCCTTTAGAGCAAAATAAAAGCAAAACACAATGTTTTGATTAAGGGCATAAGCGGTCCGAGTCAGTTCAATTCAGGAAATATATTACAAAACGTGTCCATTCATTCACACAGATTTCCTACAAAAGATGAAGCTTCTGCAAAAGACGACATCACGCTACATATTTCCTAAGGAAGCCTGCCAATAATGTAGTGTGTTGAGGCCAGATGGGCGATGGCTTCCCCTGCTGCTTCAAACTGCTCAGAGTTGGTGTCAATGGCATCCACAACCCGAGGTGTCACATCCAAGTTCTGCAGATTCAAGCTTGTGGGCTACTGAACAGCAGCAAGAGCGAAGGAGGTGCCTATGATGACACCCTGGTTGGCCACCTCATGCACCCTGGCATGGACGGTCTCCAACCTCTGAGCAATGGTCAGGGCGTTCACGGTGGCTGCAGCAGCATTCCCAGCAAGTTGAAGTTCCTCGAGGCACCTTATGAGATCTGGGGAAATCAAATAAGAAGATTGCTTGCCAGAACACACCAAAAAATTAAAGAACTGAGGTACAATTGCTCACCCACAACGCGAGCATCGGCAGCAATTTGCCGATTGATAGCTGTTTTGGCCGCCCATTGAGCAGTTAGAAGAGCAGCCTGGAAGTCGGCAAGAATGCTCTGCATGCGAGCCAGCTCCTAGATGGTCTCGTCATAGCGAGCTCCCATCTTCCTCCGCTCCGGTAGATGCGGTCGTACAATGCTGCAGACACCTTGGCGGACCCTGTGGAGGACTCCGACCCTGAAGTAGACCGGCCGGATTCTGCCGGAGCAAAAGCAGCAGCAGCATTGGACGGACCTTCGCCATCCATCCTAGAGAACAAGAGGTTAGGATTCAAAAATAGAGGAATCGATTGATAAAGGATGGATTACCTGATGCGGGGACAAACGATGCAGTGGGAGTTCGCTTCCCCCTCTTCCGCCGGAACTTGCCATCACGGTTCGCCATGAGTGCTAATCAGAGGTTGGGGTTTTCTTGGAAGAGGAAAAGGTTTTTTTCGTTCAAAGGCAGAGAAAGCAAAGGTGGCGTATGAAACACAGTATTGTCAGCCCGAGGGGCATATATTGGAGTGAATCGGCAGCCTGCCATTAATTTCGACACTGTGTGAGCAGGTAATTGAGTGGCCTGTCAAATGAGCCCAGGTGCATTCTCGAAAGATGTATTATTTTATATTTTTTGGCTAATCGGGAAAACAAGATCGAGACAAGCCATCGGCTAAAAGAGGTCAAGAGAAAAGCCATTTTGTCGATAGTGGAATCGGAAAATAGCAACCGGCTATCTTAAAAGGCAAATTCGCTATTAAAAGTTAGTGAGGCAGTATAGGTTACAACAAACAGGACTTAATGTTTTGTCATGAGAAATGATGAGTTACAAATCAAAATAATTCTTCAATGCATCAAAGGCATTTCTCCTGATAGAATCAACTTGAGTAAGCAGAAGTTTGTCATTATCTAGAGATGCGATAAAGTCCTCGGTTTCTCATGATTTGTCTCGCGACTAAATAGAACCGGCTAATTCCTTCTTCTTCGCTTTTAGATCATCCATAATTGGGGATAAAGACGATTCTTTTCGGCTAATAGCAATTTTCACCTCTTGAAGCTCTTGTTCCAATGCGGCTTTCCCGGGCCGGAGAGCAAGTAAGTTCGGTTTTATGCACTCGCCGATTTCTAAAGATTTTCCAAAGAGGAGCTTAGAACTTTGACAGTGGCCACGTTGGAAGCCTTCTCCTCTGACAAAGTGGTATGTTTCTGGACGGTTTCTTGAGCTTGCCTTATTCTTAAAGTCTCAGCATTGATGGCGGAAATCTTAGAAAGCGGTCCAAGAATATCCAAAGGAAGAAGGTCCTCAACTTCACTGATAGCCTGGCTAATGGTGTGGGAATTCTGAAGAAAATCTGCTGTGTTGTAGAGAAGAGGCAATATATCCTTCAGTTGAATCAATGCTGGAGTGGTAGAGGTTTTGACCCGGAATAGAGAGGAAACTTCTTCTTCATCAAAATGCTTGGAGAAATCTATGCCATAGTCGGGCAATGAGGGAGAAGGAGCCTGATACAAATTGGATGTTAGAAAAGGATGCAGGCTTAGTCATTACAAAGATTAGCAATTTTACCTTGTCATTGGAAATGGCCATTGATGCTTCATTTATTTGTTGAAGATTCGGCTTAGCAAAGATTGTATGGCCAGAAGAGAGCAGAGGGTCAACGGTCTCAGATGCTGTAAACACAGGTCCCAAGGCAAAATTATCAGATAAACTGAGACGAGAAGAGTAAGAATTTGCAAATCTTCACCTTCAAGTTGATTCTGGTTTGAAGAATCAATAGCCTGTTGAGCAAGGAGTTCTATTCCAGGAGATTCAAAGTCTTTGTTTCCCTTTTTAAAACATTAGTTAAAATAGGTCGAATATGGCAATTATGAAGGAAGTTTTACCTTTGATCCTTGAGAAATGTCTCTAGTTTCTGAAATTTCCAATTGAAGGCTTGGGGAAGTCACCTTAGAAACAGTGCTGACATCTTGAGCTTTCTACAAAAGAAGTAATCAATAGCCGTTTCGAAATAAAATTTAAAAGGGATTGGCTAAACCTTGGATGGCCTAGTCCTCCTTTTCTTAGGTTCTACTTGAGGACTTTCGGAATTGGCTGTTGACGTTTTGGTGGTTGAAGCCAAGCAGCATATGTGTTCATAAAAGTCTTCAAAGAAGGAGCATCGAGCCCAATCTTGTTCTCGGAAAAAGGAATCAAGTAGCATATAGGCCTATTCCTGTTGTCGATGGAAGGAGCTTGAAACTCTTCGTCCCGGTCAAGCGAATGTTAGTATGAAGTAAAAGCCAAAGGGAACCGGCATAAAGGAAGTGTTTACCTCTCCTTCGGACTCATAAGATGTATCCAGGTTGTTAGCACATTGGATGAACGGCCCCTTGAAAACAGTGTGCCTTCCACTCATTCCACCATCCATCAAAAGAAAGATGAGTATCCTTGACCTTCACCCATTGATGGACGTTGTATGATGGAAAGGTTGACCCAAGATCAAAAACCTTCTTTGCTTCCAAAGCTATGTTGATTATTTCTCTTGGTTTGAGCTTATTTACAAAGAAGAGATGAGGAGGAATCTGTCCAAGGCCGAATTAACAAGCTACAAAACTTGGGTTATAGAACTCATAAGAAGGTAATGTTTCAGGATCATTTCGAACCTTGCTTCGGCCATGTTTAAAGTTCACAGGAAGAGCACAAGGTCTGATAAAGCAATTAAAGATGCCTGTAGCTACATCATCTAGTTCTTCAGATTCAAATCTGAAATCTACTGGCAAGTACAGGTTGTTTTCCTGGTCTTCAATATATGGCAGTCATACCAATGATTCTTCAGGGAAGCCTCTATAGAATGATTTGAAGAATTCTCCCTTGGAAAAAATCAACAAGATAAGAAGAAGCAGTTTCGCTGTATTTGGTACATCCTCTTTTTCTCCTATTGGACTCTTCAGAATTTTCCAAGTAATCGAGCATGGAAAGGATAAATCTCTCAGTCTGGCCTCACAAATTTGTACATATACAAATTTAACTAGAGCTGGAGCAGCCACCAGGGACCAGGAATAAGGCCAACCTTAGCATTGGTCAAGAGGTTGACTCAGTTAGGAGTTTGGCTGACACCCAGTTCATTAAGCTATAAAAGGCACCAAGGAGCAATTTTCCCATTTGGATTTTCTCTCCAGAAGCTAATTTTTCTACCAGAGCTACATTATTGAGAGTAGGTGCAAGAGCGGTCCACGGAAGAAAAACTTTTCAAGCCACATATTGAGGAAAGCAATGTGCTCTTTTTCATCTAAATGTCTCGGTTGTCTTTGAGAAGTGCTTAATATAGGCGAGGCCAAGTTTTCGGTCGAGATTTTGCCTAAAGATTTCGTACTTTGCCCGAAACGCATAAGGATTAACGAGAATCGGTGACCTCTAGTCCAGTCAACATGAAAATATCAGCTAGAGTAATTGTCACTGGTCCATGACCAAATATGAAAGCATTGGCAGAATTGGACAAGAAATATGATGCGGCTATTAGCACTGACTCATTTTTCTCCATTTCTGAGAGGGAAAGAGTAATGCACCGATGGATCTTTGCATCAACCCAGAACTTGCCTTTCTTTTCTCCAACTCTAAGGAGCCAATCCCGCCACCCGGTTGGGATGTGAGGCCAGTTCCTAAAAGCATTGCTCCATGAATCAGCGCTTATAGCTGAATCCTTGAAAGGGAGCTGTCGAGTTTTCTCGGTGATAAAGTCAATCGGATCCACACGACCCATTGCACCCAAATAGAAGGTACTGCGCGCGAATCGGGAATAAGCGGTTCATCGCGAGATTCCTGTAGGGAATTCAGAATTAAATACTTGAAACAAAATTTGAAGATTATGAAGCAGAGGATCTATATTACCGATGGGACGAGGCTCTTAGTTGCTATCCGAATCTCAGGAATCGAGGCCGCCATTGAAGAAGCCTTCTTGACCGCTAGGGTTTGATGCCTAGAGTTGCAGAGTATTGAGAATGGGGTCTTGAAAGCGGCGGGAATGGAAGTCAGGAATTTTGGAACAAAACTAGTTTTATCCCAAAATTGGGGGCACGTGTTTGCACCAAAATTTTGAATGGCAAGGGCGCGAGCAAATTTTGTCGGAAGAAGAGCCGCCGAGTCGTCCCGACACTGAACGGAGCTGAATTTGGGGAATCGGCTGAATCAGGATGGATCGGTAAAATAGAGTCGGCTATTTTGAGGAAGCGCATGGGCTACATCGACTCCGATCCGGTTACACAGAAGCTACGCGTCAACGACATGGGACTCTACAGTACAGGAATAGTAGGGCCCAAGTTATCTAGATTAGGCAGTTTTTAGTCGTTTTCCTTATTTACAAATCGTAATAGATTAAGACTTGGTCAAAGCCCGGGTATAAATATGTAAGCCCCGGCACATTGTAAACTCTCTCGACAATCAATACAACTTTCGGCTCCGACCACCAAACCCTTAGTTCTTAGGATCTCAGCCTATTTTCATCAAGCTTGGCTGGTTCGACCTCTCGCTTGCTCTGTAAGTATCGCCATGGCTTTTACTTATGTTTGATAGGGCCGGTTCGACCTCCTATTGATGCATCGGTATGGCCAAGGGGCTTGTGTTCACGCTAGATTTGGCTGGTTCGACCTCTTATTTATGTGTTTGCACTCGCTAACAGTTTATGTCATCGTTTGATGGGGCCGGTTCGACCTCCCATTGTATGCGGTAGCATAGGCTAGTTATCAGCTCTGCTAGATCTGGTAATCTAGAAGATTCATTAAGTTATCGATGTTGTTAGTTTTTATTGTTTATTTTATTACAACAACATCTTTGCCCGATCAAGATTGGTAGATTTGGCTCATATCTTCTTAGATTCGATTGTCATCAAAGCTTATGTTGTTTAGATCTTTTATCATGATGATTGATCTTGTGCTTGCATTAGCTAGATTTTATCAATCTTGTTCGTGACGTGTGCGCATTCTTGGGTGTAGATAGATTTATGAAACAGTTTACTAATCTTTCGTGTCTTAGTGGCTGCAACGGGTTAAGTCATCGATCTCACTGAGGTAGATTTGGTTAGTGAGTTTTGACGTGAAGTTGTTTACGCACCTAGTTCGTTCTCATGTCGGTATCGGCTAATTTAGCCAATTCACCAGAGCTTCACCCATATCACTGTGTGTATGAACCTGCTTAAAACTAGTTAGTTTACTAAGCTTGCTTGGACGAGACTTGGCCCAACAATTACTTAGTCAACGGGTTTCAAATTCACAGGTTTAGTAGATTTATTAGATTCATTCATGTTAATGCACACGTGTTGGATCTATTTGTACAACTGTATCGAATAGACTAGATCAGCTAATGGCTTTGCTCCTTTCACGTATACTCGAGTAGCTGATTTAGCTTATTCTTTACCATTTATAGCCTGTATCGTGCATGGTTTATAGTCCTTTATTGTTTAGTTATCCATACTATGTCATGATCAATTGTTTTATTTAATGCATATTTATTTACCAGTATTATTTACAAATGCATGTCGGATGTTGACTCTCTAGCCAATGCCCTGATCAGATCGGCTATTCAGCCACACATAAGAAACTGTCTGGAACCAAGCCGGCAGGTTCCATAATTTGACTATTCTTTTCCTCCTTGTCAATTCCAGGGTCAAATTGACTGGTACGCCTTAGCTCGACCGGATCAACTGCTGGAGATAGCCGCGGGGACTGGAGACATACGCGCTCTGGTCTGTCTGGCTTGCGAGAGGGACACGTCGGCGTGAGGCTGTCATGTTTTTGCGCCGACACCTGGGCTGTTGGGCAGAACCTGGTATTGTAACACAAGATTCGTGGCCTCTGTTGGCCACTTTGAGACCTTGTTCCACTACTAAGTTTCAATTGCAGTTTCTTATATTTTCATTGAACTCATGTTTCATCTCCTATTATTCTGGTTTGCTTACTTTGCTGTCATATTTTTGGTGGATGATGTGGGATTGGAAATGGCCTATGATGCAAACAATTCAATGAGGTGGCTGCTTTCTTTGTGTTTCTGTCATTCTGTCTTTCATGACTGCCATCAAGCCCTTGGTGGACATCCATTCAGTGCAACACCAAGCCATTGCTTGAGATGATGGCACTGAATGATGTCCCCTGGGGTTCCATGACAGCCATGACTTTGGTTCTGTTTCTTCTTTGGTTCATTCTGTTGCTTGCCTCTTCTTTTGCATTGCAGCCACCGATGACTACATTTCTGATGCATAATTCCACCTTATCACTAAGCTGAGGCCAAAAAGATTAGATAATTTGCCTATGATGTGTGACAGCTGAGGCAACATGTTGTGGTGAAAAATATGAAAAATTCTGTTCACATGATATATTTGTGATCCTTGCTTTCCTCCTGTATGCAAACTGCTGCTGTGCTACCTTCACCTGTGCTCGCCTGTCCCGGCTCGCCATCAAACATGATCTGACGTTGGCAGTTGGTGGTAGTTGGGCTACTGGCCGGGCTGGCAGCTGCTCTCCAAACACAATCTGTGGGTGGCCTGGTCGTTTTGGGCCAGTGCACCAAACAAAAGAGGGTGGCCCAAGTCCTCCAGGCTCTGGCTGGCCATGGCATGGACCGTGGGCCGCGCTGGCCAGGGGCACCCATCCAAACACGCCCTTGATTTTGTCTGAGACAAGGGCGGACACGGTCCCACGCCGGCAGCATCAATTATTGCACACGAGGAGCTCTTCTCGCAGCAGCCAAACAGCACGATGACTGAAACGATCCCATGATCGTGGTGAATTATTGAAAGATTTAGCCGTACTTTCACGAGAATGTAGATTCATGACTATGAGCAGTGGAGGACAGACTTTGTCAGAGCTGCAGCTATCAGTGACCTAACCACCACATGGATTCATGACTATGAGCAGTGGAGGACAAGAGGAGCAACTATGCATGAGCAGTAATCTTTCGTGGTCAGGATGGACACAGATGTTTGTGTGTACACGGATGACCACCGTTGCTATTCACGAAGGAGACGTCCTGTGTATGAGCGCGGCGGCGTCTTAGTCCATTGGTCATCAGGGAATCTGACCTAACGTTGTGTCCATCTTTATGGCGACACCTACAATACACGGGATCTGACAAATGAACGAGCCATGGCCCATCGGGCACTAGGGCATCACCTAGCGTTGCAGTATCTGGAGTGCAGACGTTGTCCTCTCCTGGCCCCGGATCCAAAGTTTTTTTTTTTTACAACTCACATGCATATTATATTATATAAGCAGCCACATTACAGAGAGACCCTCAGAAGAGGATCTAAATACATCAAAGCCCCTACCGGGCTCGCAGACACGCACACACCCACGCGTCGCAAACTGACGCCGCCCCGGGTCCAAAGTTAAACAAGTTTGCAAGAATACGAGCGCTCTACCACTATTCATGTTAATGCGTAACTGCAGCTTATACGGGTCTGCCACCTTTGAGTACGGCTGCATGCGTTGCCCGGTAACTCTATGACAATGGACGGCCAGCAATAATGCTGGAGACCAAATCCTGACATCCCCGTACAATGACCCATGTGCTCACTTGAGCTAGATGCATGGGAGCCACCAGCAATAATACCAAGCAGTTCAGACCCCTTCCACACACACGCGCGACGCTCGGCTGGCGCTGCCCCCAGACCAAACCAAGCCATTATAATTGCTACCTAGCCTAGCGCTACCATCACTATACAAACAACCCTTTCTCTTGTGACAAGGCTTCTAACTTAAACCTTATTTATATGATTTTTGATCTTTCTTCAGTAACTAACTTGCCACATTAGCGAAACGCTTAGGTGACGGAACAAATCTAGAGAAACTATGATGGTTTCCACTTTAGAAGCGTCATAACTGCCTTGGGAGAGTAAATATGGTTTGTATCACCACTTATGTTGTATATGCTATAGAAAATCTTGCATTGGGAAGGATAGTCTATTCGTATGATGTCCTATGCTACAGAAACTTCTAATAATTTTTTACAATATGAGTGCCCTCGTACAAAAGAAAAATCATGACAGCTTGACTATGGGTATTATGGACCACGAGATGTTGTCCATATCCACCATAGGCCAAATGAGACTTGTGGGACGAACGAAGAACAAAGGGCGCGGAATCAATAAACACGAGGCAAACAAATAATCATCATCAACGTGCTTTTTATGTCGTATGGTCCAACTCCATTCCGCATTATCGAGCTACTAATACTTCGTCAGCTTCCATTTTTATGATGTGGAGCCACAACATTGAGCTTATAACTAATATTACGGTTTTAGCGATGTCTGATGCACACCGGAAAGGGGAGTCAATCATGATATTGCCTAATAATATAAGTGTCAGGGTTTTAGGTCAGGAGAGACCCTGACGACGACGGGCGGCGGCCGTGGGGGGCGGCAGCGTTGGGCGGCGGCGCGGCTAGGGCTAGGGGGCATGGGCGCGAGGAGAGCCAGAGAGCAGGAGTAAAGGAGCTTTCACCTTCTATTACTTGATTGATTTGATAACACCTCCCTAGTATTTATATTCCCCATACGGACTTGACTCCGAAGCAAACTAAGAGATTCTTATCAGATTGAATTCTCCTTCTCACTCTCTAATAAATTCTTTCCTAACTTAACCCAATCTTCCAAATCCTAACAAGATTCTAATATGGGAACTAAAGACTTGAGGACGCAGGACCGGCGATGATGGCGGCAGAAGGTGCGCGGCCGCCCTCCTCCTCCTGCATGTGCGCGGCCTAGGGCAGCGCCCTAGGCCCGTGTGGCGCAGCGAGGGCGGCGGCGCCCGTTGGTGGGCCCCAGGGTGGCCTGAATTCTTTGGCGAGGGCACGGCCCGTGTTGGGCGTGTGACAATAAGCTTAATAGCTATTTAGTACCAACCAGCTGCTTGCTCCTTTCCCTCCGTCAATATATATGCACACATTTGAGCATTGGCCGCACACACACAAACACAGTTTGTAGCTGGAGCTAGCCACACAAGACGAGAGACCTTGAAAGAGGAGGGAGAAGAGTACAATGGCGGATCTCGCCATTGGGATTTCCAGGACGGTAGTTCAGGAGCTGGCGAAGAGGGTGAAGAATGCCAAAGAGGAGGAGGCCAAGCAGTGGAAGACAGTCGAGCGTGACGTTGTGTTTATGAAGCATGAGTTTGAGATGATGCAGTCTTTTTTGGCGAGCGCCACCGCCGCCGATGTGGAGAGGTTCCGGGGCGATGTGGCGAGGACCTGGGTTAGGCAGGTCCGTGACCTGTCTGATGGCGCTGAGGACTGCATCGACTTCGTCCTCCACCTGGACACGGAGAGGTCTCTCCGGACCTTTTTTCTCCGTGTGCTGCCGTCCTGCATGACAGGAGGCGCAGTGCTACCCCTGGACAGAGCTGTTTGTGACATTGAGCAGCTCAAGGCCATGGTTGAAGATGTGAGCAAGAGAAACATGCGCTACAGCCTTGTAAGTAGTGACTCCGGATCCAAGCCGGTGCCAGCGGCCGGCCACATGCAACTTGCCAACCAAAGCATAGTGGACATCTTTGCCAAGGCAACTGAGGCCACTATGAATAAGGATGCAGTTGACTGTCTCAAGGCTATAATGGAAGCGGACTACGGCGCACACCTTTCTATCTTCTCAATCTGTGGAACAGGTGGTGATCTTGGCACGGTATACATTGCAGGGAATGTATATGAACATCCAGCATTCTGCTCAGAGTTCCCACTCCGCGCCTGGGTGAAGCTGACTCACCCTTTCGATCCACTCGGGTTCATTCAGAGTTTAATGTTTCAGTTTGAGGTGAATTCACTCCGACAACAAGGAAGAACATTTGTTGTTGCAGCAGAGAAACCACCACCAGCACAGCTAGTTGCCAACTTTGTTCAAGACATTACCACCATAAAATACCTCATCGTCCTGGAAGGCGTGCTCAGCATGGCAGAATGGGACGCCGCCAGAGCATTCCTGCCTGACGGGAACAAGGGGAGCCGGGTTATTGTGTTGACCCACCAGCTTGAGGTCGCAAGGGTCTGCACTGGGCCACCGTATCAAGAATCACTGCTCCGACGGTTCTCACCTCACCACTCTGTCTACGTCTTCTACCAGGATAAGGAGGTAATAATAAGGCAGGGTTTTTATTCCTTCAATTACTTGAGTACCGCTTCGTTCATTTTATTTCCTTTTTCTAGACCTATGAATAGGCGATTACCTATAACCCAACAATTTTTTTTGTCTGTTATGCTACATTCTCAATTACTTAAGATGCTCTACATTCTCAAATACTTAAGATGCTTTAACGGGAGGGCAAAAACATAGTTAAATTTTGAAAATATTAATAATTAATGTTGCCATAAATAATGTTTATAATTAATTTTCATATAGACTAGTCCATGAACCCGTGCTCTGGCATGCACCAAATTTGAGATACTTAAGCAATAGAAATTTTTGTTTAGTATATGTGAACTAATAATTTACTTCCATTTGAATCAATAGTTACACACGTGTATAGATTCGACATTGACATGAATGAAAGAGATTGCTGGGCCACAACTAATTAATGATGTAACATTAGTTTGATTCCACAGTTGAGAGTTTTCTTTCCCTTCATTTGTTTCGTGTCCTAGTGTAGCTGATATTTTTGCAGTATATGTGCGTGCTGGACATCCCTATTTAGTAGTTGAACTAGATGGATAACAATAATAATAAATGTTGGTTCACAGGGGACCCATTATACGCCTTAGGAAATTCATGAGTAACAGAGACTTTCTTCAACAGGCGGGTGCATTACCTGCCCATGATAATATGTTTAGTCTGAAAAGCTAGTTCCTTAGCAGTAACATAGCTAAAAAAACAAATATTCTGTAACATATTATCTAGGTATATTATATATATTTGATTATCGATTACTTTTGCGTATATATCCTCAACAAAACTATATATGTATCAAGAACATAAATGGATTTGAAAAAGAAGAAGCACACATCAATGCGAGTGCATACACTTTTTATTAATACCATCAAGCGAAATAAAGCTCACATTCACTCTACACATTGAGTGAACCACATCTACCATCATCACCACCATACCGCTTATGCTTTCGGCTCAAATTCACTCAGCACATTAGAACGACACCTACTACAACCATGTTACTTATATTTTTCGTTCTCACTTCGCATAACATACACATGGAATACCATGAACCAAATTCCAAACTAGGCTGGATTTCAAAACACCAAATTTTGCAAGGATATATATTTTCGTTTGAGCAAACATAATATGTTTACTTAAGTCAGTAGATGGTCAAAAGTTAGCGATCGAGTTCGTGGTACGCATATTAGTGAGCAGGCATACCATTATGCGGTGTGCTGTATTGGCACTTACATTGTTACTGAATTCGCCGTACCTTAATTTTGTTTTCATCCTGTGCTACTGTGTATATGAAGCAGGCGTGCCTCATTAATATAAAATTGTTTTTTAAATGTGTATATGAAGCAGGCGCGGGCTTCAAAGTTCAAAACAGCAGCAGTAATCACTGAGGCGGAGGCTTCCGGAGAGCAGCAGGCCAAGCCTACGGCTGCTGAGATCACGAAGGCGCAGGCTTCCGGCGAGCAGCAGGCCAAGCCTACGGCCTCTGAGATCACGGAGGCACAGGCTTCCGACGAGCAGCAGGCCAAGCCTACGGCCTCTGAGATCACAGAGGCGCAGGCTTCCGACTTCAGTAAGGGCTTCGATTCTCATGTCAAGAAACTTGAGGAGCTGATAACTTATAGGCCAGATTGGAGTGAAAAATATCGTGTGATCTCTGTGTGTGCTGGAAAATCATCTGTTGTCAAAACCGTCTATTACAGATGTTTGGAGCGGGAGGCGCAGGAGAGATTGTTTGGTTGCTATTCTTGGGTCGTGGTACCCGACCCCTTTGATATCAACGAGTTGTGTCGGAGATTACTTTGGATTATGGAGGGCGGATCACCTCAAGGTTATGGTGGAAATACCATATATGGATGCCAGGAGCATCTGCGTTCAGGACAACACCTTATTTTTACAGAAACACTAGGTGATATGCGTGTGTTTTTCTTGTCTGTAGCACATGGATTTTCTAGCCGTACGATCTGTGTCGCGTTCGATCTGTTGACTCCCTCAGCCGCATCTGTCCCTTGGTTTGGATGGTCAACTGACAGGCGGGCCCCACCACCTTGTTTACTGTTTGTATTTTGGGGACACTCTCACATGTGAGTCAGCCGTCACTTTCCCCATTTCATTTCGGTTGCTCCCATCTCCTCCTCTCCTCTCTCCTCATCGGCGACGGCGACGGCGACGGCGACGCCCTCGCTCACGGCGTCGTGCTAAGTCACTTATCGGCAGCGGCGGCTCCTCGTCGGGTTGATCTACGTCGCCTTCCTCTCAGAGTGCCCTCGTTCCCCATCGTCGGCGACCCTCTTCCTCCCAGAGCGAGCTTGAGGCGATTCGTGGCCGACTGCAGCATTTGGTCCGGTGGAACTCCATTTTCTTCGTATCAGAATCCGCTAGAGGTGTGTAATCTATCCCATTTCTGTGTTTGTGTAGGATTCGTGGAGGCGATTTGGGTGGGGGATTTAGGGTTGTAGGTTGGATTTGATTGTTTGTGGTTGGCAGAGGGTTCCTGGAGTTCGTGATTCCTAGTCGATTTTGGTTGGAGCATGGGCGGATTTGTGGTTTTTTGTCTTGTGTGGCATCAGATTTGGGGAACAGCAGCTCGTAATGGTACTATGTGTTGGTAATCTTAGTGAATGACTAGTTATTCCCCCTGCAATTCAGGCTAAGGTTGTCTTTGACGCGGATTTGGGGGTTGTTGTCTAGTTGTTGATTTGTGCGTTTTTGCGCATGACCATGATCTGTCTAGTTGTCTATTTTGAGTGTAAATTTGTTTGGGGCAGCGAGACTGCTTGGGATGGTCATCCGCGGCCATGTTTTGGGGGAATTTATCCAAGAGCGTTTGCCTTGTGTGTTGCCCATTCAGACTGACATTCAGACTGACACTGTCTAGGAAACCAGGGAGCCACATATGGATTCTGCCTTTTTTAGAGTGAAGCAATGATATAACTCTTTACTGATTTGGTCTGGTTCATGTGGTTTCTGAAACTTTTTATATAATAATATATATTTTTTTTTGTTCACCATCAAGGGGCACAACTTCCAGTGAAGAAAACTTGCTTCAACGATGGAAAGAGTGCATTGAGGCCATCAAGTCAAGTACAGGATCTGTTGTGCTTCATCTTGGAAAGCTCCCTATTGGTCTCTGCAAGCACCGCTCATTGTTATTTAAAGTATGTTTTCTGTTTTAAGTTGCTTTCCTGATTGTTCATCTTGTGGAAGTATGTTAATACAGTCACAACTACAACCAAAATGTCAGTAAAGAGTTATATCTGAGTGCTATCACATGTATGCTTGTGACTGTAACTATATTTTAATTCAGACATGAATAACTTTGTTACGATTTAAGTTATTCTTTTTTTGCCACTTTTGATCTTTACTGACATTACACTTGTACTGCAGGTGTTAGCAGATAAAGTCAATATTCCTTGTAGAGTTGTCAAGGGCTGTAAATATTGTAAATCTGACGATGCCTCCTCCTGCCTTGTACGCTTTGGGCTTGAAAGGTATTTTGCCTCTAAAGATCTCATAGTAGAACCCTTTAATGCTTGAACCTTGAACCATTTTGCAGATGTTACTGCTTCTCCATTAATCATTGCTTTGATAACTTATGGGCAAGGATGACTTGTTCTCATGTGTATCTGGAATATTTGTCTTATCTACCTGTTATTTTGATAACATTGATTGGTTGACTTAATTTGCCTGGTGTTTTGTACTCAACTCTTGTTAACTTTACTTGGCAGGGAATTCTTGGTTGATTTAATTGGGGATCCAGGCCAACTTACTGATCCTGATTCCTTTGCCAATGATCCGTACTCACTATCAGTATCCTCACCTCTGCATCCCCCAAAATTTAGGTCATTGGAGATAACTTCAAATTTTGGCTCTGTAGCCAAGCAATACTTCTCAGATTGCCATTCCCTGAATCTCTTGTTCAGTGATTCTTCCACAGGTTGTTAGTTTCTGAATGTCTTAACTTCTTTCCTCATGTGTCAACAAGGCATTATTACTCATATTGGTGTCTGTCTATGTACCATACTTTTTTTCAGGTGTTGCTAATAGCATAGTAGTTTCTCTGGACCATCCTTATTCTAAGAAACATGTTTCTGGGGATGATGTTATGAACAGCTGGGTGCCAGGAAAAGGTAAATCATGATAATGCTCTTAGGCTTTGAAAATATACCGCCCCTTTTTGTTCTCAGTCGTTAAATATGGGGTTTGGTGTCATACTATGCTACATGGACACATTATCACGAAACAGATTATGCACCCCAAGATATTCCTTTTGCTCATGTACTGGGAAGTCACATAATTTACTGTAGCCCATACATCTCACCTATATAACTGCATGGTTGTCTGAAGTTACTATATATTTTTGGTTCACTATATGTATGTTCTGATGATGTAGGGCAAGCAGTAATGAAGCTAGATATTATGGTGCTAGAAGCTCCTCAGGAGGTTTTGCCACTTATTACTTTCTCCAATATGAGGCTTGACAAAAAGAAAGAATTGGTGACTCCGCAGCTGCGGAATACAGTTAGTGATCTGTCACTTGCTGCGGATGATTTGATCATTCCATGGAATGAGTTGGTTTTAAAGGAGAAGATTGGTGCAGGTACTCGAAAGTTCAGCCTTTTCTAGTGTAGGATAATAGCATTTTTTCTTGTTAGGACTATTCTTTCCATTGTGTTAGCAATCTTAGTATTTCATCAGATTTGAATCATGCTGAGCAATTTGCCTGTTAGATCTCATCCTGTGAAAGGAACAATTTTCTGATCTACATAAATCTATTTTCTTTCCAGGTTCATTCGGAACAGTTCATCGCGCTGATTGGCATGGATCTGTAAGCTTTTTGCGTTCTCTATTTATCAATAACCTGTAACTGGCAACTGTAAAATAAAAGATTGCTGCTTTTGCTTCTTTGTTTGATCGACTTTGCTCTATTATTCTGTTATGGGCACACTTTGCTGTGAAGATGTAGGTATGTCAAATTAGAGGGGTTGGAAAATGGAAAGTAGGTTCCTTTCTTTCTCCCTTGATCCAGTCTATTACATAGTCGACGCTTATGGACGAACCCTTCTATGTATTGGTTTAACTTAGTTAGACTTAGAACTTGTTGACACAAAATGTGGCGCACTGTGTCTCACACACAGCAAGCCGGAAAGCCTAGCTTCAATCGGGTGCCCGGGTGTCTGAATCCGGTGGCGTGCCAGTCGATTTGACCTGAAAATCGACAAGGGATAAAACGGTAAGATCAAAAACTGGAACGTGCCGGGTGAGACCAGACAGTTCCATCTTTACGGCCCTGAAGCCACTTACGACGACACATAGCTATAGAAGCTATCTGCCAACAGATTGCAGTTCATTCGGCTAAAGTAACATAACTGATGTAACAGAATGAACTTGCCGAATACGGTAAACGAAGACATGTTTGAACAAGATTAAATTATTAAAGCATATCAAACTATATCTCAAGTTTAAAGCATCATCAAGCACTAATAACTAAGGATAAGTAACTTATAAATATAAATCTACTAAATAACACATGCATAGGCTACTCCAACTAGTCTGCCGCACGTCTAGCCTTCATAAACCCGTCGAGCATAAACCCAAGCAAGCTAATCCACCGCATGATACCACTCGCTATGAATTTACACCACTCCTTACTACTAGATCAATCCACCGCATGATACAATCTAACAATAAAGAGCTAAAAGCACGTAATTACCTAACAGATCTATAAATACTCGCTACATGTATAAGCATAACCGTATCGGCAAGATTGCCGAATCGGGGTCCATGAAGAAGGAACAAACGAGTAACATGTAAAAAAGACCTATCAGATTAAACCGATCTCTAGTCCACCGGATGACTAGCTCTAGAGTAACCCAAAGACCTGCATCTGCCGCACGATACCCAGTCCTGTCAAGGCTTATTTACATCTAACGCGAATGAACCCGCAACACGTAACAACCTAGATTGATCTAATTCGGCTATATGAGCTTGATCTACCCGATATTGAATAAGCATGAAAGGTACGATCAACAAGCCGAAAGAGTATCAATCTAGATTGGGCAAAAGAGTGTTGCAAATAATTAAACATTAAATAAAGCAAGCAACACGTGATAACTTAATGAATCTATTAGATCATGCCAAATCTAAAAGAGCCGATAACTATCTTTACTCATGTCTTAATCCGCCGCACGATACAAGGCACAAGCAAAAACTTCCCATCATTAAGCTTAAATCCGCCGCACGATACTATGCAAAACGGATGAGACTACTTGCATCATAATCTAAATTCGCCGCACGATACTAGACATGATAGCAAGGTTGCCGGGACTTACGGAGGTCGACGGATCGATTGGCCCTCTCGAAGAACTCGACGACACGACTAAAAGGACTCGAAGGGTGGCACGTAGCCGGTTGTATTGATTTGGTTGTGAACCTCTTTACAATATGCCGTTCCCTTTCTTATATAGGTAAAAGGATGCACGGTCTTTTGACAAATAGGAATATGGTACAAAAAACTATCTAGCTATCTAGCAAACTTAATAACATAACATATTAATCCAACTCCACGTGCAATGGTATTAAGCATGGTAACGGTGACGGCCCGTCCGTGTCGTACGCAAACTGGATTCCAAGGCCCACCAACCGTCGTCATCCATCTTCAGCACGATCCCAGATCAACGAGAGGTGGAAGTAGTACTCCATACGGCAACAGTTCCTAGCTCCATATATGTTGCTTGCTCGGCCAAATAATCTGAGGACTCTTAGTATCCATACATCTCGTATCTCCTCAAGCTTGCTTTTTCCTTCATATACGGACTAACACTTGGCACCATATACTCATATATCAACAAAGGCCTATACGGTAATAATCCCGTATATATCTGATGGTTGTACGAGTGCTCCTCAAACTCAACTTGGTTGGAATCCTGATGTCTCCTTTAATCACGTACATGCCTATCTCTTTCTTTCCTTGTCCAACCGCTAAGCTCTTCTATCCTTGAAGCCATGTATCAAATGTACTTCTAACAATAGGCATGCTGATCAGCCACACACATGCAATGGTCTTCCTTGATAGCCGATCATCATTTGTCGATCGTGAACCTGGTGACCACATATACGCATATATCTCTCTTGTTGGCAACCATCAGACATCTTGCTTCCCAGAACATCTCCTTGCCCATAATATTTTCTGGCTGCCTTGGCTGTCCAAATTTCGGTGTCAACACAGGCCCCCCTAGTTCGGAGTATGAATTCTCATGCTTCGAACTATTTTGATCTGATGGCCTTCTTCGAAAGAGCTGAGAAACCAACTGGTAGCAATAGTGTGATCCCACAATATTTCCACAACCCACCGTTGAAGGCGAAGGAGCTGATGGAAGTCATTCGTCTTGTCCTTCTTCATGATGGATCACTCGATGTCGTGCAACGCGCGTCCGTGGCGAATCTAGGTCCTCAGAGGCATACCTGACTCAGGAGCTTGAGACGCCAAGTATATTCACCTCGAGGGTCTTATTCCCGTTGGTTCGTCATATATGCATGTATGCCTCTTCATTCTGGGCCGATAAAGATGCTGATGACTTCAGGAAATCGGCCATTGCAACCTGGGATCTTGACTGAATGTAGCTTGATATCAGCGACTCCTTCTATATGAGTTTTTCCTTATATTTATTCTTTCTTCCCATTGTTGCTTGTAATATCAAACCCCTCTCTTAAGTACTTGGAGCCGATCCACCATGTGCTGATAAAATTGTGAGCCGATGGTTCTTTCTTGGCAAGCTTATCATCAACGCTCAAAATAATCTAATAACTTCTCGCCAATGGTCTTATGTCATGTACTCATGTATGCCTATCTACTCCGAGCTTGTCTGCCTTGGTGTGCTCTGTAACCCTCTTGGTGAGCTCCAACATTCTGTGATATCGTGAGCACCTTGCCAGTGCCGACTGGTCGTTGGCCTCGAATGCTGGCCGGCCCTTGAGGTTTGGCAGGCAGTCATCCATCGCGTCACAGCTCGGACTCCTCCACATCTTCTGCTCACCCATCGGCTTGTTCCCAAGGCAGCTTGTCATGGCTGCTGCATCTGGAATTTTCTCATTAGTTCTCCTTTGATGCGAACTGCAGCAACTTGCCTGAACTTTCTGATGGTATTACTTCAGGGCTCCTGATGACATAGTTCAGAATCTCCAAGGCTCCTTAACAGTCGATTCCTCAATCATATACGTGAAGAACTTTGTAGAGGTCTTGGAATGCTAGAAAAACATATTATCAAACAACTCAAAGTAGACGATGAATCCGTTGTTTGAGCATGCCATAGAGTACGAAGATGAGCTGGGCATCATACGGATGCATGCACGGATGGTTCAGGCTCCTGATGTGTAGCTGATGCGACACCTAGTGCATGTGTCTATCTCAAACATTTCGGGCCTTCGGGTTGATCACCCCTTCACTGATTTGCTGATTTCGCCAATGCCTTCATCATCATACACCTTATTGGAAGCCTGATAATAATATTTTAATAACCGATACACATTCCTATGAGTGGCGTCGGCTGTCCGCATCAGTATATGCACGCATTGACTTGACATAATTCGTTTCTCCTTTCTAACCCTCCATGAACGGATCTTTTATGCCAGCCAGTCTTCCAACAGTTCTTTGATTTTAGAATAAATCCTGAGTGCTCTCTGTTACTTCCAGGCATTCTATAATGAATCTATCCAAAACTTTAAACAACCCTTGAGCTCAAGGAGTCAGGATATATGTAGCCGATCCTGTTTGATGAGAAGAGGTCAGCATGCATGTGACATATATCATTTGCACACCATTTTGATGCTGCCGTCTGGCTGATTTCCTGCTTGTTGCCATTTCAACTAGTTTCCGAAACATTCGTCAATCGGTATTTCACAAGATCTGATCTGACTGCAATGTGGAAGCCGGCTCTTTATGACTGCATTGACTTAGTGTGTGAGGTTCTGAACTTTAGTCAATTATAGCCGATCTCCATATATATATGGCCAACATAATCTTTGTCCATCTTCTCTGATGTGTATAGAAATATGCCAAAGAACTTTGACAACCCTTCCTTTATATGAAAACCCCGAACGCCTAGGCGGTGTATGCAGTCTATAGATAACTTTGAAAACAATCATGATGACAGAGCCGCTGTCGAATGTGCCATAGATGTAGACGAGCTTGACAGCGCACGGCACAAAGGCAGGTTTAGATCTCCTGAGTCCTGACGCGGCTGTGACTGACGTTCAGATATTATTAATATTTTCCTTCTGAAGATGCCGACCATTATGCATATTCTAGCAGTGCATGCAAATCTGATGTGGACGATCTCCAGCGGTGTTGAAGTAGACTTTCCATTAGCATCAAGGCTTTTTCCTACCATATGGCAAGTCCCCTTCAACCGTTTAGATGTCGTCAGAATAACCATCCGAGACGCTCTTATCGGATCCGATTACAAGACGTACTCATGGCCAATGGCGTTGGTCTTTGCAGTTACCTTAGTGTTTCGACTCGCGGCGGTGGAGCTTTATGAATGAAGTAACTGAGAGTGGTAATAACCTTGTTGAGTCAGTACAGCATGTCCTACTCTGACGACTGAGCACGACGTGATGAAAGTCTCCTTGAATCTTGCATAAATATTCCCTGACCATGTACCATCAACCTGTAGCTACTGCTTTGTTCTCTAACAACCCCTTGAATTTTTAAATAAATCTTGTATGCTCCTTATTGCCTTCTCCCACAGCTATTCTGTACCAATCCGGGATATACGTAACCAAATCTCTAACCATTCACTTGCACACATATACCCTTCATAAGCCAATTTGATCCAGATGCCCGATCAACTTCCTTCTTGCTTTCTTGCTATACGCAGCTGCTTATTGTGTCTCATATTGGAATATGAAATTTAAAATATGGCCGACCAACTCAGAATTGCTCTATCAGACGGCCGTCCAGCAATACACCTTGATCCTTCTTTTCCAGAACTTCTGAGAATATTTAACATTTGACCGATGATTACTGCTCAAAACCTTTCAGCCAATGGTGAGTGACTCCAAGAAATATCTCCTCAGCCCACCGGCTATTTATACTAGCATGGACGTTTTGAATTATGTAAACCTGAGTTCAGACTTTACTTCGCCTGTGGGTTGCTGAAATCATCGGCTATTTATTGGCAGCAAAACAACCGATGCTTCCTCTGGATTAGCCGACCATGTGAGGCTTGAAATAGTTGCTAGCTTCTTTTCTGCTTCTTTGAACTCCTAAAAATTCTTTCAATCTTCATGTACCCACTTGAGATTCGGACTTACTGATGTGTGTTAATAATAGTTTCCAACTGAACTTCTATCGGCTGTCAGGTTCCCAATTTCCTTCATGCCTTTGATGAACTTCTCGCAATGAAACAGCTCTACTACTGATGCACACACGGTGGCCTCTGTTGTCGATGGTTGATATTAGCGACTCCCAGCTCTCCAATAGCTTCTTGACTTCCGAATGGCCTGAATGCTTTCTGTTGCTTTCCTCATCAGGTACCTAGTCGATCTATTATGAGAGGAGATCGGCATACATATGGAAATAATTTGCCGATCACGTCATATCTCTTAAACCAACTTGATCTTGATGCCTAGTTGGCTATCCTTTCTTCATGTTTCTTCAATAATTTCTGATTGATATTTTTATCAGAAGTTGAACTGATACACAAGGAAATTTTGGATGTATACCTTCTTTTACAAACCAAAAAGCCTGACTGGATACCGCCTTGCCTGTGTTTGTTCTCTAGATGATACATCAACACTTTCTTACTGTAGGAACTGGCCAGGTTGCACATTTTGACAGTTCGGATGATGTAGTCTAACAAGATGATTACCACGGCTATCAAAACGAATTCTCTTCTTGATCCCTTGTTCATCATCCCTGACTGTATTAGCCGATCTCGTACTCTTTCTGGGTATAAATCCCTTTTTCATGAGTCTTCTAGATTTGATGCCTTATATCCTAATAAAGAAAAGACAGAGCCGAGCTGATAGATCAAATGCATCGGCTTTTTCTGCTAATTCATCTTAGGTGAGTGCGCTATCATGTAACTTATGGGTAAAAAAGCCATGGTGATGAAACTGACGTCAAGTGTATCATAGAGAATGAAGACATGCTCGGTAGCCTGCAGATGCGTGTACGACGGTTTCAGGCCCCCCGAGCATAGTTGATCATCAAGGATCATCTCAGTGTTAGCTTTCATGATGAACAGATTATTCCAGAAACTCTTCTCTGACCTCCGATTCCATGTTTCTGGTGTATATGTATATATATATATATATATATATATATATATATATATATATATATATATACCGAGGCAACCGAATTTGTTTCTCCCTTGACTGAAATAAAATTCATTGATGACTCCCATAATTACTTTTCGATCAAACGTCGCATTAAGTTAAGTAAACGCAATCAGCCTCAGATCTTGATCTGTTGCCAGAATCACAAGTAATCGGCCTCGAGGCCAGATCTTTCAGCAATCATATGCAATTGAACTGACACCTACTGATTTCTGCGTACTTACTAAAGTATCTTCTGGTCCAGATAGGAGAAGTATACTTGACCTGCATGTCTGCCAACACCACAGGTTTATCTCCAGATGTGCTTTTCTCAAAAACGTTCAGCCTGTTTGAACAACTTGGTATTATGGGAAATCTCTTCCGCAATGATGGACCACAATTCTAAACCATATCGAACGTTCTGCATCCAGTAACTAACCAGCTGTTGATTAGTCTGCGTCAAGCAACTTGTGCATGGCCACATCTGATGCGGCTGAATTGTTCTAAAATGTATTCTCTGTCTGGATTCTTCGTTAAAAGCATGTAAATCTTTGTCATAGAGAATTTTTTTTTTCTGGCGGCCGATGCTTGCTCGCATGTCTTGGTACTGTATTGATGCTTATATTTTCCAATATTCACCTGAAACGGCCATTGTAGATCCTGGTATCTGCTATGATAATTCTTGCCTTCTATCATTCAACCTTGCTCCTCTACTGTTGGTCCTCTTAATATAAGGCTATCATCGATTCCCAAGATGAGAACTCTTGGAGTCCTGTGCCAGTGACCCCATCCTCGGCAGTCAACACAGTGCCATAAGTAGTCGATGTGTTTTCTTACTCGTTCACATATGCTGAGCCAAATGCTCACACAAGATTTTAATCTTTTCTTGTGCGCAACCAAGCCATACTGCAGAGATGAGCCCAACCCTCTGAAGGAGTTGAGGTTCCTTAAACAGGCTTCACACTTAGCTTGACTTATCAAACACAGTCGGCCCTCTTCAGTCCTGATGATTTTCCTTTTCTCACTACTCCTTTCTTTCTTGAGGATTGGCTGTCAGAAGCCAATGCTCTTTGTACCAAGCGTGCGATCAGGCCCCTAATCTGTGTTGTGAGAGGTACCGAGATCGTCACCTGCCCTGATGTATGTCAAAATAATTTTCAACCGAAATCCTATCAGCTGTCGGGTTACCAATTTCTGATGCAACCTCTCATGATGATCGTCATCTTCAAATTCTTCAAGCCCATTGCTTTTCGTTCTTACTGCAGTGTAATCCGAAGACGACTTCGGCGGCACGGAAGTGCGTGTATCATGAGCTCAGGCCCCCCGAGCGTAGCTGATGCAAAAGTTTTGAGACGCCGAGCAAGTTCTTATTGATCTTCTCAACATTGTTTCCTTCATCTTGCCCCGCATCTAGTATATCGTGATCAATGAACCAACATCTTTTCTCAATCGAATAGTAGATTCTTCTTCGAATAGCCGATCTGCTTTTCTACCATTGATATCGGCTATCTTGATATACTCATGAGCTCCATCATGCTGCTGGATTTTTATCAATGCTTCCTCAATGTTCTTGGTTGACCACTGTGACAACTTCTGTTGAGTCGTGACAAACTAGTTGACATATTTCACTGATGATTTTTGATTGAGCCAACCATGCTTGATAATAGTTCCTTGCAAATCTTACGTTAGCAAGTTGCCCTCCAGCCGAACCTGAATTATATTCAGCTATTATGAACTTTTCGATATAGCCGATGCAATATTCTTTGAGGAGTAACGGCTTTTGATCAATCTTCTCCGGGTCAATTATGTTCAGTTTTGTACGGACACGCCACAGTTATGGCAAGTGACGTGATATGCATATGCGATCTGGTTAGCTTCCTTCTTCACACGCATAAGGATTCTCGATCCAGGTCAGCTCTTCTTTCCTCATGTATATGTATACACCATAGGGACCCAAGCAAGTGACATACACGTGACATTTTCTGGAACTCCGGATTAGTCGTGGTGTATAATAATACAATATTCTGGCCATAATGATAATGAATACTTCAACGTTCCCAAATTTGTAACTGCGGCCAAATATAGTAATCACCTATGAGCATATCATTCTCAGTAGCCCTCTCTTAATTATGGTGATGCTTTTCTTCCGAGCTCCCATATTAATCATGTGCTCATGACGTATGTCGCAGTTCTCCCAACATGCATCGGCTTCTAGAGATCCTTTATAGCCGATACTCTTTTCCTCTGGCACTGAGCAGATACTTGGCACCTTTTCTTGAATAGCCGATTCCATCAGTTGATTTTCGTAAATATTGATTTACCTTGACCAACCACTAAATATCATGCTTATCTTGGACTTCTAAAAGCTTGCCGTAGTTTGGGTTCATATGCATGCGAATCTTCTTATTTAGCCTGTCGTACTTCACACGCACTTCATCAAAATATATCTCCCTTTGTAGCTCGGTCAAGCAATAATAGAGTATCCTTCTTGCCAATATGATCTTTCTTTGTCATCTTGCTCTTGCATTTGAGACTTTCTAAATATGGGTGGTCAAATACTACCAATTGGCCATACCGGTAACCATGTCAAGTGCTGAACCCAGAATTTCAGGCTCTGAAATTGATTGATTTCATCCTGCGTCCAAACCAAACCATGCTCGAACAGTCTTCTGGTAATCTTCCCGTCAGCATGTTGTCCTCCAGAAGGAATTATTTTAATTTCTTGTTAGCCGATCTGCGTACATCTTCCTCATATAAAGTTCCATCGGCCTAATATCTCGACTTTCAATTAGGAATCAAATGCTGCAACTTATTTTTTATTGACCGATTCAACGTACTATTCTCGAGCATTACCAATCGACTATTTGATCGTTGCCAAGCAGTTTCTGGATATCAAATAATTTTTGGAACTCAATTAGCCGATTACCACTCCTTGTTGCTTCATCGGCTATTTGCTCATCACAACTGATGCTCTTTTTGGATAGTCGATCCATACCTGCTATTCCCTTGCTCGGTCGGCTGTTGCTAGCCCCCTTTTGCTTTCCGAATGGAATCACCGCCTTCTGGGATAGCCGACCGCATGGTCATTTGCCGAAGCACCGAGAATTAGCCGACCGCTCAATCGTTTGCCGAATACTTTGTTATCTGCCGAATACCTTGTCATCACGATAGCTGAATAAATAAAGATATCGGCCTCTGATCCGATCACAGCAAAACGTGCTAGTCCTCCACCATCATTGCCCCTTTACTATATATGGCATGCATGTTGCCTCTGGCATAATTCGGATCAAATAGAATCTGATGTATGCACGTTTCTCCAACTTCCATCTTTCTTGTTTCACGTACAACTCCGAATAGGCAAGCTTTATACACGTGATGAATTCAAAATTCCTTCTGTGCTGCACGATACTCCTCCACTAGTATCTTCAACGAAGTATACGGCACACATACGGCGAGGCAGAATACGAAGCCTAATGACATGGCCGCCGATTGTGTAGATGCTGATGTGCAAGTTCCCAGCATCTTTGTGTGCACGGAGCAAAACTTTGGCAATGGAGTATTCTCGTCACGATGCTTATTGATTATTTTCCAACTACCTTGCATGCTTTAGCCATAATAGTACAACAGTTCCTTGAGTGGTGGGGTGCAGTAGCAACAGCTTTAAACTTTGTGCAGACCACTCACTTGGAATCCTCCATCGGCTATTTTTGCATATGAAGCCGATTCATAATGGCTCCTGATGACGACCGTGTCGACATAACAAGAAAGAACTCGATCTCCTTGCTTTGCTTGATCTTGTTCATAAGATGTAGATAGATTGGCAATTGATCTACCATGATTTGGAAGTTAATGATAATGAAATATTTGGAGGAGATCTGACTTCCGATCAAAATGTGTCGTCCCACCAGGTGTGCCAAAAAGTGTGTTGACACAAAATGTGGCGCACTGTGTCTCACACACAGCAAGCCGGAAAGCCTAGCTTCAATCGGGTGCCCGGGTGTCGAATCCGGTGGCGTGCCGCCGATTTGACCTGAAAAATAGACAAGGGATAAAACGGTAAGATCAAAAACTGGAACGTGCCGGGTGAGACCAGACAATTCCATCTTTACGGCCTTGAAGCCACTTACGACGACACATAGCTATAGAAGCTATCTCGCCAACAGATTGCGAGTTCATTCGGCTAAAGTAACATAACTGATGTAAACGCAGTGAACTTGCCGAATACGGTAAACGAAGACATGTTTGAACAAGATTAAATTATTAAAGCATATCAAACTATATCTCAAGTTTAAAGCATCATCAAGCACTAATAACTAAGGATAAGTAACTTATAAATATAAATCTACTAAATAACACATGCATAGGCTACTCCAACTAGTCTGCCGCACGTCTAGCCTTCATAAACCCGTCGAGCATAAACCCAAGCAAGCTAATCCACCGCATGATACCACTCGCTATGAATTTACACCACTCCTTACTACTAGATCAATCCACCGCATGATACAATCTAACAATAATGAGCTAAAAGCACGTAATTACCTAACAGATCTATAAATACTCGCTACATGTATAAGCATAACCGTATCGGCAAGATTGCCGAATCGGGTCCATGAAGAAGGAACAAACGAGTAACATGTAAAAAAGACCTATCGGGATTAAACCGATCTCTAGTCCACCGGATGACTAGCTCTAGAGTAACCCAAAGACCTGCATCTGCCGCACGATAGCCGGTCCTGTCAAGGCTTATTTACATCTAACGCGAATGAACCCGCAACACGTAACAACCTAGATTGATCTAATTCGGCTATATGAGCTTGATCTACCCGATATTGAATAAGCATGAAAGGTACGATCAACAAGCCGAAAGAGTATCAATCTAGATTGGGCAAAAGAGTGTTGCAAATAATTAAACATTAAATAAAGCAAGCAACACGTGATAACTTAATGAATCTATTAGATCATGCCAAATCTAAAAGAGCGGATAACTATCTTTACTCATGTCTTAATCCGCACGATACAAGGCACAAGCAAAAACTTCCCATCATTAAGCTTAAATCCGCCGCACGATACTAAGCAAAACGGATGAGACTACTTGCATCATAATCTAAATCCGCCGCACGATACTAGACATGATAGCAAGGTTGCCGGGACTTACGGAGGTCGACGGTTCGATTGGCCCTCTCGAAGAACTCGACGACACGACTAAAAGGACTCGAAGGGTGGCACGTAGCCGGTTGTATTGATTTGGTTGTGAACCTCTTTACAATATGCCGTTCCCTTTCTTATATAGGTAAAAGGATGCACGGTCTTTTGACAAATAGGAATATGGTACAAGAAACTATCTAGCTATCTAGCAAAGTTAATAACATAACATATTAATCCAACTCCACGTGCAATGGTATTAAGCATGGTAACGCTGACGGCCCGTCCGTGTCGTACGCAAACTGGATTCCAAGGCCCACCAACCGTCGTCATCCATCTTCAGCACGATCCCAGATCAACGAGAGGTGGAAGTAGTACTCCATACGGCAACAGTTCCTAGCTCCATATATGTTGCTTGCTCGGCCAAATAATCTGAGGACTCTTAGTATCCATACATCTCGTATCTCCTCAAGCTTGCTTTTTCCTTCATATAGGGACTAACACTTGGCACCATATACTCATATATCAACAAAGGCCTATACGGTAATAATCCCGTATATATCTGATGGTTGTACGAGTGCTCCTCAAACTCAACTTGGTTGGAATCCTGATGTCTCCTTTAATCACGTACATGCCTATCTCTTTCTTTCCTTGTCCAACCGCTAAGCTCTTCTATCCTTGAAGCCATGTATCAAATGTACTTCTAACAATAGGCATGCTGATCAGCCACACACATGCAATGGTCTTCCTTGATAGCCGATCATCATTTGTCGATCGTGAACCTGGTGACCACATATACGCATATATCTCTCTTGTTGGCAACCATCAGACATCTTGCTTCCCAGAACATCTCCTTGCCCATAATATTTTCTGGCTGCCTTGGCTGTCCAAATTTCGGTGTCAACAGAACTAAAAATTCAGATTGACTTAATTGGGCTCGTTCCCTTCCCTAAAATCATGTTGGACTTCTTTTTCTAATCCAGCCAACTACTACTGCTCATTTTGTGCAAACTCATCTATCACTAAACAGAGTCCACAAAAAACTTTTTAGAGAAGTCTGTAACACTACATCCTTTTATCTGAGCCTTTCTATTGTCTCAGTTCATCTATTATTCTGTTTGTCCTCTGAGCGGGTCCTCTGTTCCTGATAATCTTGGGCTCAATATTAAAATCAACTCTATATTTGTCACAGGATGTTGCAGTCAAAATACTTATGGAGCAGGATTTTCATCCGAGCGTTTCAGAGAATTTATGAGAGAGGTCTGTTGAATAATTTTTGCATGGGTTACATGGGAATCTTTTGAATAGTTTATGGTAGGGCACAATATTTTGCCTTATGGCAGTACTCTTCTGTATCTATATCATGCTTATGCATTTATTGAGAATTCTTGTTCAAAGTAATTCCCTTATAAATCTTTTTCTTAATGTGGTAGGTTGCAATCATGAAAAGTCTGAGACATCCAAATATTGTCCTATTCATGGGTGCTGTTACTGAACCACCAAACCTATCTATAGTTACAGAATACTTGTTCCTTCCAGTTATACCTTTGTTTCTCTTCATTATATGATACCATAGTAATAGTTTACCAGCTTGGCTACTTCTAACAACTGATTCTCTTCTTTCATTGCAGGGGCAGTTTGTATAAACTTTTGCATAGGGTTGGTGCAAAGGAAGTTCTAGATGAAAGACGCCGATTAAACATGGCATTTGATGTAGTATTGTGACAACCTGTTCATGGGTGCTGTTACTGAACCACCAAACGAAGCCCTCCTATTGTTCATCGTGATCCGAAGTCTCCAAATCTTCTAGTTGACAAGAAGTATACTGTCAAAGTATGGTTAATGGACCTCATATCTTATTGCATTTAAGCAAACAACAAAATTGCATTTCCATGCTATGTGCCATGTTTGGATGACACGTGGTTGGTAATCATAAACATCTTGTTTTCTTGAATGCACAGTAGAGCTGCACATCTTTGTATTATTGAGAGAAAAGGATCGGCCCCTTACATGAACACCACCACCTCACTCCTCTGCTCATTTGTGACTTCTCCGACAATGTTTTTGATATCAATGTTGTGCTAGATGTCACATAAGTCAGAAGAAATTTTATAATGTTGTTCCTCTTTTACTTTTCTTGGTTGCATGTTATATAGCCCGATGTTTAGGTGCCAGCTTAAGAGGTTGTCCTTTTTGTCTAAAACTGTGGCTCCTGATTTATTAGATCTTAGTGGTTAGTCCATTTCTTGATTGCACAATTATAGATAGTAAATTGCAAACTTAAATTACTGCAATTATAGTGTTTTTTCATGTGCAATATCTGGTATTTATAAGTAGTTTGCATCTGTGTGCACATTTTTCAAGACTGCAGTCTCAGTTTTGGTGTTTGTTTAGTAGAATATGATTAGTACTTGTTAGCAAAAGTTGAGCTGAGCAAGCAGTGATCTGGATGGCTGCTACTTTCTGTGCCTTTTGTTGGGCGATGAGTTATTTTTCTTGGTAGCTCTCTGTAACGGTAATTGTAATGTTCTGGACAAGTCGGACTCAGCCTCTCAGGTGAATCAAGTATATTCTAAAACTTTTTTGACTAAACTATGCATATATTCTGTATATTTTTGGACTATTACCTTCACCCATATCATGTGGTAAGTTTACCTGGCACCTTTTTTCCCTCTGTCTCGAACTCTTATCACGTCCACCACATGAGACAATAGGAACTTTATTCCCAGTATTTTTTTCTTTATTTTGGACAGCTAGAGACATTTCTGTTTGGCTAGTTAATGCTAGGAGTATAGTTCTTGCTGTTGCATCTAGGACATAAAGAGAAATCTTGTCGTCACCAAATTTTAAGGCATTCTCATTTGGTGACAAAGCCTGAGTCATCACATTTGGTTTTTGCCTCTCAAAATAAAAGTGTCCTTCACAGAGCCTAATGTTTTTGTCTTTATGTGCAGTATTTACCTCATGCTATCCATGCCAGTCTCTGCACCACACCACAGTCCACAACACTGTCTCTGCACCACACCATAGTCCACTACACTTGTAGGGCTTTTGTACTAGGGAGGAGGCTGCTGAGCAGAACCCATCAAAACTGAGCAAACAAGATATAGGAGGCAGATAAGATGGAGAGAAAGAGAGCAAGGAGTGTTGTTTCTTCTTTCCTTCTTTTGCTTGCCGTTTGTGCTGCTATGGGTTTTGACTACTGCAGGAAACTAATTGACACCATTTTTTCTATTTTGTTTTTAGTCCAGTGACAACGTGAAATTAGGTGAAGTGAAAAATGTCCAATTGTTTATTTTCCCGATTTGCATATTTCAGACACAAAAACTATTCCCTTTGATTTAGAAGAATATCCTTTGGCTCAAACCTCAGGTCCTGATTTGGATCCTTCTGGTTAGTACACACTTCTTGATTGCATGTTTGTTAGTAGTAAATTGTACAATTGAAGTACTGCAATTATGGTGTTTGACATGTGCAATATCCAGTCTTCTCACTTATAAATGTCCATTTTGTTTGTCCTTTTCCATTTGATTAAGCAAGCTGTGTTGTCGCTCTACATTTCGCATCTGCATGGGGTGGGGGACCGGATGGGGTTGGGAGCATTGTGCTCATCACGGATGGGGTGTCATGGGACAACTAGTTATTTTTCAGAGTTGTGGCATTATCTATTGCAGCCAGGGTTGGTTCTTAGATGGGCCAACACAAATTTGCTGAACAAAAAGGTCACACTTCATGTTCTGAAATATATCCATTTAAAGCGGTTAACACACCTTTTCTTTGTTTATTGTGAGTTGTGCCTGCTCACGCTCATTTTTGTCCTTGTCCTTTCATAGAATAAAATGGATCACTTGTGATTTGTGTTAAGACAAATTGATTTATGTTTAATTGTAATTTGTGCTTGCCCATAGCAACTTGTTGTCTTTCTCATTCCATTGAAAAAAAATTCTCTCTTGTGATTTGTGCTAACACATCCTAAGCTTCTATTAATTATGAATTGTAGTATATACACCTCTTATTTTGTTTTTGTCTTTCCATAGAAAAAAATTATCCCTTGTCATTTGTGCTAACCCCTCCCAAACATGTGTTTATTGTGATTTGTGCTAGCACACAACTCTTATTTTGTTCTTGTCATTCCATAGAAAAAATTATCCCTTGTCATTTGTGTTAGCACATCCCAAACTTATGTTTATTGTGACTTATCCTAGAATTCTATGAAATTGTCCCTCGTAATTGTGCTTGTTTTGATCTAGGTGAAATTTTTTTGTCTAGTGTCCTTCCATAGAAAAAAGATTGTCTCTATGTCATTGTGCTTGTTTTGATCTAGGGAGAAAATTTTGTCTATTGTCTTTCTATAGAAAAAAGATTGTCCCTCTTGTCATTGTGCTTGTTTTCGCTCTAGGTGATTTTTTTGTCTATTGTCCTTCCTTAGAAAAAAAGATTGTCATTTTGTCATTGTGCTTGTTTTGATCTAGGGAGAAAATTTTATCTATTGTCTTTCTATAGAAAAAAGATTGTCCTTAAATCATTGTGCTTGTTTCGCTCTAGGTGATTTTTTTTTGTCTATTGTCCTTCCTTAGAAAAAAAGATTGTCAATTTGTCATTATGTTTGTTTCAATCTAGGGAGAATGTTTTGTCTATTGTCTTTGTCATTATGCTTGTTTCGATCTAGGGGGATAATTTTGTCTATTGTCCTTCCACAGAAAAAAGATTGTTCGTCTGTAATTGTGCTTGTTTTGATCTAGGGAGAAATTTTTGTCTATTGTCTATCTATAGAAAAAAGATTGTCCTATAATTGTGCTTGTTTCGATCTAGGTGAAAATTCTTGTCTATTGTCTTTCTATAGAAAAAAGAATTCTCACTGTAATTGTGCTTGTTTCGATCTAGGGAGTATTTTTTTGTCTATTGTCTATCTATAGAAAAAAGATTGTCCTTCTGTAATTGTGCTTGTTTTGATCTAGGTGAAAATTCTTGTCTATTGTCTTTCTTTAGAAAAAAGAATTATCTCTCTGTAATTGTGCTTGTTTCGATCTAGGTGATAATGGGAAGAAGTTCCTAGTTCCTGTGATTGTTTTCTGAATATCATTTCATTATTTTCACAAATGGTTTTCTCTATATATTTTGATATTTCCGCACCTCTATCCAGTGATATAGAATTCAAGCTTGGTGTGTATGTGCTTGGGAAATCATCTAGCAGAGAGGTGCTTACTGATTAGCTGTGTAGGTGCTTACTGCTCAGCTGTGTAGGTGCTTCAGTGGTAGCTTAAACCAATATGCATTATGTAATCTGTTGGTCTGTACATATTAGTACTCTTTGAGTTATGAATTCTCTTGATATGAGTAACATTTCAATTCTTTTAGTCTTTTGACAAGGTTTTCCAGTTATCATGTTTTCATGTACAGACTCTTTGTCCTCATGCTACACTGGTTTCAAGTGACTCATCTTGTATAGTTAATGTATGTAATTGCAGTCTCGTATTTGTGTTTGACTGATTAAGTTTCAGTATATATGCTATGCTGGACATTACTTCTACTTCTAATTCTCATATGCCACCTCTTCCTCATGAACTAGCAGGCTTGTACAAGATCGCTGTGTGATAGTGGAGATACCTCTTGAATCACGATTCGACAAAGGTAATAGACTCATTTGATTTACTGAAAACTCCACCCCACAGCGCTTAAACAAGTTGTCTTTATTGCACTTTTGTTAGGAGTAAATTGCAAATTTAAAATACCGCAATTACAGTATTTGACATGTAAATAAATATTGATGTCTATGAAGTTTCGTACTTCTAAAGCCTATGTCATTATATGTTCAAAAGGAACCTACATTATGTTTAGCAGCTCCATCTTTTCTAACAGAAGCAGTAAATTACACATTCATAAGTAGCAAATTGCACACTATAGTTTCTATAATTATAGTGCCAAACATGTGAAATATCTAGTATTGATGATGAATAATATATAGTTCATAATTCTAGATCACCTACTATGCAATATCAGTACAAGATTCTGAATTCTAGATCACCTAGTGTACAATATCTGTGTCAGAGGTCTTTGGCCTTGCCTGAAACCACCTCTGTTCTTCTTATGTTAGTTAATGAATGCTGGATCTGATGAAAATGAATGCAACTTTGCAGATATAGCCTAGTCAATCTTCTTAATTTTGTTTGTGACTATGTGTGTTTGATTCTGTAATCTACTTGAATCGATTATTGTGTGCAGAAGGCCATCTTTGTCCCCTCTATTGACCAGGAGATGTGTGTGCTAACCTTTGCCTTCAAGGTCAGTCCTCCTTCGATCTATTTCTTGGTGCCTTTCTCCCCTGCTCTGCGTGAGGTGAGGAGAGTGGATGCCTCTTTTGTCGAAATTGTTATTGGGCTCACTTGTACAGAACTTAAACAACTGATTCAGGTCTTGTCATTTCTTCTCTGACAGAATAAAACAACAGAGTACAACTACAACAACCAGAAAAGATACGAGTACAATTACAAAGTAGAATTTGTGTGCTATTTGGTTGTAAAATACATGTTTTTTCTCCAGCATGGATTTTGTGCGTTTGTTAGGGAAAAAACACATGGTTTTTCCTTTTGTAAGTTGGACGTGGATGTTAGCTGGCCTGTCCAAATTCTATGTGCTACCTTGTATAAAAACACACAAATTTTCTCTAGGTTAGAATCCGTGTGTTTTGTTGACAGAAAACACACGTGTGTTTGTTATTCTCAAAACACACGAGAAACACATATGTGTTAGGTAGAGGCTCACTGGGATTTCATAACATCTGAGCTGGGATTGTCAGAATATTCTGCACACAGCTGTACCATTGTTGTTATTACGAAGAAAAAACGTGTCGCCCAGCACTGTGCACCTCATCAAAGTCTAGTATGCAACATCAGTGCTCCCGACCATCTCCAGTATCAGGTGTGCTTCAATCAATGGTGTAGGTAATTTAATTAATTGTTAGGTTTTATTCATGATGCATGGCATAATCATATTTAGGTGCACTTCTGTACTGTCCGTTATATATGTGTGTTGTGCATGCGTTTGTTCGCTTCCTTTGTATATATGGCACAGTACGTTATGATCTAAATAACTTGATTTGTCATTTTTGTCGGATGTATATTTGCAGAGGGATGATGACCACGACAACAATTATTTGATGAGGCCAAAGGGCACGTCAAGGCTGGCTGAAGCTTACGATTGGCTTCGTTCTAACCCGCTTCTGGGTCGCGACTCTTGTGAAGAAAAGAAACTTGAGAAGCTGATAACTTCGCCAAAACAGAGGGGCAAACATCATGTAATCTCAGTGTTTGGGATTGCTGGTGCTGGAAAATCATTTATCGTCAGAACCATGTATTACAGATGCATCCAGCGCGAGATGCGGGAGGACTTGTTTGGCGACTATGTTTGGGTTGACGTACCATCCCATCCTTTCCAAATCATGGAGTTCTGTCAGAAATTATTCTTGGCCTGGACTGGAGATTCTTTTGAGGTCAAGAATGGTATTATAGATCATCTCGTGGGTGAATGTTCGCGTCGTCTGAGCAACCAGCGGCGGGTCCTCATT